>CM058170.1:13362081-13452081 GCA_030254885.1 Vitis rotundifolia
GTGATTGTAGAGAAAAGAAGAGCTCTCTATTGTATAAACACCAACGCAACAAACCTACTAGAATTAAACTCGAACTCCCTTCTCTCATCTATAGTCAATAAAAACACTTGACTAGACAAAAAAATTAGAACAAGGAAGAAAATATACAAAGGGCTTGGTGTCATAGGAGTTTGTCTACCTTGACCAACTTTTAGGACTCAAATTCTATAATTTAGATAAATAGAACCTTGCATGAGGCATAACCACTCAACTTAGAAAAACCATCTATACTAATTGAATTGAGTTGTAGTTAAACATATAAAAATATTTATGGGAACAATAATTTTATCAGTTAATTTCACTCTCATCCATTAATAATTTTTTTCAAATACTCTCAATTCAAGCAAGGAGTGATAGTTAGGCTAGGAATTTGTCATTATTAGGGCTTTGGTTTAAACTTTATTTTTGGACAGTGCTTAAATGTTAGAAATTAATTACTGTTTGAACCATTTCGGTTTGAAGTTGTTATGACAATAGCAAAGTGGTTGATGTGTTAGTTTTTTTAAGTTAAATTTTGAGGATTATAGTATATTTTACTACTCTGAATAAGAATTTGGTAATTAGTGATCTTCCAGTTACAAGATAGTTGTTTGAGTCATTTGCACTTTGAGTCTTTAAACTTGAGGTTTGAAATGATAGTCACGTCCATGGAGGGGTCTTTGGCATGACACATATTCTGTAATCAAGAGGCTTGAGACGATCTATCCTCTTGTAATGGGTTTGTTTGTATATATATATATATATATATATATATATTAATTAATTTTATGTTTGGTTCTTAAAAAAAATGTTGAGGAAAGAAAAAAAAAGAAACAAATGATAAAAAAAATAAAAAAATCTTGTAGTGTTTGATTTTTCCATTAAAATATGGAAAAAATAAAATATTATTAAATTAGTTGGAAACTTATACGCTTTTAAATTATTTAATCTAACTTTGACAAGTAGATTAGTCTTTTCAGCATTAAGCACATCAATCTTATTTTATGAGCTTCAAAACATCATTATTTTTCATACAACTCTTTATTAGTCTTTCATGCTCAACAACAAGATTACTCAAGAAATTCAACCCTTTGTTCATCAGTAAACTCATCATCATCACTATCACTATTACAATCACTATCATGCATAGATTCAATAGATGCAATAAAAGCTAACAAATCATTAGGATTGTACCTTACACTTCAAAAGTTGTGGAAGCACTCTCTTCAAAATCAATATCACTCCATTTTCCTTGCATAGACTTTTTGACATCTTTGGGGCTAGGACAATCTTGAGCATAATGTCCCTAACCTCCATAATTAATGCATTCAACTTTCTTACCTTTGGAGGAACCTTTTCTTTCTCATTGGATGATTGTTCATTAGGTTTTTTTCCTTTTCCAAATTCTTGGTTCTTTTAGATCCTTTTATTGAATTTCATGACCCTTTTTAATCCTTCTAGCCATATGAGTCAATTCATCACTCGTTATATCATGGCATTTCATTATCTTTTACCCCATCCTTAGAAGCCTTAAAAGTAGAGTCTTTAGGCTTTTGGGAACTAGGTAAGGTCATCTCATATGTTTGAATGAAGCCTACAAGTTCATCAAATCTCATGGAATCAATGTCCTTACTCTCCTCTATGGCAGCTACTTTAGGTCTAATCTTTTTGGAAGAGATCTCAATATTTTTCTACCTTAGAATTAGGATCAATAGGTTCTCCAAGTTTGAATGAAGAATTTACAATATCACTTAATTCAGAATAAAAGAAAGAAAAAGTTTGATTTTCATGCATCCTAATATTCTCAAACTTAGTAGCAAACATTTGCAATTTTGAAATCTTTACAGTAGACGTACCTTCATGAGTGACTTGAAGAATATCCCATACTTCCTTTGCATGTTTACAATTTGTTATCCTTTGAAACTCATCTAGAGAAACTCAATTAAAAATACTAAAATAGAGTTCTAGCATTGGCTTCACTACCTTTATTGTCGACTTTGTCCTATTCATGTTTAGGTTTAAGTTCTCTTATTGATCTTCCTCGCACATCAAGAATTAATGGTGGTCCCCAACCATATTCGACTGTGTCCAATACTCTTTCACCTTGTATTTCGAAGAAAAACATCATTCGTACTTTCCAATGGGAGTAATTACGCCCATCAAAATAGGGTAGACTATTCAAAGGAGCACTACTTTTTGACTATTCCATATCGGACTTACAAGATCAATAAAAGTTTGATTTTTATCTAATAAAATTAATAAAAAATTGATTTTTATTTAATATGATTAATAAAAAAAATTAAACAATATAAAAAATAATAAATTGAATTTTTAATCAATAGGATAAAGAATCAGTTTTTTATCTTGCTTTGATACCAATTGAAAAATAGGTATTACTCAAATACCACTCGAATAATAATCGAAAGTTTGATAAGGAACACCTAGAGGGGAGAGGAGGGGGAGAGGGTGAATGGGTGATTTAAAAATTTTTAAATAAATTATTTATAAAATATGTCTAAAATTTATCTTAAGATTTTGCCCCAAATAAAAAACTAATTTTTATAGTTAATTGATATCCAAAGATTAACAAAATTTGTTGAGATATTTAGAGATGATAATAATAACCACATGAATAACCAACCTAGCAAACTCAACAATAATCCCAAAAAATCAATCTAATTGGTTATAAGTATAACTACCACAACCACCAAGATAACAAATCAACTAACTCAACCAATTAACCAATCAAACCAAGATATTCAAAGTCATCAACTAGAAAATAACTAGGAATAAATAGATATTCACTTTTTAGGAAAACCCTGTAATATGTTAATATGAATCAAATTAACCTAATTTAAGCACTTCAAACATAATATCAAATATAAAGAAATAAACAATGAGACACAAGATTTTTTTTATGTGGAAAACCCCCACAAACTTGTGGAGATAAAAAACTATGAGGTCTAAGACCTACCAATCTAAATCCATTATTCGAAATCAAATTACACAGATTTACCTAGTCGCTTTACCCTAGAGACTTACTCTCTAGTACCTACAACTTGATCCATGTCCGCGACACAACAACTCCTTGTTGCTCCCTAGTAGATCATTCGGTCCCTCCGAAGGGATTTAGGTCTTCAACCAACAATTTAAAAATCCAAATTCTTGAATGAGAGATTGGGAATGGTGTGGCACTAAGGCTTTCTCTCAATGAGTCCCTCTCTAAAGAACGAGAGGTCTCTCAAATGATATATTTTCAATCTCTCTAAAAACTCCACAATCTCTAACCCTTAAGGGGTTACAAGAGAGGTATTTATAGGTAAAAATCATAAGAGTTTTGGTATATTAAGTTTTTAAATTAGAGTTTGAATGAAAATCATGCAAAATCCATTTCTAAACTCAACTGGACTATTATGACCACTTGAGCAAACTTAGACTACTTGAGTGCTCCGCTTTAGCATTCTATGCCGCTTAAGCGGGTTGACCGCTTCAGCAGGATTAACCGCTTGAGTGTCTCCTGCTTTTTGAAAAATCATTTTAAAAACATTTTGAGTCAAAAAAATGATACCAAACATTTTTACACCTCAAAGAAGCATTATATGACATAAACCAAACCTTTTTAAACATACCTACGACTTCTCAATTTGACGAACAATGACCCTTGATCTTCAATGAAGAGCAAATCACTATCTAAAAAGACTTTTATGAACAAACATTAATTGGAACAAAATTGCCAACAACAAACAAGACTCAAAGTCCTAACAATAGAGTTTACATGTTTAAAACATAGAGAAAAAATCAAAGATAATAAATCAATACTCTTCTCAAAATTGAATTTTAGCCTTAGTTAATAGTCATGAGACTGGCCATTAATCCATTATTCATTACTTTGTCTTTTCTTATTAATAAAGTGTCTAGTTGAATTGCAATTGCTAAACCCTAAGTTCTTAGGTGAGGATTTACCCTCTATTTTGGGTGCACTTTGGATTAACATTTGTTCTTAGAGTCCTTTTGAAAGTGCTTTCGAAGAACACCTCTAGTTTAAAAGGCACTTTTGTAGAAAAATTAGACGTTTGACAAAATTTAGAAAATACTTTTAAAATTTGAAAAATCACTTAATTTCTTGAGAAACACCTAATAGGTTATTCTCCTAAAAATATTTTTAGAAAAAACTTCAACTAAAACACTTCAAATAAAAATATTGCCAAACACACTCTTAATGTTTTAGATTAATCAGGAAATTCACCAATAAAGAGTCTTAATTGTAATAAAAGTATCAAGAGTATATTATATTGCTTGTACAACATGTGGTGGATGGTAGTTCGCAGCATAGATTAAAAGAACTGTTAAGCTACTCATGGGATCCCAATAATATATATTAAGTTAATTTTTCTCCTTCACATGCAAACGAGATATGAGATATCAAATGAAGGAAATAATGATTCTCAATGTAATTAACCTATTGTTAATACCATATTAAGCTACATATTTAACCTAAAAGCTAAAACTGCTAGGTAATAAGTTTAACAATATACCAAGCTAATTTAAGTTGATTTGTATTTAAAATGGTCGTATTTTTTTAATAAATAATAATTATGTCAATATATTTACTATATTTCAATCATTCCTCTTCACAATGCCTTTTTGGTTAAATTATAAAAAATCATCTCTATTTTTCAATCATGTTTTAGTTTATTCCTAAATAAGCAATGTTAACCCTAAATATGTTTAAATATCTAATAGGTTATTTGATAAGCTTTTTTCTTAAAAAAAAAAAAAAAAAAAAAAAAAAAAAAATTGATGATGAATGACATAAATTTTTATTTTCTTTTTTTGGGGGGATATATTCAATTTTTTGAAGGTACTACCATGTTAGATTATATAACCACTGTAAGTAATTGTAAATAATCCTCCACTAGTTTTTTGTCTGCATTATTTTTATGTAGGGTGAGATTTCCCTTGATGATGCCATTTGTACATACCTGCTTATATAAAGAATGTTTCTTGCTTTGCTCAGTAATGAATTGAGCCTCTTTGTACTATTTTCCTTTCTTCTTTTTGAATTCTTTTCCTTTGTGCTATCTTTTCTAGATCCAATTTGGTATCAAAGTTGCTTGAATCCAAAATGGATTCATCTTCATCAACCCCTCTTGGAACCTCTTATGTTACAAATCCCTCATCTAATATTGAAATTCCTCCACAGATTCCGAACATGTAACAAAATTTTCCAAAAACCAGTTTTTGATTCAAAACATCTTACCTTGCTCAGTTCATTCATCAATCTCTTCCAACTCTTAGCCAACCACTCACAATCAAATTGGATTAAGGCAATTACCTCATCTAGAAGAATTAGTTTCTGAATGTAATCATTTTTAATCGGGTTGAGGATTACATCGATGGAACTCTCCCTACTCTGGCCATGCTCTAAATAAGCACCACTTCTCCTAGTTTTAGGATTTTTTTTCTAACCCTTCTGATTTTAGAGCCTTCAATAACTTTAGGACCACCACTTTTTAAAACTTAAAGATGATACTAGTATCTACATAGAATATCAAAAGACGAAAAAAAAAAAAAACTAATTACATTTAAATTGGCAATAGTAAAAGGACATAGTGATCAATCTCTTCTGAGTAATAATAGCCCAAAGATAATACTGAGGTATATTTGTTTAATGAATTCTTTTAGAGTTGTAATAATAAAGAATTTTATAATTCACAATCAAATATAAATAGTAGAAGTATGTGTAAGATTAGAGTCAATATAATTCACATTTTAGAATTAATTATGAAATAAGATTATGGAAAGTATATATAAGTTTAGGATCAATTCAAAAACTCACACTTGACTTACATCCCGTAGATGTTATCTATCAAAGAGCATACTAACTAGTATTAAACCATGGAAACCTAAAAGAATATGTAAGAAAATGATAAAGAATGTCTTAGATTTAGAATAACATCAAATATCAAAATAAAAATAAGAATAAAATAGACGAACCATAAAAATTTAAAGATATAACTTCATTTACTTTCAAATGATTGAAAGTTAAAGAAATCCTAAAGTCATACAAATCAAACATGAATTAACTTACCATATGTTAAATCTTTGATCCAATCTTGCATGCTATTAATTGAAAATACTCATGTTTAGAATCTTCTTCTTCTTCATATGAGAGAATTGAGAATTTCTTATATCATTATTTGACTGTTGAATAAATTTTATAGATCATTATTTAACTGCTAGGGTTCAAGGAACCAATGTGTATTAGGCGTTTAAGTATTTGAAGGCTAGGGTTCAATGAATCAATGTGTATTAGATTTTTAAGAAGAGTGTGGAGCCCATCCTAGCTACCATTATATTTAATGGGACTAGTATACTCAATTATATTTTTAGATTAGTCTTTTATAATTTAAAACCACATTTTTTGGACTTATTAAGAGATTTTACTTGAATTTTTTTTTTTTAAGAGACTCTCTTTTTGGAAAGAGTTTTCACACACAAGGAATCATAAAATTGTTTTTAGAAAAGCCTTATTTTAGTTTGCAATGCAAAATGTTTCATGTTTAATGAAATTTGTAATAGTATTTTACATCAAAATAAAAGTAAGATGTTTTATGTTTATTGAAGGTAGTAATAGCTTTATTATATTTTTTACATCAAAATAAAGTAATGTAATACCAAACAGTCTCACATTCTAACCTAATAAACTAACTTAATTTGTGATCAAAGATATGGAAAAGAAGTAAGGATAATGTGCTTCAAAGCACCTATGATAGGGGTCTTGGGTGCACACCACCATGGGCAGCAAAACAACCCAAGAAGGAGTCTAATGAGTGGCATTTTTAAGGCAAAATCCATGGCTAGGAATTACTTAAATTTGAGGCTGAGAATTTGCTAATTTGTGGTATTGAAAGTTGAGGTATGATTTCAAGGTTGCAATGAGAGCTGATCAATGGAGATTTCAAGGTTGTAATGTGAGCTAATCGATGGCTAACCTATGTCCAATTTGATAGACTTGTGGGCTAGAATTTTTCCAACAAATTTTTATTTAAATAAGCAATTGGTTAGAAAGTTTTATAGCATAAAGGAAGGATTTTATCTTACTTGACATAATTATGAAAATCTTCCATTTATTTTTAAGATTTGGTGAAGATATAGGAATATTTAGAGGTCATCCTTTTCATAATTATTTGAAATTTGAAATTTTTAGTTTAAAAGTGGTGAACTTCCTTTTTGGATGAGGATATCTCTTCTAACTTATATTTTCTTTTGGAAATAATTGTACAAGTTGTTTTCATATGAAGCTAGGATTGTAAGACTAACTAGTTGACTATGAAAGTAAAATTGCTACATCAATGCACTTTCCTTGCATGGATAAGACTTAGATTCTTCAAAGGTTTGACTTTCCCAAGATTACCATGGTTCTTAAAAAGGCAAGTTGGGTTTGGGGATGGGGGTGTTGGCGTTAGGATGGTGGGATGATGGAATTATTTTTTAAACTCCTACTACTCTAGGACCATACAAGAAAGGTTTTCATAATTAGAGAGGTCTATGAAATAAAATCAAAGAAGCTTTCAATTATGAAAAAATTAGTGGGACAGAGATTTGGCAAATCTATCGCCTCTATTATTAAATTTATTTTGATGCTGGCTATAAAAGTGGGTGAAGTTAGGGTATCAAAGAAATTGAGCTTCATCTTGATAAACTAGTTATATTTGGTTAGAGTGGTCAATTCTAAATATGAAACTCTCAACTTGATATTGATGTTGATGGTTGTAGATTTGTCTTAAATATGATAAGATACCACCTAAAATATAATTCTCACTCAAAATATATTAACTAGGCCAAGTTACGTGGATTGTAAACAAAATCTAGACATGTCTTAGCTACTAAGCAATTAAAATTTTCAAAAAAAAAAAAAAAAAAACTAAAAAACAAACTATCACAAAAAATTATTTTCTATTTTTCATGCCTCAAAAATAATTATTACAATAATAATCCACTTAAATAAAATGCATGAGAAAAAAAAAAAATCTAAAAACAATAAAATAATAAAAAATTTCTTGTACTATATATAGAATGTTCTCTAATAATCTCAAAAATATTCTAAAAAACTTAGACAACAATTTTCTTGTGATTTTTTTTTTCTTGAAACATAAATTTAATAATTGAAAATTAATAAAATTAAAAAATCTAAATAATCATGAAAAAATATGAGGGGTCATCACATAATATATATATATCTTGGAACTTTTTTGTCCAAAAAACATGGTCAATAAACCCTAAGCGCTTTCCCACTTACTAAAAAAAAGTGTACTTTTTACTTTTAAAAATCAAGGTGGGCTAAAAAAAAAGAAAAAAAAAAAATCAAACGAATACAAAGAAAAATGTGGGGATATATCACATGCAGTCAGTGTCAAGAAAGGACATAGGATATCGCTATCATGCATTGGTTGTACACATGAGCATGGATAACGCATGCCCTATAACAAATCACGTTGTTATGCCTTCTTTGTATGTGGATGAACATGCAATGCTTTCCTGATTGTTGTAGGCCTCCCAATCGCAACCAATCTCCTCCATTTGGACTTGGGATTCCATTAGTCTACTTGTTTTCTAATTTTGGTGTCTTGAAGTTCATGTTAGAAAAACACTCTTTTCTAAGATGGATCCTTATATTTGCAAGAGAGAGAAAAAAAAATCATATTTTCTTCATTAATTTTACCTAAAACGTTGACAAAATATTACATAAAAAGCTTAAGATGAGTAGAATATTTTTATATCACCTTCAAATTCATTTAAAAAATGATCCAATGGGGAGTTAAGGTTGTTTTCTTGAAAGGAAAAATGATACAACCTGTGCTTTTTGAAGAAAGTTTAGAAAGGAATAAATGAAGTCGATGTTATTTTCATTGAGTAGGTGTACACTTTACATATGGAAGTGTGTATTTACAGAATAGGAAAGCAATATTTATTTTCCTTCCTTTGCAGCCTGCAACTTGGAAATTTTATTCTCTGTGATTTTATTCTCTAGAGTTACAGCCTATAGCTTGGAGATTTTATTCTCTTGAGCTGTATTAGAATCTTCTTGAGCTGGATTCTTCACATGGCCCCTCAAACTAGTGTGTGGTTGAGGTTGAACACCCAGTTTGTTCCTGAACACCTAACAGGTAGCCTTGGGTAATGGCTTGGTGAAGATATCAGCAAGCTAAGATGACGAAGGGATGTGTCATGTGATAAGATGACCCACGGCAACCTTTTCTCGGACAAAGTGGTAGTCGAGCTCAATGTGCTTTGATCTTGAATGAAACAAAGGGTTAACTGACATGTAAAGGGCACTGATATTATCACAAAATGATTGTGGGGATTGTGCCAAGGGAACACCAATATCTTGAAGAAGAAATGTGAGCCCTGTTATCTCAGTTATGGTGGAGGCCATAGATCAATATTCAGCTTCAGTGCTGGAGTGAAACATAGTGGGTTGTTTCTTAGCACACCAAGAAATACAATTGGTACCAAGGAATGTGCAGAAACTAGTGATGCTTTTCCTTGTTGTGGTGCAACTAGCCCAATCTGCATCACTCAACGCATTAAGGTTGGTAGGGCTTTGGGCAATACAACGAAGACCAAAATGTTGTGCCCCATTTAAGTATCTCAAGATCCATTTTACAACCTTCAAATAGCTAAAAGTGGGGCTTCTAAGGAATTGAGACACTTTATTTAATGCAAAGGTGATGTTGGGTCTTGTGAAAGTGAGATATTGGAGAGCCCCTACTATGCTGCGGAAAAGGGAAGCATCAACGGGTTCTGAGTTCGAAGAGATGTCTTTTACAGCCATTGGTGTAGCAAGGGGAGCACTCTCCAACATTTTTGTTTTGTGAAGAATGTCTTGTGTCTATTTATGTTGAGACAAGAACACTCCACCAGGGAATGGCTTCACTTCTATTCCAAGAAAGTAGTGCAATGATCAGAGATCCTTGATTATAAACTCATGACTCAGCTTGAAGATTAGATGTTGAAGAAACTGATCGCTATTCCTTGTAAGGAGAATATTATCTACATAAATGAGAGTAATGGATGTAATATATAAAAAAAGAGGCATCACACGTGATGCAATGGAAACCAAGGTGCAAAAGATATTTAGAAAGTCTATCAAACTAGGCATGAGGTGCCTATTTCAATCCATAGAGTGATTTTTTAAGTAAGCAAACATGATCTTTCTTAGTTGGATGAATACCATGTAGACAATTTCTTTGAGGTTACAATGCAAGAATGCATTTTTAACATCAAGTTGCCTTATCTTCCATTTGAAGGATAGAGAGAGAGCAATCACTAACATAATGGTTGTTGGTCGAACTACTGGACTGAAGGTTTCATCATAATCAACTCTAGAAATTTGAGTGAATCCCCTTGCAACCAAACGAGCCTTGAAGCGATCTATGGTTCCATCTTCCTTTGTTTTAATGTGATAAATCCACTTGGAGTTGACAATATTAATACTAGGTGGCCTTGGAACTAAGTCTCAAGTATCATTAGTGTTGAGGGCAGCAAGTTCCTCTTCCATAGCAGCTATCCAGCAAGAATCTTTCAAGGCTTCCCTAAAGGTCTTCGATTCGGAGGGGAAATGTGGGTGGGGACCCTTGGTGTAAGGGCCCACTCCCAACCATGTAGATATTGTCCACTTTCGACCTAAAGGGGTCCTCACGGCTTTAAAATGCATCTACTTAGTTAAGAGGAGCCTCTACATATATAGCGCCAGGAACATTCTCCCCTATCCGATGTGGGACATCACAAACACCCCCCCATGCAGACACAACGTCTTCATTGTGTCCCATGGGATTGCGAGGCCAAATAGACAAACAACCCTTACGGGACCAAACAAACTCCCACATCGGGTTCAGGGATCGGCTTTGATACCATTTGTAACGACCCACTCCCAACCGTGTAGATATTATCCGCTTTAGACCCAAAGGGGTCCTCACGGCTTTAAAACATGTCTACTTGGTTAAGAGGAGCCTCTACATATATAGTGCTAGGAACATTCTCCCCTATCCGATGTGGGACATCACACTTGGTGGCAACTGTGGCATAATCTTTCAAATAGTAAGAAGTTGTACAAAGTCGAACTGGCCGAAGGGAATTGTGAGAGCTTGAATCTGAGCATTTCACGTCATGGATGTCAAGGTGTGTGGAGATGCCTTCCATGTTTAAGAGAGAATCTACTAGAGTATATGATGGAAATATTGCATCTTGATTTGCTTGACTTTTGGAGATTGGTGGATCTAGGATCAAAGCATTATGTTATAGAGAATCTAGGACCTTCCATGTTTGGGAGGGAATCTGCTAGAGTGGATGATGGAAATATTACATCCTGATTTGCTTGACTTTCAGAGATTAGAGGATTCAGGACTAAAACATTATTTTGTGGAGAATCAGTAGTCTCTCTTAAAGGAGAGGTTGAATTTACAACTTATGAACTCCCATGGTTTTCATGTAGCTGCTCCAAAGGGTTAAGAGTAACATCTTCCTTCAACAATGTGGTACCTACATTAAAGTCACAACAATTTGTAAAGTCAGAAATAGGCAAGGCTGTTGGTTTTTCCTTTCTAGAAATCTCCTTATTTGAAAGGATTTTGTGAGTCATCAATTTTGCCAATCCATTCGTCTAAACTTGGAAATTCGGATAAACTCAATTTTTGAGAATTTTCGGGCAGTTGAGTGGGCTTAAAAGGAAATGCTTCTTCATCAAATACAACATGCCTTGAAATACATACTCTTTTTGTTTTTGGTTCCAAACAATGATATCCTTTGTGTATTGGACTGTATCCAATGAAAACACAAGGATATGTTTTTGAGACAAATTTTGAACCCCCTTGATTTCGAAGGAGAAGGAAAACATAGACAACCCAATACCTGCAAACCACTATAGTCTGGATGTCTTTTATAAAGTTTTTGATATGAGCTTTCATTCTGCAAGACTAAAGATGGTAAATGTTTAATCAAATACACAACCGTGGAAAAAAACTTCTACCCATAAAGATAGGGCATATTAGCATGAAATGACATTGTAAGCCTAGTTTCAACTATATGTCTATGTTTTCGTTCTACTACACCGTTTTGTTGAGTAGTTCCTGGACAAGACACATGGAGTTCAATGCCACAACTTTGAACATGGTTAATAAATTCAATTGAACTGAACTCTTCTCCTCCATCACATTGGAAAATCTTAATTTTTGAATCCAATTGATTTTCAACAAGTTTTTGAAACTTGATGAAACAACTAAAGAAATCAAACTTTCACTTGAGAGGGTATAACCAAGTGAATCTACTAAAATCGTCAATAGAAATTGCATAATATCGAAAACCTTGGTTTGAAGCTATAGGAGTTGGTCCCCAGATATCACAATGAATTTTTTGAAAGGGAAACTTGGAGATTTTATTATTGCCTTTGAAAAGAAGTTTGCAACTTTTTCCCATTTGACAACTAATGCAAATATTAGGTTTAGATATCCAATGAGACAAATCAATGATATTCTGCTCTTTTAACAAAGATAATATTTTTGAATGAGGATGTCCAAGTGGTTGATGCCAAACTATAGAAGAAGCACCCTCTTTCCTTATTACACTCAAGGGTTCATGAATAACTCCATCTAAAGCATATAGTTGTCCCTTTTTATGCCCCTCGCAATTATCTTCTAGTTTTGATCCTTGACAACAAAGTCAAAAGATGTACACTCAAAAGTGCAAGAATTATCAGACGTAAATTTTCCAACCGATAGTAGATTCTTTTTTAAATGAGTAACAACTAGCACATCATTTAACTTAAATTTTCCTTCTTTTGTAAAGACACAAGCATTACCCACATGAGATATGGGTAAGGCATTTCCATTTCCCACAAATATCATATCATTGCCTTATAAAGATTCAACATAGGATAACTTACTTATGTCATTAATCATATGTTTAGTAGCTCCTAAATCCACATAAAACGATGGATCATGTTCATCATTTAGCTTGATTGCAGCAAGGGATTGTGGAAGATCCTCTGATTGATAGGAATAGTCAAACCTACACCAGCAATTTATTGCAAGATGATTAGCTTTCCCACATATTTGACAAAAAAATTTATTACCATTGTTGGAGTTATTGGGACGCTGTTGTGGCTGATTTTCTGGCATTGGTTGAAGACCTTAATTGTTGGCTGGTTGGTTCATGTTCTAGTTAGTTGGAGTTGAACTCTTTTGATGGTTGTTATATCTTTCAATAGGAGTAAAACCCCTACCGTGAGAGTTAAAACGCTTCCCTTATCCATTCTGACCACGACCCCTTTGGTTGAAGGCTTGCGCATGTTGAATGTATGTCTTTTCTTCCTCACGATGTAAAGATAGGGTTTGTTCGTGGCCTTGGAGGGCTAGGACAAACTGGTTGAAAAATGGATATGGAGCTTTTGTCAGCATGGCCGTACGAAAATCCATATACTAGTTTCCCAATCCTTTTGTAAATTGAAAAACCTTATCAAGGTCTGAAACTGGCTTATTAATGGCTGTAAGATTATCACAGATAAATTTGAATTCTTTCTGGTATTCTTCAATTGAACGTGAACCCTTCTTGATTCCCATCAACATACTTTTAAGGTTTCCTTCCTTTTCAATGGTGATAGAAAGCAGATGTTCAAGTGAAGTCCATAGGTCAAAGGCAGTTCCTGCTTCTTCAAAAACCATACTAAGGACATCTTCTTTTATAGATCTGAGGAGCCAAGAAGTTAGAAGTCCATCGTTGGTTACCTAAATTTGATAATTGGGATTTGAAATTCTGTCTCCTTTTTCATTCAGAATTTCTTCAGCAGGTCTTTCATTTGCAGTAATATAATGGTGGATGCCGAGGCTGTGGATTAAAGGGATGATTTGCGAATGCCATAGCAGAAAGTTGGTGGTGCTCAATTTGATGGAGATTAAACTAGAACATTGGTGAAATGATTGTAAGCTGAGTTCTGGTTCTTGCTTCAACATGGAAGAAAACGAAAACATCGTGTTTTGGTTTGTAGATGATGGCTTTGATACTATGAAGAAAGTTTAAACGGAATGGATGAAGTCGATGATATTTACATTGACTAGCAAGTCTTAATATACACAGTATATATTTTACATATAGAAGGTGTATAGTTTACATATGGAAGTGTGTATTTATAGAATAGGAAAGCAATATTTATTTTCCTTCCTTTGCAGCCTACAACTTGGAAATTTTATTCTCTGTGATTTTATTCTCTAGAGTTATAGCCTGTAGCTTGGAGATTTTATTATCTTGAGCTGTATTAGAATTTGCTTGAGCTGGATTCTTAACACTTTGAAGCTAATGTTGAAATATAAACATAATACACTCAATAGTAATAATAATAACAGTAGAACCTCAAAAACACATTAACCAATAGTGAAAGACCTAGAACTGGGCACATCTGAGTACTCTCATGCTGTGAAATAAAAAATAAAAAAAAATCCCATGGTAGTGAATGCTACATGAGCATACACCCAACATCCAAAGTCTTACTTAAGACGTGGAGAAAGAGACAAAGAAAGAAAGTTGTTTCTGTCTATACCTATACAACTCTATAGAAAGGTATTTATTTTTATGTTGTGAGTATAGAGAAAAGAGAAGCTCTCTCTTATATAAACACCAATGAAGAAAACCTAGTAGAATTAAACTCAAACTCCTTTCTCTCCTCTATAGTCAATCAAAACACTTGACTAGATAAAAAAAACTAGAACAAGGGAGAAATAGAACTCAAATTCTATAATTTAGAGAAATAGAACCTTGCATAAGTCATAAGAACCTAACTTAGAAAAACCTTCTATACTAATTGCAATTGAGTTGTAGTTAAACATATAAAAATATTTATGGGAACAATAATTTTGTGAGTTAATTTCACTCTTATTGCTTGAGATTTAGGGTAAATACACTAAACCATCATTTGTTTCAACTTTCTTCAATTGACACCCTTGTAGATATATTCAAACTATTAATTTTTTTTTTTAGAGAATAAAATTTTAGTTTTTGGGATATGTTTAACACACACACCCAAAATCTCTATAAAAGATAATTTTATAAATGAAATATATTTATAAGGGTGCTAACTCATCGAAATTTAAAACCATTGGTGACTAAGTGTATTAACATCAAATCTTATGGGGTTATGAATGAAGTCAACTCTATTCTTAGTCTTTGACCATGAATTTTTGTACAAGGCTACCAAAATATTGGTAATAGCATCTAAAAAGCCTAAATAAGGAAACTTTTACACAACAAAAGGTGAATTAGCTACCATGTAACCAATTTGTATACTTTATATATCTACCTCCATTCATTTATGAACTTTAATTTTTTTATCATAATCTTAGGATTAGTTTGTATATATGGTTCATTGAGCATGTATCTTAATGGGCCATGTAGTAAAAGTTTTCAAAATTATCTAAACAAAAGATCCATTTAACTATGAAAAATAGCCACAAATGGTTCACTAAAAAGTTGTGTTTGTATCTACAACAAAAAAATTTGGTAACTTAATTACTATGCAATTTAACTCATCAAAATTATTCATGTTCCTTACAATCTAAATGTATTTGTTTTGATAGGATTTGTCATATAATTAACCAAAGTAGGAAGATTAAATTAATATAAACTAAATATATCTTAATGATCTTTAAATATTGTAGTATCTACCTTGATACAAAACCCACTTATCTTTAACCTTTCCCAAACAACACATCTTGTTGTACTTTCACATATTTAAGCTTAGTTTTAGTTTGTTGAGACTTCCACAACCTTCTTGGCTAGTAGGCATAATATTGAGAACTTCATTCTCTTTTCTCATAAGTTTCACTCCACTAAGGCAATCTACCTTGATTGTTCCTTCAAGCTTACTAACCAATTTTTTTTTTATTCTCTTTTTTTCCTATACATATTTTTTAATATGAAAGTGAAGTGTCATTATTATATTAAATTCAAGAAGCATGAATATGGAGAGATAGCCTAATTGTAAAGACTAATTAAAATAAAGCCTTTCATGAAAATGACCAATCAAATGAAAATGATGAAATGGATGAGTACTATACTCCACTTTGGAAATTTAAAATTCATACACAAAATTTAGACAATAAGATGTCAACAACAAATGGAATGGCTGTGGGAATTTTTATGTGTGGACTTACACAATCAATTTGATAATGCCATAAATCAGTGTTAATTTATTTTTGCATTGTGGTCCATAATGGGGTTGGACACATTATTGCTTGATTTCTATAGGCTCACTCTAATTCACTTGACTAGCCCATTAAGTCAAGTGGTCCAAACTGTGTGATATGTGATATATATATAAGGGAAAAAGGGAAAAAGGCAGGGGTGGCTATCCTATTCCTATTCTGTTTTTCTTTTGGGGTTGAGAAAAGAACGAACGAACTCTTCAGAGCACATAGACTATTTTGGGTGTAGAAAGGGAAGAGCCAATTGAACCTAGGGTTTCTCTCCTTCATGAATTGACCACATCCTTGAACACCAGACAAGCACAGGAACGGCTTTCCATGGGATCAATCAAGGTCAGCCTTTTCTTAATTCCCAATTTCTTTTACTGTATGCTTTAATGTCTTTCATGAGATCCTATATGTGGTGTTTAAATTTTTCAACAATTGGTATCAGAGCAACCATGAATGACATTTAAGTTGCAAATTTTGGATTATTTAGGGTTTCCGTTTTTTGTTTTGGAAGCCAATTTTGGGGCTTTTTTCGTTTGGTGTTAATTCTCCATTGTGAAGCCCAATTGATGTTGGAGAATTGTAGAAAATGCTATTTGGAGCAAAACCCATCAATTTTTTGGTTTTTGGAGCCTATTTGATGGGATTTTGAAATTTAGGGTTTGTTGTGGTTCTTCATTCTATGTGTTTTTGTGCATTTTTTGGCATTGGATTGATAGCTTAACATTTGAGGATGGAAAATTGATTGTTCTTTTTATCGGAAATACGCATTTTTTTTTTCTTCTCTGAGAAGAACTAGACTGATTCGTCCCCAATTGGTGTTCTACTTGATTTAGATCAATCAACTGATATACCTTTGATTCAATCCTCAGACGGGAGTTATCAACAAAATTTATAAACCGATTTCACCATATACTAGGGTAGCAAAGCTAGCATAGCATAGTGGCTCTAGGATTGTCCACAGAGATGGGTTTTCACTTCACAATTGATATTGGTTCAAAACTGAATTGGAGTTTTTTTCTTTCCAAGGTTAGCTTTCTAAGAAAACATAAACTTGTATGGAAATGGTTGATTTTAAGCTAACCAAACTAAAGATAACTGAAAATAATTACAAAGAAAGGTGTTTCTTGGGATTTCAGGTCACTAGGATTGGGTGCCTTATACAAAATGGGAGATTCCGATCACTTGTTTCTTTTCCTCGCGTTGGGGATTTAACATATAGTTATTTCCCGAACCGGTGTGGTACAGATGCTTACCATTAAAGGTTTCAACACTAAATCCCTCTCACTGATACACCTTTCAATGGCTCGTGCCTCTCACCTAGCATTTGCCATTCAAGGGGATCTTTAACCTTGGATTATCCTTCAAAAGCTCACAAGAGATAACTAATGGATGTCTCCTTGGAGTCCAAAAGCTTACCAAGTGTTGGCTATTCTAGAAAATCCTACCTCTGAATCACTTCCCAAAGGCTCGCAAGAGATAAACTAGTGAAACTCAATGGACGAAGTCCACTTGCCTTACCAAGTGTTGGCCCAGGTGATTCAAAGGCGTTTTAAGTTAACTAAAAACATAGAAACCATTAACGGGTGACACTTTCTCTTCATTAAAAATTGAATCAACAAAAACTTACGCTTATGCATGCGGAACCTTGCCTAGCTTCCTTCACCCAAGAAACAAAAAGTCTAGCCTCTCATCCTTTGAGGAAACATCCTCAGAGCTTGTTTGGCTAGAAAGAAAATAAAAGAGAAAACAAAGATGAGAAGGAAAAAGCAGAGCAAGGCTCTGTATAATATATTTATTGATCGATTCTACATCTCATCCTCGATATTTTTTACAACGGATGCAAGGGAACATATATAGGGAAGTTTTTCCAACCTTCCTAGCTAAGCTATCCTATGATTGGTGGATTACAAGGAGAAAATAGGGATTTTATACAAAAATATCTGAAGAAAAGATCAGGCGGAGTCGGTCGCAAATATCTGGAGGTTGCACACGTAGATTTCGCAGCATGCAACATGGGCTGCAAAAATTTCGCAAGAGAAGGTTGATTTCGCAGCTTGCGAAATTGCCTTTCAACTTTGGTGCAGTTGTCTTCCAATGGTCATAACTTCTTCATTTCAGATTCAATTTGCACACCGTCTGAAGCATTGGACTCTTGACTTCCCAAGATTTGAAATGGTATATAGCATGTAGAAAATGGACTCCGGGAAGTGCTCCAAATGTGCAAAAGAAGACTGCAACTACTCTCCTCTATTTTTCTTCATGAATTTCTTCTCTCTGTTTTTCCTCCTTGCATGCTGTTAAATGACTTTGGCAAAGGGTCACGTAGTTCCAAAGCTTGGTTCCTTCATGAATTTGAACTTCAATTCGCTTTGCCATGAACTATGCAAAAATCTCCCTCATGCTCGGATTGCTTTGGTGATCAAAAAGCTATCAAAAAGCTATCAAAAACACCAAAACTTAACACAATTTGATTAGAAACGATTACAAGGGTCCTTAACATGCCAATTGAGTTAAAAGGTAATAACTACTACTCAAAAGTGTTTAAAAGAGTTAATTACAAGCTACAAAATAGCACTTTTTGAGTAGTAATCACAGACCTATTTAGCCTAAACCAGGTATGTTCTTCCTGTGGAGAAGATGATGACATCATCATGATGTCATCATTAATTTTTTTTTTTTTTTTTTGTTTGTCTTGGCATTCTTGGAATGATAATGCATATGTTAAGTTTGGCTCTTTTAGGACAATTATTATTATTATTGTTCTTTTGGGTATAATTTTTTTTTTATACCAATAATATTGTCCTAGGCCATTTTGTTAAATATTTCAATTTATTGTGACATTAAAGAACACTTGTGTGATTGCCTATCGTAATTCCAAGTGTGTCAAGTTGTACAAATTGAGATATTTTAAATTTATCATGATAATAGTGAACATATATGTGGTTGCCTATCGTGATCCTATATGCGTCAAATTGTCTTTGTTGAGATATTTTATCTCCCACTGTTGATTGTTTTATTATTGTGATTACTAAGGTCCATACGGGTATTGTAATTGTCCTATCGATGATTATAATATTTGGTAGTATGCTTAGATTGGTGAAGGAAATTAATTATATATTATGAACCGTACTAATTTTCTTTACCCTTTCGGTAATAAAATTAGTGCATCTTGGTTGAGATATTTAATTGGTTGTTCTTACCGTTGTGGAATTTTCAAAATTCCAAGCTATTGGTAAATTGAGTAATTCTGGAAACTAGCAAATAGTATGATTTTGTAGTAACATGCATGTTGTTTAATTTTGCTATTTTCCAGCTACTAGCAATCCTGGTATTACTCTGCAATTGTCTGTCATCAAGCCTCTTACAGGAAATAATTTTGAGGAATGGTTTGAGTCTTTCAACGTGCATATGACTCTGCACAATCTGGACTTGGCATTGAGAGTTGATGAGCCAAGTAAGCCCACTGATATGAGCTCTGCAGATGAAAGATCTTTCTATGAGAAATGGGAGCACTCCAGTAGGAGTTGTTTGATGGTGATGAAATACACTATGGATAAGTCCATTAAAGAATGTGTGCCAAAGACCAAAAGTGCCAAAGAATTTTTGGAATATGTGAAGACCAATTATACCAAGATTGGTAAGTTAGAAATGACAACTTATTTGAAGCTTCTCACAACCACTATGTATGATAGAGTAGGTGGGGTCAAAGATCACATTATCAAGCTGAAGCACAACTTCAACAAGGCAAATGAGATGAAAGTGGAGTTGAGTGAGAAATTCCTGAAATGGTTGATACTTGAGTCTCTTCCTGCTTCCTTTGATGCAGTGAAGTTGACCTATAATGGCTTGAAGGAAGAATGGACTTTGGAGGAGTTGATGTCCATTGTGGTGCAACATGAAGTCTCACTGAAGAAAAATGAGACTCACTCCATTGCTCTTGTTACTGACCAAGGGAGCAATATGAAGAAAAAACCTCCACACAAGAATTCTGGAGGCTTTAAGCAATTCAAGAGGAGAGGGAATTTGAGTCAAGGAGGCTCTAGTGCATCTACTTCATCTAATAATACAAAGAATGAGAAATTCAAGGGGAAGTGTAACTTTTGCCATAATATTGGGCACAAGCAGGTTGATTGCTTCAAGTTTAAAAGTTGGCTAGAGAAGAAGAAGAAAGGTAAAATTATGGTTGTGGTTGATTTGAATGCAAACATGATTGAGACTAATGTTGTTGATGTTCATGATTGAGACCATCCCCAGTAACGGCGCCATTTGATTCGTCCCATAGCAACTGTTCCATTTGATTCTGGCCCAGACGGGTGTTATCAACAAAATTTATAAACCTAAATCATCTTACACTAGGGTAGCATAGCTAGCATAGTGTAGCGGCTCTAGGATCATCCACAGGGATGGGTTTTCATAGTACACGTGACATTAGTTAAGGTACTGAAATGGTGTTTTTCCTTAAAAAGTTAGCTTTAAAAGAAAACATTATTTTGGATTGATTTTAAGTCAACCAAAAATAGTAACTGAAATTAATTATAAAGAAAAGGTTTCTTGGAGTTTTAGGTCACTAGGTTCAAGTTCCTTAGGCAAAGGGGGAAATTCCGGATCTTTTTCTCGCGTTGGGGATAATAACATAAAGGATGGTTATCTCCCGAACCGGTGTGCATTTAGCAACTAAGATTTGATCCAACTGGTTCATGACAAACTGTAGTTGCTTCCCTTTAATGGTTTTAAACACTAAAAACCTCTCACTGTGAATCATCTTCCAATGGTTTATAAATGATAACTACTAGACATCCATGGATTCCATGGAGCCCATTAAGCTTACCAAGTATTGGCCATTCAAGGTGATTCTAACCTTGGACTACCCGTCAAAGGCTCATAAATGATAACTAATGGATCTCCATGGAGTCCAAAAAGCTTACCAAGTATTGGCCATTCTAGATAATCCTACCTTTAAACCACCTTCCAAAGACTCGTAAATGATAACTAATGGATCTCCATGGAGTCCGAAAAGCTTACCAAGTATTGGCCCAGGTGATTTTAAGGGATTTTAAGTTAAACAAAAACCATTAACGGGTAACAACTCTCCTCATTTAAAGCAAGGAAAACTCCCACCTTTGTATCCGGATCCTTTACCTAGCTTCCCTCAGTCTAAGAAACAAAAAACCTAGCCACTCATCCTTTGGGAAAACATCCTTAGAGGTTGTTTGGTTAGAAAGAAAATGAAATACAAAATGAGAAGGTAAGGCAAAGCAAGGCTTTGTATATTTCTTACTAAGAGAATTTACAAGTGTATCAAATGTAAAAGTTTTATCCCATATTCTATATCTTTACAAGCGATGCAAAAGAATATATAGAGAGGTTTTTCCAACCTTCCTAACCAAGAAATCCTATCATTGGCTGATTACAAGGAGAAAATAGGAAATTGTACAAAATATCTAGAGAAAAAAATCTAACAGAGTCGGTGCACAAATATCTGAAAATTACACAAAAGCATTTCGCATGGTGTACGAAATTCAGTTTTGGCATGGTTCTTTAGCATTTGGCTTTGCAAGGCTTGCAAAATTTCGCACGAGGTACGAAATTCATTTTTCTCAGTCTTGCTCTTTGTCCTGTAGCTTGTGCTCCTTTTGACATTTCGCATGCTATGCGAAAATTTCGCATGGCGGCCATGCGAAATTTCTGGTTATTAGATTTCTTCTCTGATTCTCTACCTTGCATACTTGATTGGCTCAGCAACCTATTGCCAAGGATTTCACAACGTTTTCCCTCATTTTTGGCTTGCTTTAATGATCAAAAAGCTATCAAAAACACCAAAACTTGCCAAAAAATAATCAAAAACACTTGCAAGGGTCCTTAATGGGCTAATTGAGTTAAAAGGTAATAACTACTACTCAAAAGTGTTTAAAACAGTTAATTTCAAGCTATAAAAGAGCACTTTTTGAGTAGTAATCAGTGGTTAGATACTGGTGCCACTATTCATGTTACTAATTCTTTGCAGGAGATGACAAAGAAAATGAGGCCGTCAAAGCATGAAGAATTTGTGCATATGGGTGATGGAAGTAAGGTGAAAGTAGACTTTTTTGGCATGATAAAGCTAAGATTGGCCACTAAAAGCCTTTTATTGTTACACGATGTTGCTTACATACCCTCACTTAGGAGGAATTTGATTTCTGTATCTGCTTTGGATAGACAAGGTTATTCTTTCCACTTTGGAAGTGGAAAAGTGGATATTTTTAGCAACTCAGTTTTAATTGGCAATGGTGTTTTGTTGGGCAATCTTTATAGTCTCAGTTTGCATCATGGTCCTTTGTGTGATTCATCTTCTGTTAATTCTGTTGTTGGCTGCAAGCGTGCTAGAATGAATTTGAGTTCTTTCATGTTGTGGCACAAACGCCTAGGTCATATTTCTAAGCAAAGATTAGAGAAATTGGTTAGAGATAGTGTGCTTTCTAATCTTGATTTCTCAGACTTCGAGACTTGTGTTGTTTGCTTAAAAGGGAAGATGACAGCTAAGACCAGAAAAGAGAAGATTCATAGGTGTGGAAACACTTTAGACTTGATCCACACAGATATATGTGGTCCTTTGACACCAACTGCTTTAAGGGGTTATAAATATTTCATCACTTTTATTGATGATTTCTCTAGATATGGTTATGTTGAACTAATCCATGATAAATATGACTCCCTAAATGTGTTTAAGGCCTTTAAGGCTAAGGTGGAGTTGGAGTTGGGAAAGCCCATTAAAGCTGTGAAGTCTGATAAAGGTGGTGAGTATTATGGGAGATATGATGAGACTGAACGGAATCCTGGACTATTTGCTAAGTTTCTATTGGAACGCGGCATTGATGCTAGATATATGATGTCAGGCACTCCTCAACAGAATGGGGTTGCAGAAAGGAGGAATCGCACATTGTTGGATATGGTGAGGTGCATGTTGTCTAATTCCTCCTTACCAGAATTTTTGTAGGGTGAAGCCTTAAAGACTACGACATATATTTTAAATCAAATGCCCAGTAAGTCTGTGCCTAAGACACCTTATGAGCTATGGTCAGGGAAGAAACCAAGCCTTCATCATTTCCATGTTTGGGGATGTAAGACTAAGGTTAGGCCATATAACCCATAGTCAAAGAAACTTGATCCTAAAACCATCAATGGTTTCTTTGTTGGTTATTGCATTGGATCAAGGGGTTCCAGATTTTATTGTCCATCTCATACCACCAGGATCATTGAGACAGATAGGGTTGTATACTTTGAGGATGAAGTTAATGTTGATCCCAATTTTGTGCCTCGTGAGATACCTTTTGGAGAAGAGCATGTTGTGATTCCTTTTCCTACATCTCATGTTCCAAATGTGGATGTTCCTATTGTCTAACAGCCAGCCACTAATCAAGGAGAGCATGGTGATCAAGTGGAACTTGGCATTCCTGCTGATGATACTATTGTTGATGAGATTCCTTTGAGAAGATCATAGAGGGTTCGTAGGCCGGCTATTTCTGATGACTACATGATTTATTTGCAGGAGCATGAGTATGATGGTTATGATGCTTCTGATCCAATCACTTATCAAGAAGCAATTCATTGTCCTCATTTCACTTCTTGGAAAGAATCCATGGATGATGAAATGAACTCTATGTATATGAATGATGTTTGGGATTTGGTCGAATTACCACAAGGTTGTAAACCAGTTGGGTGCAAGTGGGTCTCTAAGACCAAACATGATTCTAGTGGGCAAATAGAGAGATATAAAGCTAGACTTGTGGTTAAAGGTTATACTCAAAGAGAAGGGATTGATTTTAAAGAAACCTTCTCACCTGTATCGACCAAGGACTCTTTTAGAGTTATTATGGCCATAGTAGCTCATTTTGATTTGGAGCTACATCAAATGGATGTCAAAATAACTTTCTTGAATGGTGATTTAGATGAGGACGTGTATATGGAGCAGCCTACTAGTTTTACAGAAGTTAGAAAGGAAGACTTAGTTTGCAAGCTCAATAAGTCAATTTATGGTCTTAAACAGACTTCGAGGCAATGGTACTTGAAATTTGATAGGATTATCGCCCAAAATGGTTTTAAAGAGAATACAGTTGACAGATGCATATATTTGAGGGTCAGTGGGAGTAGTTACATATTTCTTGTTTTATATGTTGATGATATACTACTCACATCAAATGAATTGACTTGTTGATTGACATAAAGCACATGTTGTTAACCCATTTTGACATGACGGGTCTTGGTGAGACTTCTTATGTTTTGGGCATAAAGATTCTTCATGATAGGGCTAATGGGGTGCTTAAATTGTCTCAAAGAACCTATATTGAGAAGATATTAAAGAGGTTCAATATACACAACTGTAGTTCTACTAGAGCGCTAATTGTGAAGGGTGATAAGTTTTCAAAGGCTTAGTGTCCTCAAAATGATGATGAGAGAGAGGAAATGAGAACCATTCCTCCTTAGTCATCTGTGGTTGGCAACCTTATGTATGCTTAAGTATGTACACGCCCTGATATTGCTTTTGTTCTGGGCATGTTGGGAAGGTACTTGAGCAATCCTGGGAGTCAACATTGGAAAGCTGCTAAGAAGGTCCTTAGGTATTTACAGGGAACTAAGGACTTAATGTTGACATATCAGCGCACCAACATACTTGATGTAGTTGGGTTTTGTGATGCTAATTTTGCTGGCTGCATAGATGATAAGAAATCCACTACGGGCTATATTTTTATGATGGCAGGAGGAGCTGTATCTTGGAAAAGTGTCAAGCAGACACTTACAGCATCCTCAACTATGGAGGTAGAGTATTTGGCATGTTATGAGGCTTGTTGTCATGCTATATGGATGTGGAAATTTAGTTCATCTTTGGGAGTTGTTGACTCCATTTCTAGACCGCTGAAATTATTTTGTGATAATTCCGCAGCTATTGCTTTCTCTAAGAACACTAGGAGTATTTCTCGCTCTAAACATATTGATGTAAAGTTCTATTTTGTTAAGGAGAAAGTGGCAGAGTCTCTTATTGATATTGAGCACATGTCCACAAAAAGTATGTTGGCGGATCCACTAACAAAAGGCTTACCCATAGTTGTGTTTCAGGAACATGTATCTCAAATGGGGTTGTTGGAAGCCTAGGTTGCATTAAGTTAGTGGGAGCCACTTTTGATATTGTAATATTATGCTATTATTGGAAGGATTGCTATTATTGTATATTTCCCTGTGAATCAAGCAATGAAGCATATATGATTATTTTTTTATTATTTGTTTTTAATGAGATTCTATAGGACATTGATTTATGATTATGTGTATGTTGTGATGTTTGATTATGTAGTCTAAGTGGGAGAATTGTTGGAATTTTTATGTGTGGACTTACATAATCAATTTGATAATGCCATAAATCAGTGTTAATTTATTTTTGCATTGTGGTCCATAATGGGGCTAGACACATTATTGTTTGATTTCTATGGGCTCACTCTAATTCACTTGACTGACCTATTATGTCAAATGGTCCAAACTGTGTGATATGTGATATATATATATATATATATATGAATTATTTTATATTTATATATATATATATATATATATATATATATATATATATATGTATATATATATATAAGGGAAAAAGGCAGAGGTGGCTATCCTATTCCTGTTCTATTTTTCTCTTGGGGCTGAGAAAAGAACGAACGAACTCTTCAGAGCACACAGACTGTTTTAGGTGTAGAAAGAGAAAACCCAATTGAACCCGGGGTTTCTCTCCTTCACGAATTGAGGGCATCCTTGAACACCAGATGAACACAGGAATGGCTTTTCATGGGATCAATGATTCGTCCCCAGATGGTGCCATTTTGATTCTAGTTCCCAGACGGATGTTATCAACAAAATTTATAAAACCTAAATCACCGTACACTAGGGTAGCATGGCTAACATAGTATAATGGCTCTAAGATCGTCCACAGGGATGGGTTTTCTTCATACAAGTGACTTTAGTGAAGGTAATGAAATGGTGCTTTTCCTTAAGAAAATTAGCTTTTAAAGAAAATGGAATTTTAGTTGAAAAGGTTGATTTTAAGTTAAGCAAAAAATATAGTAATTGAAGTTAATTACAAAGAGAAGGTCTCTTGGAGCTTTAAGTCACTAAGATCGGGTTCCTTAGGCAAAGGAGGAGATTCCAGATCTTCTCCTCGCATTGGGGACAATAACATAAAGAATGGTTATCTCCCGAACCGGTTTTGTATTTAGCAATTAAGACTTGATCCAAAGGGTTCATGAAAAATGGTAGTTGCTTCTCATTAATGGCTTCAAACACTAAAGACCCTCACCTTGAACCACCTTCCAATGGCTCGTACTTGATAACTAATAGACATCCATGGATCTAGCAATAAGCATCCATAGAATCCGAAAAGCTTACCAAGTATTGGCCAATCAAGGTGATTCTAAGGGATTTAAAACTAAACCTTGAAATAAAAACCATTAATGGTTACCAACTACCTTCATTTAAAGCAAGGAAAACTCCCACCTTTACATTTGGGCCCTTCACCTAACTTCCATCACTCCAAGAAACGTAAAACTTAGCCACTCATCCCCTGAGAAATCATCCTCAGAGGTTGTTTGGCTAGAAAGAAAATGAAAACAAAAATGAGAAGGAAAGGCAAAGCAAGGGCTCTGTATATTTCTTACTACGGGAATTTTTACAAGTGTATCTATATTACAAAAGATGTAAAAAGATATATAGAGAGGTTTTTCCACCCCCGTTTATAGTTCCTAAACAAGAAATTCTATCATTGGTTGATTATAAAGAGAAAATAGGAAATTACACAAATATCTGGAGATAAAATCTAACTGAGTCGGTGCACAGGAGGATTTCGCAAACCATGCTTAATTTCGCATGGTGTGCGAAATTCATTTGTTGTTGTCTTGTGGTTTCGCAGGGTGTGCGAAATTTCGCACAGGGTGCGAAATTGTCTTTCACTCAGTCCTGTAGCTACTCCTCCTCTTGATTTTCACATAGCCATGCGAAATTGCTGCATGTTGGATTTCTTTCTCTGGTTTTCTTCCTTGCATCTCTGATTGGCTTGGCAACCTATTGCCAAGCTTGGCAAAGGCTATGAAGTGCTCCAAAGCTCGGATTCCTCATGTATTTGAGCTTCAACTTGCATTGCCATGGATTGCACAAAATTCTCCCTCATTCTTGGCTTGTTTCAATGATAAAAAAACTATCAAAAACACCAAAACTTGCCAAAAACTTATTAGTAACCCTTGCTAGGTTCCTTAATGTGCCAATTGAGTTAAAAGGTATTAACTACTACTCAAAAGTGTTTAAAACAGTTAATTTCAAGGTATAAAAGAGCACTTTTTGAGTAGTAATCAATCAATCAAGGTCAGCCTTTTCTTAATTCCCAATTTCTTTTACTATATGCTTTAATGTCTTTCATGAGATCCTATATGTGGTGTTTAAATTTTTCAACAATGGCAACACATAACAAATTAAAATAATAGAAACAACAATAAAGAAGTTGGAGACTATTTGAGGTAAAAGCAAAAAAGATAAAAAATAAAATAGAATATAACATGGTAAATGTTTAAAACTATGGTAAAATGGGCTTGGCATAAAAATTTGCTTCAAACTTACCAAAAAAGATAAAGACCTCTCTATCTAAACTCACAATAAAAATTAACATACGAAACATAATTTTATTCTTAACCTAATTAACCAACCATAGCCTAAGTACAAATATTTTTCAACACAATTTTACAAGCATAACAATGTATTTATCTTTAACACAACCACAAATACATTCTTTTGAAAGTAATCCAAGAATACTCTTGCCAACTTTAGACTTATCTTTGTTTATGTTATAATCCCATCTATTGTCCCATATTTCATCTAGACATGGTGCACATGTTGAAGCAATTTTTTCCATACTCAAACATCTAACATTAGAGATTGTGGTTTTATTGTTTCATTTTGGACTGCTATTGAATTAGTACATATTATCTAAATAGTGCAAAGCTACCAAAAATCTTTGTATAATTTTTTGTGGATACTAACCATACCTGAACATGCTGTGAGAATCAACAATCCTTTCAAATATTGAAATTACCAACAGTAAAATATCTACAACAAATATTTCCATTCCTATTGGGGTCACGCTTTAAAAAAACACCACTTTTCCTAGTTTTAGAGTTTTTTCCTCAAACCATGTTGATTTTACAACCTTCAAGAACTTTAGTAGAACTGCAAACTTTCTAAAACTCAAAAATTGATGGTACTAATATCTACACATAATAACAAAAGACAAGAAAAAAAAAACAATTAAAATGATAATAGTAAAAGGACATAGTGATCAATATCTAGCTCAAAGAAAATATTGAGGTACATTTATTCAATAAATTATTTTAGAGTTGGAATAATAATTAGTTTTAGAATTCTTGATCAAATATGAATTATAGGAGAAGTATATCTAAGTTTAGGATCAATACAAAAATTCACATTTGACTTACATATCATAGATGCTATGTATCAGAGGGCATAATAACCCATATTAGACTACAAAAACCTAAGGAAAAAGTAAGAAAATGACAAAGGATGTCTTAGATTTAGAATAACATCAAATAATATTAAACAATATAAAACTAGAGAAATAGTAAGCAAATAATGAAGGCTCTATCCTCCTTTTTCTCTTTATACTACTAACATAGAGAAACTAGAAAAAAATCAAGGAAGTTGCATTGCTCATATAAGACTCAAAGCATCTTTGATTTTTTTCAACATCATGATTAGAACTTTATTACTCTCCAATATGAAGTGCATGAAGGCCTCTTGTTTGACACAATGACAGTCCCATTTTACTACAGATATTCTTTCAATTTTAGGTTCATAAAATGTATTAGTTAGAGTTTTGAAAGTTGAGGAGAATTTAAGATAATAATAATTTGTTAGGCATTAGAAAAATACTCCTTAGTCTAAGGTTTTGACCTTCCAAAAATTAAAGCCAAAGAAGTTCCTTGTATAAGTATATAATTTCTTCAAATCTCAAGAAGAAAATAGAGGAACCATAAAAATTTAAAGATATGACTCGATCTACTTCCAAATGAGTGAAAGTTAAAGAAATCCCAAAGTAATACAAATCAAACATGAGTTAGCGTACCATATGCTAAATGTTTGCTTCAATCTCAAAAGCTATTAATCAAAGATAAACTCATGTTTGGTATCTTCTTCTTCTTATGAGAAAACTGAAAAATTCCATAGATCCATATTTGATGACTAGGGTTCAACTAGCCAATTTCTATTAGGTTTTTATGTATTTGAAGGCTAACGTTCATTGAATCAATTCTAATTAGGTTTTTAAGAAGAGTGTGGGGCTCACCCTGGCTATCATTGTATATAATGGGACTGCTATACTCAACTACTATGTTAGATTAGTCTTTTACAATTTAACACCATATTGTTTGGGCTTATTAAGAGATTTTACTTAAATTTTAATAGTTTTTTCCTTTTTTTTTTTTTTTAAGGGATTCTCTCTTTGAAAAGAGTTTTCACACACAAGGAATCATAATTTTTCTATAGAAAAAGCCTTATTTTGGTTTCATGTGTAACATGTTTCATATTTAATGAAATTGTAATAATACATTTTTTTTTTTTTACATCCCAAAAAAAAAAAAGATGTTTTATGTTTATTGACGTTAATAATAGCTCACTATTTTATTTTTCACATCAAAATAAAGTAGCTTAATACCAAACAGTCTCACATTCCAACCTAACAAACTAGCTTAATTTGTGATCAAAGATATGGAAAATAAGTTATGATAGTGTGCTTCCAAAAACCCATGGGAGGGGCCTTGGGTGCACACCAACTTGGGAAGTAAAACAGCCAAAGAATGAGTCTACTCTATGGCTAGTTTAAGGCTCAATCCATGAAGGGATTTTCTTGAATTTGAGGATGAGAATTTGCTCATTCACAGTATTAGAGGTTTAGGTATGATGTCTAGGTTGCAATGAAGTGGAATAGTGGCCAACTTATTTTCAATTTAATAGGCTATATAACTATTGAAAATAACATCATATGGTTCACAATAAAATGGAAAGTTTTGGCAACTTAATTATTATGCAATTTAACTCATCAAAAATATTCATCTTCCTTACAATCTAAATGTATTTGTTTTGACAAGTTTTTACCATATCATTAACTAGAGTAGGAAGACTAAATTAATACAAATGAAATATATCTCAATGATTATGAATGATTTTTAGATATTGTAGTATCTACCTTAATACAATACCAACTTAACTTTAACCTTTCTTAAATATGGCATCTTGCTATACTTTCACATATTCAACCTTAACACTAGTTGGTTGAGAAATGCACTACCTTCCTAGTGGGCATAATACTAGCAACTCTATTTTCTTCTCACATGAGTTCCTTTCCTACCTTGACTATTCCTTCAAGCTTGCTACTTATGTTCTCTTATTTTCTCTCTTTTTCCTATACCTAATTTTAAATGAAAATAAAATGTCTCAAATGTATTAACTGAGCATGAATGGAAAGAAAGTATAATTGCAAACACTTAAAATAAAACCTTTCTATGAAAATGACCATTCTTTCTCCTCTTATTGAGAAGTGGGATACAAAATGATGCAAATGATGAGTACTAGACTCAACTTTGGAAATTAATTTACAAATTCTTACACAAACCATAGAAATAAGATGCTAACACCAAATGAAATGGAAACAAAGAATGAAACTAAAATCATGGAGACAAATATAAAGAAGATGGAACCCATATGAGAAAGAAGCCAAAAAAAAAAAAAATCATAATATAACATGGTAGTTGATATGTAAAACTATGCTAAAATGGAACTAGCATAAAAATTTAGATCAAACTTACAAAAAATAATGACCTTTCTATTGAAAATCACAACAAAAATGAACATATGACACATAATCTTGTTCTTAACCTAATTAACCAAACCTTAACCTTGGCCATTATTGAAAAATAAGCCTAAACATGAAAAAAAAAATTGTGATTTTTGAAGACCTCTTGAGGTCTATGAAGAACTCCCTACAATTTGAGTAGATGGTTGTCACTAACTAACAGTAATTAATGTTGAAAGAAATGTGCACAAAGACAAATTTTATCCACTCATTAAAAGTCATGCGCCAATCATTAACTAATAATATGTTGACACTTGTCAGATGGGTTTTGTAAAAAAATAATTTGTTAAATTAAAAATAATAACAAATCAATTAATTGTGATAAAGCAAAAGAATATAGATAATAATTAATTGATAATTAAAATAAATGATAATTATCACAATAAATAAGATGATTATCTTTAGGAAAGCAAGAGATAATATCAAAATAAAATATCCAACCCAATAAGTAGAGGGTTCTCTCTCATTTCAAAGCAAACATTGAACACTAATGAAAATTTTTACAGTTATTGATGAAATTCCTTACAGATTCAAGATTTCATGAAAAGATGAATACTTTTAGGTCTCTTGAACAATTAAAGAATATAAGAAGATTTCTTGAAGAAATTAATGATTTGAAGATTTTTTTTTCATTGGAAGAATTTATTATCTAATGTGATTTTATGAAACCCTAACCTTTTGATCTAAAATTAAACATTAAATTGTTTAAAAGGGTGTTTGTGTCTTGATATGAAGAATCAAAGGGCATATTAAAGGCAATAGAGTATAAATAAATCAATATAAAATTTTGTCAACAATTTTCTTATTTTAGAAAATTTATGTGTAAAAAATCATTAACCCTAGCCTACTAAAGAACTAGATTACCAATGATGATGTCACCAACGGTTGCTAAATGTTTATAATTGTTGACAATTGTTAGATGTAAATGAAATTGTTTGAAAAACTAGATCATAGTATTTTCCTTCATAAAACAAGTGAACCAATAGTAGAGCAAAGATGCTATATTGCTATTGATTATCAATTCTAGTCAAACATGATTATAATATAAACATATCATTCATACTCCCTCTAGTAGTTCACAAAGGAATACAAAGCATTTGACTGCAAAAGATGTCCCATGAGAAGGTGCCATGAACAATCTAAGATGACAAATTCAGGTGATTTTTATAAAATAATGTAAATCTGTATATATAATCATTTTTTACACACTCATATGTTACCCAATATTATCCAAATATTGGATCCAAACAATATTACATATATATATAAGCACTTTCTATGTGTTAATATTGTCAGCACAATGTTACAAGCATAACCATATATTTATGTTTAATACAAGAATAGAGTCATTTTTTTTATAGTAATCCTCAAACACCTATGCCAACTTGAGCCTTATCGTTGTTCATGTTGTCCCAGCTATGGTCTTACCTTCATGTACACATGGTGAAAGCATAGAAGTAATTTTTCCATTCTCAAACACCCAATAATAGACATTGTGGTTTTATTGTTTCATTCCAAACTATTATTGAATTAGTCCATATTATCCAAATTGTGTAAAGCTACCCTAAATCTTCCTCTAATCTTTTATAGAGATTGACCATGCTTGAACATGGTGTGAGAACCTACAATCTTCTCAAAGATGGAAATTACACTAAGTAAAATATATGCAAGGAAAATTTCCATCTCCTAGTTTTAGGCTAGTAGGATCACAATTTTCTAAAACTCAAACATGGTACTAGTATCTACACAAAGTATCAAAAGACAAGAAAAGCAAAATAAACAACTAATCAAATTTAAAATGTCAATAATAAAACGACAAAGTGATCATTATCTAGTCCAAAGAAAATATTGAGGCACATTTATTTAATAATTTATTTTATAGTCGGAATAATAACAAATTTCAAAATGCATAATCAAACATTAATTGTAGGAGAAGTGTATGTAATTTTAGGATTAATATAAATCACATTTTGCAATTAATCATGAATTATAAAGGGTAAGGAAAGTATATATAAGTTTTGGATTAATTCAAAGACTCACATTTGACTTACATCCCACAAATGTGTTGTATCAAAGAGCATACTGACTAGTATTAAAGCATGAAAGTGTAAAGAAAATGTAAGAGAATGATAAAGGATGTCAATGATTTAGAATGGCATCAAATAATATTAAACTATACAAAACTAAAGAAAAGTAAGAAAATAATGAAGACTCTATCTCCCTATTTCACTTCATACAAATAACATAGAGAAACTAGAAAAAATCGAGGAAGTTTCATTGCTCACATAAAATTCAAAGCATCTTTGATTTTATTCAATATGGTGATTAGAACTTTATGGCTCTTGAATATGAAGCACATGGAGGCCCTTTTGTTTGATGCAACAACAATCCCATTTTGCAACTGTTATTCTTTCAATTTCGGGTTCACAAAATGTATTTGTTAAAGTTTGGAAAATGGAAGAGAATTTAAGATTGTAATAATTTCTTAGGCATTAAAAAAAAAATACTCTCAATCTATGGTTTTGATTTCCCAAAAGTTAAATCCAGAAAAGTTCCTTGTATAAGCACAACATTTCTTCAACTCTCAAGAAGAAAATAGAGGAACCATAAAAATTGAAAGATATGACTTGATCTACTTTCAAATAAGTGCAAGTTAGATAAATCCCAAAGTAATACAACTCAAATAAGAATAAGATTACCATTTGCTAGATCTTTGATCCAATCCTACAATCTATTGATCGAAGATAGACTCATGTTTAGTATCTTCTTCTTCTTCTTCTTCTTCTTATGAGAGAATTGAGAATTTTATAGATCATTATTTAACAGCTAGGATTCAAATAACCAATATGTGTTAGGTTTTATATATTTGAAGGCTAGGGTTCAATCAATGTGTTTAGGTTTTTAAAAAGAGTGAGGTCCACCCTAGCTACCATTATATAGAATGGGACTACTATTCTCAAGTAATATGTGAATTAGTCTTTTACAATGTAACGCCAAATTGCATCCGCTCATTAAGAGATTTTACTTGAATTTTAATAATTTTTTCTAAGGGGTTTCTCTCTTTGAAAAGAATTTTCACACACAAGGAATCCTTTTGTTTTTTTTTTTTTTTTTTTTTTTTAAGAAAAAGACCTTATTTTTGTATTGTGTGTAAGATGATTCATGTTTAATAAAATTGGAATAATTTTTTATTTTTTTTACATTAAACTAAAAACAAGATGTTTTATGTTTATTGAAGCTTTCAATATCTCTACCTTTTTTTTTTAACATAAAAATAAAATATTTTAGTACCAAACAATCTCACACTCCAACTTAAGAAACTAGCCTAATGTGTGATCAAAGATATGAAAAAGAAATTGAGATGATGTGCTTCTAAGTACCTATGGGAGAGGCCTTTGGTGCGCACCACCATAGGCAATGAAACAACACAAGAAGGATTTACTCTATGGTTAGATTAAGGCCCAATTCATGGCTTGGTGTTGCTTGAATTCGAGGCTAAGAAAATGCTCATTTGTAATATTGAATGTTGAGGTATGATTTCATGGTTGCAATGAGAGCTAAGCAATGGTGAACCTATGTCCAATTACATAGACTATGAAAATAACAACATATGGTTCACTAAATAGTTGTATTTGTATGTACAATGGAGAATTTTGGCAACTTAATTATTATTCAATTTAACTCATCAAAATTATTTATGTTCCCAACAATCTAAATGTATTTGTTTTTATAGATTTTTACCATATAATTAACCAAAGCAGGAAAATAAATATAAATTAAATTAATATATCTCAATGATTGAGAATGATTTTAGATATTATAGTATCTATCTTAATACAAAACCCACTTATCTTTAACCTTTAATAAATATCACATCTTGTTCTACTTTACATATCCATTCTTAACACTAATTAGTTGAGAATTGTGCCACCTTCCTCGTGGGCATAATATTGAGGACTCGATTTTCTTCTCATATGAGTTTTTTTCCATTAAGGCAATCTACCTTGACTGTTCCTTCAAGCTTGCTAGATATGTTTTCATATTTTCTATTTTTTTTCCTATATACATTTTGTAAAATGAAAATAAAGTGGCATTAATGTATTAAATTCTAAATGCATGAATAAGGAGAAATAGCATAAGTACAAAGACTTAAAATAAAACCTTTCCTTGAAAATGACTAATCATTCTCCTCTTATCTTATAGAAGTATGATAAAAACAATGCAAAGGATGAGTGTCGTACTCTACCATGGAAATTTAAAAATTCTTACCAAAACCTTAGACAATAAGATGCCGATAGCAAGTGGAATGGAAACAAAGAATGAAATTAAAATCATGGAAACAATAATAAAGAATATGGGCCCATATGAAACAGAAGCCAAAAAAGAAAAAAAAATGGAATCTAATTAGGTAGTTGATATTTAAAATTATGGTCTAATAGAACAAGCGTAAAAATTTACATCAAACTCATAGAAAAACATTTGGACCTCTCTATCTAAAATCAAAGGAAAAAGAAACTTATGAAACATAACTTTGTTCTCAACCTAACCCAACCCAACCCAACCCAACCCAACCTTAGCCTTAACATTGGCCATTGTTGAAAAATAAACCTAAGCATTGAAAGAATTTTCTAATGTTTCAAGAAATCATTAAGTATATGAATAACTCCTTACCGGTTTGAGTAGATGGTTACCACTAACTAACAATGATCAATATTGAAAGATATATGTACAAAGACAAATTTTGTCCACTCATTAAAAGTCACGTGTCAATAATTAATAATTTGTTGATGAAAAATGGGTATTGCTCAAATACCAATTGAATAATAACTGAAAGTCTAGTAGGGAACACCCAACGAGGTGTGAATGGGTGATTTAAAAATTTTTAAATAAATTATTTATAAAATATGTCTAAACTTTATCTCAATAATTCACCCCAAATAAAAAACTGATTTTTTTTGGTTAATTAATATCATTAATGATGTATGTTAAGATATGTTAGGGATAATAATAATAACTACCAGAAAAACCAACCTAACAAACTCAACAATAATCTCAACAAATTAATCAGTAATTAGTTATGGGTATAACCACCAAGATAACAAATCAATTAAGTCAATAACCAATTAACCAATCAAACCAAGATAATCAACGTTATCAACTAGAAAAGGAGCAAGAATAAATAGATATGCACTTTTTAAGAAAGCCCTGCAATATATTAGGATTAATCAAATTAACCTAATCTAGGCACTTCAAACATAATAACAAATATAAAGAAATAGACAATGAGGCATAAGATTTTTTAAGTGGAAAACCCTCACAAACTTGTGGAGATAAAAAATCATGAGGTCTAAGACATACCAATCTAAATCCACTATTCGAAATCAAGTTACACAAATTTACCTAGTTGCTTTATCCTAAAGGCTTACTTTTTAGTACTTACAACTTGATTCACATTCGCAACACAACAACTCCCTATTTCTCCTTGGTAGATCATTTAGTCCCTCCGAAGGGATTTAGGTCATCAACCAACAATTCAAAGATCCAAATCCTTGAATGAGAGATCAGAAATGGCATGGCAATAAGGCTTTCTCTCAAGAAGTCCCTCTAAAGAATAAGAAGTCTCTAAACTCTTAGATCTTTACAATCTCTTAGCCTAAATCTCTAACCCACAAGGGGTTATTTGATATATATATATATGCAAAAGCCAAAAAAGTCCCAGTATCTTAAGTTTCCAAATTAGAGTTTGATTGAAATTCAACCAAAATACGTTTCTAAACTCGGTAGGACTGACATGACCACTTGAGTGGACTTAGACCACTTGAGTGTTCATTGCTACTTGAGTGGGCTAACCACATAAGTGGGATTAATTGCTTGAGCATCCCCTGCTTTTTGAAAAATCATTTAAAAAAAATTATAAGTCCAAAATTGATATTGAACCTTTTTATACCTCAAAGAAGCCTTATATGTCACAACCTAAATCTTTTTAAATGTACTTGTGACTTCCCAATTGGACGAAAAGTAACCTGTAGACCCTCCATTTTGTCCTCTTAACAGGTGTGACACCATGTGTCTTCCCATACTTCTCTTTTGACTCGTAAGTTGTCTCCTGACTGCCTTTCAAGCTTAATTTAGGCTTACTTAGACACACCTGGCCCATTAGGCATACTAGGCCCATTTAGTTGCACTTGGTCCATTAGGTACACTCCTAGGTCACTTGACACATATCTGATCACCCTACATCACTTAAGCACTTTTCTAAACCTTCTAGGTCACTTAGGACATTTTTTATCACTTAGGCCCATTTAGGTACTTTTGACCCATTTAGGTACACCTAATCCATTTAGGCTCATTTGGACTCTCACTATGACCTTGGCCACCTTTCGAGCTTAGGTTAGATTTCACTTAGTTGCATTCCCACTTAGCTCACTTAGACATCTCCTTATTTTAATTTCCACCTAGTTCACCTTGGCACTTCCCACTTAAGTCACTTAGGCACTTTTCGCCTAGGTCACTTAGATGCTTTTTTGGGCTTAATTCCCTTAGATTGATTTTTTGATTGCTTGATTTTTGAGATTAGGTGAGTATTTGGCTTGTTTTAGTTTATTTTCAGAAAATTACATGAGATTACCAGGCTTTGTTTTTAATTTGCAATGTGATATTTTTCTTTTTTTTTTTCTTTTTTTAAAATTAGTATGATTTCTATTTATTTTATTTTTTATTATGTTACAAGTTTCTAGCACGTATTTCTTGGATTTTTTTTATGCAAAATTTTTTCAACAAGGAGATCTACACACACGGGTGTCACATGGAAAGAAATGAGACTTTTAAAAAATAAGCCTAGACCATTTTGGAAAAAAAAACAAGGAGGCTACCAAGGAGAGAAAATGAAATGAAGGTCATGGGCACCATGGGAATTTGAGTGGCATCATGGGAACCGGGACTGCATGGAAAATGGGAGTTTTGAAAAAAAAAAATGAAGGGTGAAAAAAAAAAAATGGGCTGTTGAAAATGGAGTCGTGTGGGGAGTCTTAAAAGGGAAGAAAGAAAAAAAAGAAGGCTAAGGAAGTCTGGAGGAAGGGGAGAGGTTTTCAGAGAGAGCATTCAGATTTGAAAAGAAAAAAATAGAAAGAGGGAGAGAGCATTCAGATTTCAAGAGGAGAAAACAAAGAAAGGGAGAGCATCCAGATTTGAAGATGAGAAAACAGAGAGATAAAAAGAAAAAGAAAAACAGAGGATTGAGTGAGGGATTTGAAGGAAGAGGAACGGAGCAATAGAAGTGGAGAGGAAAATAGAGAGAGGTTCTGATTTTTGAGTGGAGGAAAGAGAAAGAAAATAAAGAAGTTTCAACAGCATTACAACTACAAGAGGTAACCATGGGGTCATTCTACTTTACTTCTTTTAGTCCAAATCCAATCCTTCCTCTAACCTTCCTTTTCCATTGAATCTAACAACCGTGCTTAAAAGTAATCTTGTTTATTTTTTTTGGCAATGTGATAACCCCTTTGACCACACTTCTATACATCCTTCTTTTTTTTTAATGCAGACCTGGGTTTTGTTTTAAGTGGCTTAGTTCATGTTTGTGGTTAATGTATGGTGGGTGGGGTCATGCCAAAGCTGTTGGTGGTGGCATGAACAGTTTCCATAAGTACGTACATTATGTGGTTGTCTTTAGTCCCTATTTGCTGGTCTTAATCCATGCTTCTGTTCGGCTTTGGCGTGAAGGTTCTGAGTTTCTAAAATCCTCATTTAGAGTGCTACAAATCTATTCGCTGGACGGTGTCTTTGGTTTGTGCTTGTTGGTCTAAATCAATATTTGGGTTTGGCTATGGAGCCCACAGTTAAGTTAATTCAAATCTGTTGAGTGGAAGATGTTTCTGCTATGTGGTTACTAGTCCTAGTCAAGTTGGTGTTTGGCTGATGTACTATGAGATTAGGTGTTGAACCCATGCTTAGATTTCTAGTGGGAAATGGCTTATTATATTTAGGGCCTCTTTAATTTGGAATTCAGGTATCATGAGGAGCCAATAACTGAAAAATTGAAAATGCCTAGTTGAAATTTGCTAATGTTCTAACTTACTTAGCTTTTGGGCTGATTGAAAGTTTATTATCTTATTGTAATCTTAGATCTGCAGCTGAATTGTATTATGTGGGGTTTGCAAATATAATATTATGATTTCTTTTATTGTTAAGTCAATTACCTATCTTGCTTGCCAACCACCTATAATCAAAGGAATGGTTGTAGCATTAGTTGATTTTAGGGTGTTTGTGCTTGTTTTGTTATTAATGAAAACAACATTCCGTTTTTATTGAAAGTTTTTGAATTTTCAATAGTATGATGTTGTGGTATTTCATATAAAAAAAAAACTACTTGGGAGAATTTTCTATTTGGTCCTAGTATGAATCTTCCTTGTAATTGGCATCAAAAAGGCCTACCCGAAACACCTCTTTTTTTTTTTTTTAAGGGGCCTTGAGAATTTCTTATTTAAAATATTAAACTCCAAGAACAATGGCATATAGATATATGTGCCTACTTTCATGCATATTTAACAGCTCATGTGTTTCTAAGGTTTCACTCTAAACTCGATGAGAACTAGGCAAAGAAAGCGCTCTGAGGCCTTTTGGCCTTCCATTGTGATGAAGAAATGGCTAAATATTAAGCCCAAGGTCTATGATTTCAGTGAAGATGAGGTTGACACTGAGATAGAGAGTAAGGATGATACTTGCTCTCTTAAGGATGCAAGAGCACACATGGGTGAGGACCACACCTGTCGAATGCAGAACACCTTCTTGTTACATGTGCCTTCAGTGCTCTCTGCAGCTCATTAATTGACAGGTAGAACTTTTCTCTTGTTGATTGTTGAGGGGCATCTCTGTTCACGCTAGCATGCTGCCATAAATTAGAAACAACTTGTACCTTTGAAGAGGGCTCCAAACATGCACCATGGGGACACCAGAGAATGAGATAAAATTAATAATGGAGAGAAGGTATTAGAGAAGTGGCTATTGGTGGACAGATCTGAATTTTTGTGGGAATAAAAGAATGTTTAGAATTTTTAGAGCAAAGGCAAAGATTGAGAATGCTGGTGGTGAATGCTTGACATTTGATCAGTTGGCTCTCAAAGCTCCTCTTGGGCGGAACGCGGATCTGTTGCGAGGTCCAAAGAATGCTCATGAAGCAATAAAACACTTGAGTAAAGCTCCTGATGTACCACACAGGCACCTATGCACCCCTCACCACCTCACAGCCATCCTTCATCACCATGCAGCCCACATGCTCACCCACAACTCACCCATGCAGCCCACCATCATCTCCACCACACAACCATCACCTAAAGCCCACCACATGCTCACTTTCAGATCACCTACAGCCCACACCTCACCACCATGCAGCCCACATGCTCACCTTCAGCTCACCCATGGCCTCACACCTCTACCATGCACCCGCAAAGCCATCACATGCAGCCCACATACAGCTTAAAGCCACCCTACAGCCCATATGCAGCTTAAGGTCTCAATCCGGCCACCCTCCAACGCCCCATGCAGTGACCACGTTCCATTCTTTTGCTTTTTGTATTATTTTAATGTTAAAAATTTATTTATTTACTTATTTTATTTGTTCTTTTTATTTTTCTCAAATAACTCTTTAAAATCCTTTTTTTTTTTTAAATCTAATCTTCAAAATATAATTTTTAAATAGTTTTCTAAATTTTTAAAATCTAATCTTCAAAATATAATTTTCAAATAGTTTCCTAAATTTTTAAAATCTAATCTTCAAAATATAATTTTCAAATAGTTTTCCAAAATTTTATAATATGAACTTCAAAATATAATTTTCAAATAGTTTTCCAAAATTTTATAATATGAACTTCAAAATATAATTTTCAAATAGTTTTCTAAATTTTCCAAATTTTGATCTTCAAATAGTTTTCTAAATTTTCCAAATTTACAATTCTCATATCAAAATTTCTCAAATTCCAAATCTAATTCTCAAATCAAAATTTTCCAAACTCCAAATTTAATTCTCAAATCAAAATTTCCCAAATTCCAAATTCTATTCTCAAATAGTTTCCCAAAATTTCCAAGATTTTCCAAAAATTTCAATTAATTTTTTTAAAATATCATTCTCAAATAGTTTTCCAAAATTCCAATTATTTTAAAATACCATTTTCAAATAAATTTTCCAAAATTCCAACATTCTAATTTTTTTAAATATCATTCTCAAATAAATTTTCAAAAATTTCCATTTCCAAATTTAATTTTTTTTTAAAATGTCATCTTCAAATAATTTTTCAAAATCCCAAATTTCAAATTTAAATTTTCAAAACTTCTATTTTTTAAAAAAAAATGAATAGGTTTGCATCATTCCAAAATAATGGAATTTATGAGAATTGATTCATAGTAAAAATAAATTGGGCTTTAGTGGAGGCCCAACATTTATAACATTTCTTTCGAAAATAATTCAAGTAAACTGTGTGATCGATTTTGTTTGATTTTGATTTGGTTTTGTGTGAGATTTTTTTACACTTGTCATTGTACACTAACCTTGTTTTCATGACAATGCTTTATTATCTACTACCAAGGTACACTCTCACCCTCACTTTGTTTATTATTTTATTATCATGATTTGTTTTTTAACTTTGATCATTGCTTGTTTCACCTTATTTAGTAGAGACCCTTTTTTTAGGGGCTTAGAGGGGTGCTACGGTCTTTACCGTACCTTCCCAATAAGTAACCTGATCCTCGAACCCAGTTTTGGCTTTCCACAGACCGTCTTTTCCAAATAAGAAGTCTCACTTAGGGTTTTCTTTCTTATTTTGTTTTCCCTTAAAAAAATAAAACAAAAACAAGTGGCGACTTCAAGTCTTTTCTAAAAATTATATCTTTTCACCAAATAAATTAAAAGCGAGTCTCGCCAATCGAGTGTGAACGCATCGAGTTAGAAATGCAGGGTCCACAAATTGGCGACTCCACTGGGAATCAAACCCAGAATCTATGGTTTCATAGAAGATCAAGCTCGAACTTAAGTTGAGGCAAAGGTGGCGTTTGATTAGTCGATTAATGGATACCTTATCTTTGTGTTTTTCTATGATTGAGTGTTCATAGCACACTAAGAGTTGGATGTGATGATTTCTTATGCTTGATTGTCATATTCATTTGGCACGTTAACATACTGATGACATTGATTGTTTATCTTGCCTGTCTTAACAGAGTGACCTTGATCTTACCATGATTGTTCTGCTCTCATCACATCTATAGACTTATTGTTGTATATCTTCCGATTGGATGTGTTGACTCTCTTGCTTGTATATTATCTTGATCATCTTTGAGCATGCTGTCTTTGCTACTATTCGTCTTGATTGTCATATTCTCATTTAGCTTGTGTGTAGACATGGATGATATATTTGTGCTTTGCTTGACTATTTGTTGCATGACTGCTCTTCTCTTGTGTGTTTGCATGTTGCTTTTCTATGTGGGTTACACACCTATCCCCTTACCTCCAACCCTTTGGTTTCGGTCATTTCTTTCATTTCAGCTTTTACTTTTGCAAGTGTGAGGCCTTGCGTGTGTTTGTTTCTCTAGCCAAGCTAGTGGTTAGGAGTAGGGTCTAGCGATGGGTTATATCGATGTTTGAGAGCATTCTGGAGGAGGCCGACACACAAATGTTGATTGGAGACTGATCTTTGAAGACCTGTGTAGCCTAGAGCCAGGTTTCATGGATATTTGTGTGACCAGTGTGTTTCATTTTCTATTTTAGCTTCATAAGATTTTCGGATGCACCCACACCCCTCACTGTACACTTTAGTTGATTATTGAGTGCTGAGAGTTGCGAAAGCTTTCACCATAGGAAACCCCCTGGGATGTCGAGGTAGTCATGTGTGGAGGTGATGACCACCTTGTATGGATGCACCCCGTCTCTTCAAAAGAGTGCAGAGGGTTGCGTACCGCCAAAGGGTATCATCGCTTCTGCTAGGGATCTTTTAAAGTCCACCCATCTCTTTTTAGAGCCACCTTGGTTTTGTGTGTTAAGCTTAGGCCCCATTGGGATTCCTTTCCTACACATGGGTGCATCCGTGGGCCTTCAAAGCTGGGTTAGTAATGATAGGTTTAGTTATCTTCGCAGTAGTCCCTTATATATTTGCTCAAAATTGGATATCAGTTTGAGTACTTCCAGGTTACCTTCCTGCATAATTGATAGACATTCCTTGTAGTGTTTCCCTTACACTGTATCTTATCTAGTATTTCCACTATTGCAAGAGTATTGATACGTTCGATCTAGGTTTAGCTTCTTGGATCAGAATTAGAGGTAGATTGATCAAAGTTTCAAACCAGTTAGATCAAATAGATATGAATTCACAGGTGGTTATAGTTTATCAATTCACTGCTGCTATGGCTTTGATCTAGGAGGCCATAACTAGTCTCGGTCAAACAATGGATGGGCAGCAAGCCTAATAGGTTCCAGTTTAGGAGAGTGTGCAGTATGATCCCACTGTTCAGCCACCTTCCCCACCTAGTCAGACGGCTCCACATGACACTCAGATACCACTACCTCCCCCACTTGGTCAGACAGTTCCACAGCCTACACCATTTACTTTATAGAGTCGGATTGAGGTTGCCCCACCACCTGCCATGGTGTTTGTTCCAACCACGAAAGATGCCCAGGCACGCATGGATAGGCTAGAGCAGAGGATGAGACAATTAAAAGTATCAGATGGAGGGATGGTATGGTATGATTTTGATGGACTACTAGTGGCAAGTCTGTCGGCCAAGTTCAAAATGCTAGAGATCGAGCGATACACGGGGATTGGATGCCCTCACATTCATTTGAGACTATATAGTAATGTGATGAGGGCCCATGGTTTGGATAAGGCTCAGATGATTATGTTATTCCCCATGTCCTTGAGTGGGGCGGCTCAGCGTTGGTTTGCTTCTTTGGATGTGTCACACCATCGAACGTAGGATGATTTAGCCTAGGAATTTCTATGACAGTTTGCATTTAACACTGTCATAGATGTCTCACGAAGGAGTTGGAGACCTTGAAGTAGAGGCTCAATGAGACAGTCACATCATTCATCTCCCGTTAGTGGGAGAAGATTGCCCAAATCATTGATAAGCCATCTAAGAGAGATCAGATCAGCATGATTATGAGGAGCTAACAGCCTAAATTTGCTAGGCATTTGATAGGATTCCCACACATGCACTTTGGATCTTTGGTACAAGCATTATATGGTATTGAGGAGGGTATTGCTAGAGGATTGTGGCCTAATTTTTTCCCTTTAGACTCAAAGGGGAAGAAACCAACTATTGGACAGAGATCAGCGGACGTTAGTGTCATCAGTACCGCCAGACCGAGGCTCCCTAGATATTATCAAATAGTTGGGCAGACTTCTAAAGTTTATTATCCACCATCACCCCATGTGCAATATAGGCCACTTGTTCCTTCTAAACTTATGTCCCCCACATATCTACACTCAGCTCTGCATCCAGTTTATGCTACTCAAGGCACCCGCTCATTATCCCCAGCCTAAGACGCCACCTGCACAAAAACTGATGCGGTAGTTTTCCCAGTTGGGAATGCCTTTGAGTAGAGCTTTCCAGAAGCTCGTAGAGAGATGATTGTTGACTGTATTAGCACCGAGACCACCACTTCAACCTTTGCCATCTCAGTTCAGGATGGACCTTCACTATGCTTACCATCAGGGTCCAGGACATGACACTAATCGTTGCTCTACTTTGAGACATTCTATTCAGGACTTGATAGATCAGGGTCTGGTTAACTTGGGACAACCAAGTGTGACCATGAACCCTTTACTTACTCACACCACATATTCAGTGTCTCCGCCTACTAGTGGTATTCGTCATATGGATTTTGTTCAAAATGATGTCATACACATGCTGAGTTGGGTTGATGGATTGCTTGAGATGATTGTTCCAAACGATGGCTATGAGATTACAGGAGTTACATCAGATTTTTCAATCCCTACACTATTTAGTCTGATCCTGGATAGAGCGCCATTATAGTTGATTCCTTTCACACCATCAGACGTCGGGCATGGGGACATGTTTGCTCCATTTATTCTATGGCCTAAGGATGTTGATGTACAGGTTATGACTCATAGTAGGAGGATATCTCAGGCTGCACCTCTAGTTATTAGACCATTTGGTGGTACGGACTCTCATGAGGAGGTTAGGGGGGAAGATGATGAGATCTTGAGACAACTGTAGAGCACCCAGGCTCGGATATCCATTTGGAGTTTGTTGACCACTTCTAGTACCCATAGAGATACACTTATTTGAGCCTTGAGTCAGATACGTGTTGAAACCTCTACTACTCCAGAGGGATTGATTCATATGATGATAGCCGATAGGGCCACTTGCATTGTGTTTTCTACTGATGATTTACCACCAGAGGGTTCCGACCATACTCGTCCTCTCTATATTTTAGTTGTTTGTTCAAGCCACAAAGTCTAGTCTATCCTGTTGGACAATGGCTCTGTCTTGAATGTTTGTCCATTAGCCACTGCTGTAGCCCTCGGCTTTGCACCCTCAGATTTTGGTCCCTCTACACAGACAGTGAGAGCTTATGACAGCACTCAAAGGGAGGTCATCAACACCTTGACTATAGATTTACTTATCGACTTGACCATATTCTCTATATTATTCTAGGTTTTGAGGATTCCTGCATCTTGTAATCCACTATTGGGTCGACCTTGGATTCACCAGGCTAGAGCTATTCCATCTTTCCTTCATCAAAAGGTGAAGTTTATCCATGATAGGCAGGTTATTACAGTACAATCTACTAGAAACATGATTTCATCATCTGAGCTAGTATTGCAGATCAATCACAGTGATGATGAATTTTATTTTTTTCTGATAAGATTCACATTTGATGAGGTACAAACCCTTAAGATTTAGGTTTTTTTGCAGAGATTTCATGACCATGTCATTTGACCAGCATAGTAGTACTCATTGTTCTTGATATGGTGAGAGACATGTTTTTTTCTACCTGGTTTTGGCTTAGGACGACGCCAGCATGGATCTAGTTAGTTTGTAACTACAGTTGATCATGATACTCCTTTCGGTCTTGGTCTTGTTCCTACAGAGGCCGATTACAGATACATGGCGCTTTTGCACAAGGAGAAACTCAGTGCTTGATTGCTCCATACGCCATTTGACTATCCTATTCACCTATACAGAATGAGCTTAGCAGATTGTTTCGTGAGGGCACCAGAGGGCGTTGCATGGTTGATGGATCTAGATGGAAACCAATTCTCAGAGTTGACCAATGTAGATCAATTGAAGAAGTATTATGTTTGAGACCATGGTCATAGGATGAGTGGCCATCATTTCAGTTATCCACATACCTTGTTATCCCCTTTTGACATGCAGACCGTTGCTATCCCATTGAGCCTCGCATGTACATTAGAGCATTTCTTTCTTATTACCTTGCTTACACTTCTACACTGGGATAGGGGCCCTTTAGTGTATGCAGGCTTCATTTAGGAGTTTCATGAGCCTTGGGCCTACAAGCGCATTTTTCTCTCATTATTTTTCCTACAATCACACTATTGTATTCCATCATATCTCATTGGTTGTGTTCTTCATCTCTTTTTTGTCTCATTTGCTACTTGTTCTACTTTATCTTTTCTCCACCTTGAGTGGTGATCCTTATCAGTTCATTACATGAAGGATAGTCACATCATTTCCACTATCTATCCCACAAACACTAATTCAGAGATCTTTAGTTTGAGAAGGTCATCTCATCAAAGAGAGTTTATGTTACTTTAGCACTTAAGAGTGTGTCTATCCATTATTGATATCATCTTTGGGGCTTATTTTGTTCATGTTCCAGGTATGTGCATTTGTATATATGTAAAAAATAAAATAATAATAATAATAATAAGCACATGTGTGTATGTGCATAGTATTCTCCATCATTGAGCATGTATATTGATATCCAATGGTCATTTTATCGAGTATGTTTGTTGGTGAAAGTTCGTATGTGAGCTTTTCGAGATCATTTTTTTTTTTGTATTCACTTCATCACATCTTTTTTTTAGAATGAGATGAGTAACTTTCTCCTAGAGGCTCTGGGTCATTGTCCTTTCCATCATTACATTCACTGTTGATGTGACTTCACTTCATGTTTGATTTGAGTTGATCATCACTTTTTCTTCGTATATTCATTATTTCGCTATCATCCTCATCATTGCTTTTTATTCATCCTCTTCGCTTCACCCCCTTATTCTTTTCTTACACTGACCTATTCCAGGTTTGATATTTCCCTTGCATCATTCTTACACATCTCATTATCAGTCTTATTTGCTTCATTGTCTCATTATTATTATTTTATTCACATTGGGCACCCTCAGGTCCATGGCTCACGAGCTCTTCTATACATGTTGCATTTTATACACGAGGGCATGGGTTTTTTATCATTGGGTATTTGGGCCTAGTTTCCTTTCATTTTTATTACCCTATCACCCTAGCCTACGTTACATCCCGTGTCTTAAGACCATCCTAAGGCCATAGGATCAAATGTCGTCTTCGACAACCCCTACTTGGATAGGTGTTTGAGATTTGGTTGATATTTAGATACCATCATGCTTCTTCTTCTAGGAGATGCCTCTATGATGTTTGGACCCGATTCATTGTGGATATGACTAAGATTGCACATTTGATGATGGATGATCCGATGTTTTCTGATTTTTTTGATCTACCATAAATCTAATGCCATACTGGGGCATATTTCCCTTTCGATTGAGATTTAGAGATTTTCATGGAGTTGCATGATCATCTCAACTTATGAGATACACACCAAGACGATGACCTGTTTGTTATCTTATCATGATCCCTTAGTGGAGCCTCTCTTAGGCCATTCAGTCAGGCCCACACTTTTTGATATTTAGATGTCCTCATGCTTTTTCTTCTGAGATACGCCTTTTGATATGTGGATTCGATTCAACTGTGGACATGGATGACTAGGATTACACACTTGGTGATGGATGATTTGGTACCATCTGATTTTTTGACCTATCACACATCTGTTGCTATACTGGGGCATATTTTCCTCAGTTACCCACATGGCAGGATGCATCAGTTGTTATACTAGGTCATATTTCCCCTTTTTCTGATTGTGGAGATGATCGTCTTCTCACAGAACTGTTACCATTTTTTTTATTCAGTTGAGAGATATTTATTCGCATTACTTGTCATAGTATCGATGATTTATGCCGAGATGAGCCTTCAGAGGAGCCTAACCTTTGGTTTTTAATTGTCTCATTGCCTATGAATGTTCAGTAGATCGTTATGTTAAGGCAGTGATAGTTACCCCAGTGGATCATTTTTCTTGAGACCCGCCAATGGATCGTTCCTTTGACATGACAACAGATTCCTCCAATAGGGTATCTCGAGTTAAAGGCATTTGGATTATTATGACACTTTGTCAGGCATCATGATTTAGTCAGATGGGTTGTGAGACTTTATTTTATAGTTGATTTGACCATTTCGACTCGTCAACAAAGTATCTTTTGAGACTCATGCAGTCTCTTTCAAATCCTTTCAGTGGATCAAGATTTGTGACGACAGCCACACTAGGGCATCTTTCCCCTCATCATTTCCTCGCAGCATAGTGTTCAGAACCACCATCATATCTTCAGTTTAGCATTCAATGCCACTCTCTCTCCATATTTCAGGCGTTCAAAGCCACCATCTCTCCATAGTTTGGCGTTCAAAACCATCTCTTCGTAGTTGTGGCATTTAGAGCTGCCATTCTCGTTCTTCAGTTTCGTGTTTCGAGCTACCATTTGCATAAGCGTTCAGAGCCACCATTTTCATAGTTGTTCAGAGCCACCATTTTCATAGGCATTTAGAGCCACCATTTGCATAGGCGTTCAGAGCCACCATTTGCATAGGCTCTCAGAGCCAGCATTTTCATAGAGGTTCAGAGCCACAATTTTCATAGGCCTTAAGAGCCACCATTTGCATAGGCGTTCAGAGCCACCATTTGCATACACGTTTAGAGCCACTATTTGCATATGCGTTCACAGCCACCATTTGCATATGCGTTCACAGCCACCATTTGCATATGCGTTCAGAGCCACCATTTTCATAGGCGTTTAGAGCCACCATTTGCATAGGCGTTCAAAGTCATCATTCTCATAGGCGTTTAAAGCCATCATTCCCATAGGTGTTCAAAGCCACTATTTGCATAGGCGTTCAGAGCCATCACCATTTGCATAGGCATTCAGAGCCACCATTTCCATAGGCGCTTAGAGCCAACATTTTCATAGGCGTTCAAAGCCATCACCATTTGCATAGGCATTTAGAGCCACCATTTCCATAGATGTTTAGAGCCACCATTTTCATAGGCGTTCAAAGCCAACATTTGCATAGGCGTTCAGAACCACCATTTACATAGGCATCAAAGCCACCATTTGCATAGACATTCAGAGCCATCACTTGCATAGGCGTTCAAAGCCATCATTTTCATAGGCGTTCAGAGACATCATTTTCATAGGCGTTCAAAGCCATCATTTGCATAGGCGTTCAAAACCAACATTCTCATATGCGTTCAGAGCCATCATTTGCATAGGTGTTCAAAGCCATCATTCTCATAGGCGTTTAGAGCCACCATTTGCATAGGCGTTCAAAGCCATCATTCCCATAGGTGTTCAGAGCCACTATTTGCATAAGCGTTCAAAGCCATCACCATTTGAATAGGCATTCAGAGCCACCATTTCCATAGGCATTCAGAGCCACCATTTTCGTAGGTGTTCAGAGCCATCATTTTCATAGGTGTTCAGAGCCATCATTTGCAGAGGCGTTCAAAGCCACCATTTTCATAGGCGTTCAGGGCCATCATTTTCATAGGAGTTTAGAGCCACCATCTGCATAGGCGTTCAGAGCCACCATTTTCATAAGCGTTCAGAGCCATCATTTTCATAGGCGTTTAGAACTGTCATTTTCAAAGGCGTTCAAAACCACCATCTGCATAGGCGATCAAAGCCATCATTTTCATAGACGTTAAAGGTCATCATCTTGCATAGGCATTCAGAGCCACCATTTGCATAGGCATTTAAAGCCATCATTTGCATAGGTGTTCAGATACACCATTTTCATAGGCGTTCAAAGCCATCATTTTCATAAGCGTTTAGAGACATCATTTTCATAGGCGTTCAGAGCCATCATTTTCATAGGCGTTTAGAGCCATTATTTTCATAGTTATTCAGAGCCATCATTTTCATAAGCGTTTAGAGCCATCATTTTCATAGGCGTTCAAAGACATCATTTTCATAGGCGTTCAGAGCCATCATTTTCATAGGCATTCAGAGCCATCATTTTCATAGGTGTTCAAAGCCATCATTCTCATAGGCGTTTAGAGCCACCATCTGCATAGGTTTACAAAGCCACCATTTTCATAGGCATTCGAAGCCACCATCGGCATAGGTGTTTAGAGCCACCATTTTCATAGGCGTTTAGAGCCATCATTTTCATAGGCGTTTAAATCCACCATATCCATAGGCGTTCAGAGCCACTATCTGCATAGGCGTTTAGAGCCATCATTTCCATAGGCATTCAGAGCCACCATTTCCATAGGCGTTTAGAGCCACCATCTTGCATAGGCGTTCAAAGCCACCATTTTCATAGGCGTTTAGAGTCATCATTTGCATAAGCGTTCAAACCCATCATCTGCATAGACGTTAAGAGCCATCATTTTCATAGGCGCTCAGAGACATCATTTTCATAGGCGTTTAGAGCCGCCATCTACATAGGCATTCAAAGCCACCATGTGCGTAGGCGTTTAAAGCCATCATTTTCATAGGCGTTCAAAGTCACCATTTCTATAGGCCTTCAGAGCCACCATCTGCATAGGCATTCAGAGCCACCATTTTCATAGGCGTTCAGAGCCATCCTTTTCATAGGCATTCAGAGCCATCATTTTCATAGGCGTTCAGAGCCATCATTTCCATCAGCGTTTAGAGCCACCATCTTGCATAGGCGTTCAGAGCCACTATTTTCATAGGCGTTCAGAGCCATCATTTGCATAGGCGTTCAAATACACCATTTTCATAAGCGTTCAGAGCCATCATTTTCATAGGTGTTCAGAGACATCATTTTCATAGGCGTTTAGAGCCATCATTTTCATAGGCGTTCAAAGCCATCATTTTCATAGGCGTTCAGAGCCATGATTTCCATAAGCGTTTAGAGCCACCATCTTGCATAGGCGTTCAGAGCGACCATTTTCATAGGCGTTCAGAGCCATCATTTGCATAGGTGTTCAAATACACCATTTTCATAAGCGTTCAGAGCCATTATTTTCATAGGCATTCAGAGCCACCATTTCCATAGGCGTTCAAAGCCACCATTTTCATAGGCGTTCAGAGCCATCATTTGCGTAGGCGTTCAAAGCCACCATTTTCATAGGCGTTCAGGGCCATCATTTTCGTAGGAGTTTAGAGCCACCATATGCATAGGCATTCAGAGCCACCATTTTCATAAGCGTTCAGAGCCATCATTTTCATAGGCGTTTAGAACTGTCATTTTCAAAGGCGTTCAGAGCCACCATCTGCATAGGCGGTCAGAGCCATCATTTTCATAGGCATTCAAAGCCATCATCTTGCATAGGCATTCAGAGCCACCATTTTCATAGGCATTCAAAGTCATCATTTGCATAGGTGTTTAGATACACCATTTTCATATACGTTAAGAGCCATCATTTTCATAAGCGTTTAGAGACATCATTTTCATAGGCGTTCAGAGCCATCATTTTCATAGGCGTTTAAAGCCATTATTTTCATAGTTATTCAGAGCCATCATTTTCATAAGCGTTTAGAGCCATCATTTTCATAGGCGTTCAAAGACATCATTTTCATGGGTGTTCAGAGCCATCATTTTCATAGGCATTCAGAGCCATCATTTTCATAGGTGTTCAAAGTCATCATTCTCATAGGCGTTCAAAGCCACCATTTGCATAGGCGTTCAGAGCCACCATCTGCATAGGCGTTCAAAGCCACCATTTTCATAGGCGTTCGGAGCCACCATCTGCATAGGCATTTAGAGCCACCATTTTCATAGGCGTTTAGAGCCATCATTTTCATAGGCATTTAGAGCCACCATATCCATAGGCATTCAGAGCCACTATCTGCATAGGTGTTTAGAGCCATCATTTCCATAGGCATTCAGAGCCACCATTTTCATAGGTGTTTAGAGCCACCATCTTGCATAGGCGTTCAGAGCCACCATTTTCATAGACGTTCAGAGCCATCATTTGCATAGGCGTTCAAACCCACCATCTGCATAGGCGTTAAGAGCCATCATTTTCATAGGCACTAAGAGACTTCATTTTCATAGGCGTTTAGAGCCACCATCTACATAGGTGTTCAAAGCCACCATCTGCATAGGTGTTCAGAGCCACCATTTTCATAGGCGTTCAGAGCCATCATTTTCATAGGCGTTCAAAGCCATCATTTCCATAGGCGTTCAGAGCCACCATCTGCATAGGCGTTCAGAGCCACTATTTTCATAGGCGTTCAGAGCCATCTTTTTCATAGGCGTTTAGAGCCATCATTTTCATAGGCGTTCAGAGCCATGATTTCCATAAGCGTTTAGAGCCACCATCTTGCATAGGCGTTCAGAGCCATCATTTTCATAGGCGTTCAGAGTCATCATTTGCATAGGCGTTCAAATACACCATTTTCATAAGCGTTCAGAGCCATCATTTTCATAAGCATTCAGAGCCATCATTTTCATAGGCGTTTAGAGCCATCATTTTCATAGGCGTTCAGAGACATCATTTTCATAGGCATTCAGAGCCATTATTTTCATAAGTGCTTAGAACCATCATTTTCATAGGCGTTCAGAGCCACCATCTGCATAGGTGTTCAAAGCTACCATTTTCATAGGTGTTCAAAGTCATCATTCTCATAGGCGTTCAGAGTCATCATTTTCATAGGCATTCAGAGCCACCATCTGCATAGGCGTTCAAAGCCATTATTTCCATAGGCATTCAAAGCCACCATTTTCATAGGCGTTCAGAGCCATCATTTTCATAGGCATTTAGAGCCATCGTTTTCATAGGCTTTTAGAGCCATCATTTTCATAGGCATTCAAAGCCACCATCCGCATAGGCATTCAGAGTCATCATTACCATAGGCGTTCAGAGCCACCATCTTTCATAGGCGTTCAGAACCATCATTTTCATAGGCGTTCAGAACCACCATTTGCATAGACGTTCAGAGCCATGTTTTTCATAGGCGTTCAAAGTCACTTCCTATAAACCTCTTATTTAAGGTATTTCTTTCTTGTATTTTATCTTGGAATTTATTGCATCATGTGCTAGGACAAAATTTATGAACTTTTCTTAGTTCTTAGGTATAGTTCACTTCATTCCACTCATTACTCGTATTTTTACTCACATTCCTTGCACTCATGATCTTTACCGAAGAAGGGCATATTTGTAGACCCTCCATTTTGTCCTCTCAATAGGTGTAACACTAGGTGTCTTCCCATACATCTTTTTTGACTCATAAGTCATCTCATGGCTGCCTTTTGAGCTTAATTTAGGCTCACTTAGACACACCTGGCCCATTAGGCACACTAGGCCTATTTAGTTGCACTTGGTCCATTAGGTACACTCCTAGGTCACTTGACACAGTTCTGATCACCCTACATCACTTAAATACTTTTCTAAACCTTTTAGGTCACCTAGCACATTTTTTATCACTTAGGTCTATTGAGGTACTTTTAACCCATTTTGGTACACCTAATCCATTTAGGCTCATTTGGATTCTCATTGTGACCTTGGCCACTTTTCGAGCTTAGGTTAGATTTCACTTAGTTGTATTCCCACTTAGCTCACTTAGACACCTCCTTAGTTTAATTTCCACCTAGTTCACCTTGGCACTTTCCACTTGGGTCACTTAGACACTTTTCACCTAGGTCACTTAGATGTTTTTTTGGGCTTAATTCCCTTAGATTGATTTTTTGATTGCTTGATTTTTTAGATTAGGTGAGTATTTGGCTTGATTTTGATTTTGATTGCTTGAGATGAATTTTCGATATTTAATTGTGTCAATTTGATATTTTGTTTTTTTTATTGTGTTTTAGTTTAATATTTAGATTATTAATTATATGCATTTGATACTTATTTATGTTCTTGTTTTATTTATTTATTCGTCTACTTATTTATTTTCAAAAAATTACATGAGATTACCAAGCTTTGTTTTTAATTTGCAATGAGATATTTTTCTCTTCTTTTTTTTTTAAAAAAAAAAATTAGCATGATTTCTATTTATTTTATTTTGTATTATGTTACAAGTTTCTAGCTTGTATTTCTTGGAATTTTTTATGTGAAATTTTTTCAACAAGGAGATCTACACACACACGAGTGTCACATAGAAAGAAAACAAAGGAAAGAAATGAGACTTTTAAAAAATAAGCCCATACCATTTTCGAAAAAAAAACAAAGAGGCTGCTAAGGAGAGAAGATGAAAGAAGGGTCATGGGAATCGGGACTACATGGAAAAAGGGAGTTTTGAAAAAAAAAAATGAAGGGTGAAAAAAAAGGATATGTGGGAAAGAGGAGTTTTAAAGAGAATGAAGGTTGGAGGGTTTTTCCAAAGCAAAGGCGGGCTGTTGAAAATGGAGTCGTGTGGGGAGTCTTAAAAAGGAAGAAAGAAAGAAAAAAGGCTAATAAAGTCTAGAAGAAGTGGAGAGGTTTTTAGAGAGAGCACTCAGATTTGAAGAGAAAAAAACAGAGATGGAGAGAGCATTCAGATTTGAAGAAGAGAAAATAGAGAGATGGAGAGCATTCAGATTTGAAGAGGAGAAAACAGAGAGAGCAAGAGAAAGAGAAAAACAGAGGATTGAAGGAGGGATTTGAAGGAAGAGGAATGGAGCAAGAGAAGTGGAGAGGAAAATAGAGAGAGGTTCTGATTTTTGAGTGGAGGGAAGAGAAAGAAAATAAAGAAGTTTCAGTAACATTACAACTACAAGAGGTAACCATGGGGTCATTCTACTTTGCTCCTTTTACAAAGGCTATAAACAAAGAAAGGATGTAGATTACTTTGACACCTTTGCCCCTGTGACTAGAATAGCATCAATTAGAGTATTGATTGCTCTAACTTCCATTCATAATTTGGTGGTACACCAAATGGATGTCAAGACTGCATTCTTGAATGGGGATTTGGAAAAGGAAATTTATATGGATCAACCTGAGGGTTGTGTAGTTCCAGGGAAGGAGAAAAAGGTGTGTAAATTGGTTAAATCGCTATATGGGTTAAAACAAGCTCCTAAACAGTGGCACAACTAGTTTGATCATGTGTTAGTAACTAATGGATATTCCATTAATAATGATGATAAGTGTATCTACAACAAGTATGAGGATAACACATGTGTAGTCATTTGCCTTTATGTTGATGACATGTTGATCTTTGGAACTAACCTAAAGGTTGTGTGTGAGACCAAGAAATTCCTAGGCTCTAAGTTTGGTATGAAAGACCTAGGAGAGGCAGAGGTGATTCCAGGAATTAAAATAACTAGAACACCTAATGGGCTTAAACTTTCTCAAGAGCACTATATTGAAAAGATCCTAAGAAAGTTTGAACACTTTGATTGTAAACCAATGTCAACTCCTTATGATCCCAGCTTACAGTTGAAGAAAAATAGAGAACATAGTGTTGCCCAAATAGAGTATGCTCAAATCATAGGGAGCCTAATGTACTTAATGAACTGTACTAGACCTGACATTGCTTATATAGTAGGTAGATTGAGTCAGTACACCCAAAGTCCTAATCAGAACAATTGGACTACTGTTCGTAGAGTCCTTAAGTATTTGAGAGGCACCATTAACTATGGTTTGTGCTTTAGTGGTTTTCCAAGTGTCCTTGAAGGATTTAGTGATGCAAATTGGATCTCGGATTCAAATGAGATGAAATCTACTAGTGGATGTGTTTTCATCCTTGGTGGAAGTGCAGTTTCTTGGAAGTCTACCAAGCAAACTTGCATTACTCAATCTACTATGGAGGCTGAGTTTATTGCCTTAGAAAAGGCAAGTTTTGAGGCTAAGTGGCTTAGAAACCTCTTAGCAGATATCCCTTTATGGACAAGACCAGCCTCGTCTGTGTCTATGCGTTGTGATAGCCAAGCTGCAATTGCTAAGGTTAAGAATAAAATATTTAATGGGAAGAACAGGCATATACGCCTAAGGCACAATATTGTGCGGCAGCTGCTTGAAACAGGGGTTATATCCCTAGAATTTGTGAGGTCAGAGTTGAATGTGGCCGATCCTTTGACCAAACCACTGAATAAGAAACTAGTGGAAGAAATATCGAGGGGGATGTGGCTTATGCCTATTACAGAAGTCAAGAGTGGTGGTAACCCAACCTATTAGAAAGAAAATTCCATGAAGTAGGTTCATATGGGTAATAAAAAATAACTTGTTGACTTGAGGTGCTCTATCAACTCTAATTGTATGAGAGTCCATCCCTATGGTGTAGATAGAGCGTATTTTGCATTGACTAAGGTTGAGTGTTTACTCCTAATGAATTTCATATTCCTTATAGATGGTATGTTTAAATGCAGAACATACTTGATGGATTCACCTATATGAGAGTGGAGGTGGGGTCGCTTCCTATGAGAACTTAGGCAGGTTCTCTAGAGCTCTCATGAATATCTAGGTAAGGCGCATGGCCTATTTGTGCCAACCCGTTTTGTTCAGCTCGTAGTGTAGTTGAGAAATCAATGTGGATAAAAGTCCCTTGAGTTGCATCAAGAAACACTGGTTCATAGAAATTTACTTTCACCGTGTTTCATGATTCAATACTTATTTATCCTAAGACTGGTTCATAGCCTTCGAGCACCAATACTAATGCATTGGATTCTTTTTCCCTCCAAAAAAAAAAAAATTACGTTTACACTCTGTGGGGGATTGTAAGAAGAGTGTAAATAATTTCTAATTTTATTTTTGGGAATTATTTTTTAATTTATTTTATTTTATTCTATTAGTCTTATATTTTTGGGAAGAGTCCTATTGAGAATTAATTTTATTTTATTATATTTTTGGGAAGAGTCTTATTGGGATTCTGCTAGTGGAGTTTCATTCATTTTATAAGTAGAATCACCTTCCACTTTGTGTCATTTTCTAATTACAAGTACATTCCTTTTATAAGTAGAATCACCACTTTGTGTCTTCTTCTAATTACAAGTAGATTCCTTTTGGGACTGTGTTAGTGGCCTATAAAAGCAGGTCACCCCTCTCTCTTTTAAATCCCAATTTTTCAGAGAATTTTTCAAAGAATTTTTCAGAAAGTTTTTCAGGGAATATTTTCATACATCTATTTGGAGGAATTTTTTCAAAACCTGAGCTATACACATCTAGCTTACAGAATGCACCCAAGGCGAGATCTAGCTATTGAATCCTAGAGGTAGACCACTAGTACCCTAGTGCACCAAGTTCGTCTTTGAGGAGGGCAGATCTATTTCAAGGATAGTGCTTGTCACACCTCAGCCGAAAAGTTTTTCTTCTTATTTATTATGTTCTTTACTTGTGTCTTTTGGGCTAGTCTTTTATTTCCATACCCTTAAATCCAATAGTATCCTCATTGGCTTCTGGACGATGCTGTTTCTAGTAATGGCTTTAAATTCTGGATTTTTTTAAATTGCCGACAGATTAAATAGATCCATTCCTACTGCTCCCTTTTTTACACGGATTGTCTCATGAAGTGTGCACCGGTGCTCGAGTTTCTTACTGGCTATTATGATAGTATGTTTGCTCAGCAAAGCAACATTCTCCATGTCGTTTGGCCAAACAACATACCTGATGAAAGATGTTTGAAGTTCCCCAAAAACAAGCCTCTGCTGGAGATCAAAGACAACGACTCTATCCTCTGCCCTGCACAGCAAGTTCCCAGTTACAGCATAAAATATTGCATCAGCAGCAACAGGAAGAACACTCTTCTTCACGATCTCATTCTTAAGGTTCTTGACTAACACTTGGCCTTAAGCCCCATGAAATGATCCACATATATGCAAGGCATTGGCGAAATTGGGGCTTTGCAGTGAAGGTGTCAATGGGTGGGCTGTTCTTGCTGGACTGGATCTCAAGGAGGCCAGCGACCCATCTTTTCTGTTAAGCAAGTGCAATAAGCCCGTCTGGAGGGTGCGCACCCAAGAAATGCGAGAGGGTCAGACCAGCAATATGCAGATTTCCAACCTCTTGCATGTATCCTCATACCTGTGAGGATGTCTTCTGTTGTGGTTCCATATAACCAACCAATCTTTGTACCCCAGTTAGTTCCATTCTCATAGCTGCAACTTGCAATTTGGTATGCTGCCTCAACCCGATTCGAAAGATCATATGGACAATCCGAAATCCCACTCAACCCTGATAAAATCCTTGCAGCTGTTTTTATGACCTAAGCCTGCACATGGTCAATATTGGATCGGCGGCAGGTAAGAGCTACACTTGATGCATAATATAAATCACTGTATTTGAACCCAAGAGATCCAGCAAGCATTCCTTAAAGAGATGGGTTCCTGTCAGATCATCCACAGCATTAAAGGGTTCATCAAACGGATATCAGCATTCTGGTAAAGTGTGCTTGCAACCTGTGCTCTTTGCATCCGACCACCACTCAAATGGAGTCCCCTCTCACCCATAATTGTCTGATCACCAGATGAGAAAACCTCCAGGCCCTTCTTCAAGGAACATGTATTAAAGACCCTCTCATAGCTTTCTTTATCCATGCCGTTGCCAAACAATGTGTTCTCTTCTATCTTGCCACTGAATCCAAGGAAACTGAGTACCCTATCAACCATCGTAGCCAACTTGCCACCATGACGACCACTAGTATGAGTTCCATAATTTCCAGAAACCCGTGACGGATCAGATTTCCATGCCGCATTCCTAAATGTGCCAGAACCCATGCTGCTGCTTGCATTGTTGAGCTTTATACTGAGATCTGTATGGCGTGAATATGAGATGTGGAGCTTGCAAAACCCTCCATCATAAATGCAGTGTCCTTCCAAGGCTTCCTTAGCAACAACTGTTGTCTGAACGTCAGGGTATTGAATCAAAGCCTGAACTCCTCCATTCTTAGCAAACATCGCAATCTTTTGGATAGGCCCAAAAGCAGAAAAAACCATGTGTAAGACATCCAAGATGACGACATACTGCATGTTCTCAATAGATGCAAGATGAACATTACTTTCAGGTTCTACTTTTTTTCCATCAAAACCCATGCTAAACTGACCACTTCCATCTATGGCTCGGGATGCTCCTTCCATCCAAGGCGTTTTTTGCAGCAGAGGCAGTTCCTGAATCTGTAAATTGCACCAAAGCCTGGAATCCGGCTGTCTTCTCAAAGATAGTGATCTTATGAACAAATCCAAAAGCAGAAAACACGTGCCCTTTCTCCCAAAGCATTAAACTGCCATCGTGGTCCCCATAGCCCAAAACACCAATGGAAGGGAGAGAGAAGGAATAGAGATACAGAAATATAGAAAATATAAACCAAGAGAAACAGAGGCAAGAGGACAAAGGATGGGTAAACAGATAAGCCACATTTCTTTAGGCTATCCATGGGCTGGAAGAGTCTCCCCTTAAGAAATAATGATTGACTTCAAAGAGCTGCGTCCTCTTCCAAAAATCCTGAGAAGTTCTCCCCCCAAAGTCCAGAAAAGTTCCTCTTCCCTTTCTGTGCTTTCTTTTCTCCATCTGAAAAATAATCTCCGAATCCCCCTAAAAAAGCCCATCTGCTTGTGCTTTTATAGCAGTTGGCACCCCTTCTACGTGAGGAGTCCTCCTTTGTCTGAATTTTATGTCTCATCCACCATAAAAACTCTTTAAATTTCAAAAATGAATCCATGCATATGCCTTTTCCATAAAACTTGTAGATTTTTCCATAAAAACTTCAGATTATTAAATTAAATAAATGAATAAAAATAAATAAATAAATAAAATATTGGAGAATGACAAAATAATAATAAACGAACAAATAACGAGATAATAAACAAATAAATAAAAGATAATAAAATAATTATGAATAGATAAAAGTGATTGATAACAACAAAAATAAATTAAAATAAATAAAAATATAATAAATTGTTAAATAAAAGTGATTGATAATAATAATAATAATAAAATAAATAAATAAATGAGACAAATGGGTCATGCAACCATACAAGTCACGCTAAGAATATATAATGGGCCAAGTATGCCTAAGTGGGTCTAAGTGGGCCTAAGGTGTCTGAATGGGCCTAAGGTAGTGCCTAATGGGTCGAGTATACCTATACGGGCCTAGGGTGAAACTAGGTGGGCCTAACTAAGTCTAACCTAAAATGCACCTAAGTGAAGCCTAATCTAAACTTGAAGGGCAGCCAAGGTCATAATGTGGAACCGGATAAACCCCTTAACCAGAATCTCCAAAGTGGCTTAGAAAAGGTAAGTTACACGAGTAGTAATGGGTCATCAAAGAAACACTGTGAAACACTAGAAGTGAACTTAAAAAACATGTGCTAAAGGGACAAAATGGAGGGTCTACAATATAACATGGTAGTTAATATTTAAAATTATGGTAAAATGGACTAGCATAAAAATTTAGATCAAACTCACAAAAAGACATAAGCACCTCTCTATCTAAACTCACAACAAAATGAATATATGAAACATAATCTTATTCTTAACCTAATCAACCCAACCTTAGCCTAGGTCCTAATATTTTTCAACATAATGTTTCAAGCATAACCATATATTTATATTCAACACAAGCACAAAGTCATTCTTTTGAAAGTAATTCCAGAATACTCTTGCCAACTTGAGTCTTATCGATGTTTATGTTGTCCCATCTATGATCCCATCTTTCATGTAGACAAGTGCAAGCGTAGAAGCAATTTTTTCCATACTTAAACACCCAACATTGAAGATAGTGGTTTTATTGTTTCATTTTGGACCGTTACTCAATTAGTACATATTATCCAAATTGTGCAAAGCTACTCAAAATCTTCTTCTAATCTTCCATGGAGACTGACAATGCCTAAACATGATGTGGAATCAACAATCTTTTCAAATATGGAAATTACCTGTAGTAAAACATTTGCAACGAATGTTTCCATTCCTACTGGGGTCATGCTCTAAATAAGCACCACTTCTTGTTTTAGGGTTTTTTTTTTTCCTCTAACCATGTTGATTTTAGCGCCTTCAAGAGCTTCAACAAGACCACAACTTCCTAAAACTCAAAGATGGTACTAGTATTTGTACAAAATATCAAAAGACAAGAAAAATAAAATAAACAACTACTTGCATTTAAAATGACAATAGTAAAAGGATGTAGTGATCAATATCTTATAAGCAATAATACATTAAAGAAAATATTGAAGCACATTTCATTAATGAATTATTTTAGAGTTGGCATATAATAACAAATTTCAAAATTCATAATCAAATATTAATTATAGGATAAGTATATGTAAGTTTAGGATCAATACAAATCACATTTTAGAATTAATCATGAAATATAAAGAGTAAGGAAAGTATATTTAAGTTTGGGATCAATATAAAAACTTACATTTTGATTAACATCTCATAGATGTTATGTATCAAAGGACACACTAACTAGTATTAAACCATGAAAACTTTTTAAAAAGATATGGAAATGATAAAGGATGTCTTATATTTAGAATAGCATCAAATAACATTAAATTATTGAAAAGTAAAGAAAAGCTGAGAAAATGATGAAGGTTCTATCCTCCTATTTCTTTTTATATAAATAACACAAAGAAACTAGAAATCAAGGAAGTTGCATTGCTCATATAAATTTTAAAGCATCTTTAATTTTATTCAACATCATGATTACAAATTTATGGCTCTCCAATATGATGTACATGGAAGCCCTCTTGTTTGACACAAGGACACTTCCATTTTACTATTGCTATTCTTTCAATGTCAGGTTGACAAAATGTATTAAAGAGAATTTAAAACAATAATAATTTCTTAGGAATTAGAAAAATACTTCCCAATCTATAGTTTTTTTTTTTTTTTCCCAAAAATTAAATCCAAAGAAGCTCCTTGTATAATCATAAAGTTTCTTCAATTCTCAAGAAGAAAATAGAGAAACCTTAAAAATTTAAAGATATGACTCGATCAACATTCAAATGAGTTAAAGTTAAAGAAATTCCAAAGTAATACAAATCAAACATGAATTAGCTTACCATATGCTAAATCTTTGATCCAATCTCCCAAGCTATTAATTGAAGATAGACTAATTTTTGGTTCTTCTTCTTATGAGAGAATTGAGAATTTCATATATCATTACTTGACAGTTCGGGTTCAACAAACCAATTTGTGTATAAGTATTTGAAGGCTATGGTTGGGCAAATCATTGTGGTTCAGGTTTTTAAGAAGAGTGTGGGACCCACCCTTGCTACCATTATAATTAATGGGGCTACTATACTCAATTACTCTTTTGGATTAGTTTTTTACAATTTAAAACCATTTTTTGTTGGGCACATTAAGAGATTTTACTTGAATTTTACAGTTCTTTTCTAAAGGGCTTCTATCTTTGAAAAAAAAATTCACATACAAGGAATAATATTTTTTTTGTTTTTCAAAAATAGTCTTATTATAGTCTTCTGTGTAAGATGTTTCATGTTTAATGAAATTGTATTAGTATAATTTTTTTAACATCAAAATAAAAATACGATGTTTTATATTTATTGAAACTATTAATAACTCTACTTTTTTTTTTCTTTTTTACATCAAAATAAGGTAATTTAGTACCAAGGAGTCTCACATTCCAACCTAATAAACTAGTCTATTGTGTGCTTAAAGATATGGAAAAGAAGTTAAGATAATGTGCTTCCAAGCACCTATGGCAACCTTGGGTGCACACCATCATGGGCAATAAAAAAACTCATTAAGGAGTCTAACTAGTGGCCAATTTAAGGCCCAATCCAATCAAAATTTTCATCACTCATAGCAAGTTCAGGAGGTTGCCCCAGGTTAAAGAGTTGAATGCGAGACTTTCATCACTCAAAGCAAGTTTCGTGTGCCTTTCTATACTAAATGTATTGGACCTAAAAGCAAGGTTTATTTTGGCAGTGTAAGGTTTCTTTGGTGGTTATGAAGCTTGAAATCTTTCCTAGATGAGGATTCTTGTTTGTTGGTTTGTTTCTTTTTTATTTTAGCAGTTGCTGCACTTGATATGGTGAATGTATATTGCCCTATATCAATTAAAAATTCCTCTTTGTGTGCTCTCATTCATGGGTTTGTTTTACTTTATTCAATTCAATTTCATTGTCCTCAGCATGCATTCTTATGGGATCATGTCTTCATATGAAGTTCCCTATTTTATTTATTTATTATGGATATGAAATGCTTTTGGGGAGGAGCTGGCTATAGAATTCCTGGTGGATGGTAATTTAACCTGTTCTTCCTTTTTTCATACACTTTCAGACTAGTTCTCTAGCATATTACAGAAGAACCTTTTTTCTGTAAATCCTTGAACCCTGTGTACCATCTCAATCATGCCTTTTGTTTACAGGCCAATGCTGGAAATATGATAAGAGCAATGAAACCCAAAGGATCACTTCTGGGTAGATTTGGAGATCAATCACTAAGAAGTTGATATGATTTCCCTTTTTAGTTTCATTTCATATGAGATTCAGAGGTTATTTGTTACTTTTAGTGGCAAAAATCTTCTTACCTCAGCCCAATTCCTTTGTTAAAAGAAAAATGGAGGCAAAAATCTTCTCATTTTGATCCTGTAAGACTGGGTTTTTTTTTTTTATTTAGTTAGTGAAAACTCAAAACCAATTAAAATTTTCTAAATTTTATTTTCTCAAAATAATATTTATTATTATTTTTTTTTATAAAGGCATGCCAATAAAAAGAAAGAAATGAAAATAAAGATTGTTTTTAGAAAATAAAAGCCAGAAAATATTTTTCCAACCTAGAAAAATCTTAGAAAACATATTTTTATAAAATTTGACACAATTTTAAAAAAGAAATTAAACTTTTTAAAACAATTTAAACAGTAATTAAATGTATAAAAAATATATTAAAAAAAAAAAAAAAAAAAAAAAAATCTTCAATATACATTTTTATTGTTTATAATTGTTTTGGACGTTTTCTGAATCTCTTGTGGGAAATATTCTCTCCTCAAAGTTTGGTTGGGGAAAAAATTTCAGAGGTCTTAGGTTTTTGAACTTCGACGTGAACTACTACAATTAGAATTCGGAATCTTTCCTCTTCTTCCATTTTTTTTCCCCTTCAAGAAAAACCCTAATTCGTGCGGTAATAGAATTTCAATGCAATAGATTGAGTCCTCAATCGATTTTTTTTTTTTTTTTTTAAGCTTTTATATGAAAAGATGGGATCGTTATTGATAACTCCAGAAGATGTGCTGGAGTCGCTGATGAATGATGGTACATTCGAAACTATTAGATTGAAGATCATCAATCAAATACAAGCCAATGTATTGCTCTCTCTACATCTATCTTTATTTCTTTTGAGCTTAATTTTGTTTAGTTCTGTTGGGAAACATTTTCCCAGAAAGTTTTTTTTTCTTTTTTTTTTTTAATCCTTATGTTATATATATATAACATATATATATATAACCCAATTTTAAATTTTCAACCTAACTATGGGTTTTACCAGTAAATATGTTTTTTTTTTTTTTCTAAACTTTATATGGATAAATCTCACACAATTTTAACGAAAATTAGATTTTTTTTTCTTTTTTCTTATTTTTATTTTTATTTTTTTTTTAAAAGAATTTTAGATGGTAGTGGCAAAGAGATATATTAAAGTATGTGGCTTAGGAAGTTCTCTGAATCTTATCCATTTTCTTTTTGAACTTGTGCATGAATTTCAGGAGTGTTTGGTTGAAATTTGGAAACTGAACAGCTCTGCTGCATTAGGAAGTAGAAATCCATTCTTTCCTGTGGGGCCATTGGAGAAACTTGACACCATTATGACAGATGATGGGATGGAATTAGTTTCATGGGTGGATGTTTTCAAATTTTTACGTAAGTTATGGTGATAGGGTTTCTGTTATGTAGTTCGCCCATTTTTTGTGATGACTTTTGCACATGAAAATATAAAACTCAATGGGGTGATTCGGTTTCCATGGGCTGTCCAAATGTGCCCTCAGGACCAATGTGATTCTGTTGACTAGTGGGACTGGTTGTCAAGCTTTTAACCATCTGGGCAATCAATGGAGTGAGCACTGGAAACTACTTATGGTTCAAGATTACTATTCGAATATTTTGTCCCTATTTGAGTCTCTGCTCAATTCCCACCCCTCCATGACTTCCAGTGAACCAGTTGATCAATTAGAAAGTCTGAAAAAGAAATGTAAGGAAAGAAAGGCTCTGATTATGATAGGAAATGTTCTAGTTCCCGAAGATTTATGTAGTTTGACAGTCTTCATAAATTTTGAGATGCTATTTAACTCTGGTTTTTAAAGACATTGTTTCAACGTATATATGTGCTTTTCTCTGTCATAGGAAGAGCTGAATAATATTGTTATTACAATGGCAGAACAGAGTAAAGTTCTTAACACCCCTGGAGCAGAGAAACAGACTAAATGAGAGCTTTTTGATGTGCTTAGGCAGGAATTGGAGTAAGTTCAGGTTTTGATTTTATTACTCTGTTCCTGCATAATCTTCCAAGTTCGAAAGGACCCATAGGTTTATCGTCATTGCACATTGCTGATACATTTTGGAAAACTCATAGCTCCATTTGCTTTTGCAAGGATTTTGATCCACTTGATGTCACTATGTTGGTTTTAAACATAAAAAGTTTCATGCTCCAAATGTTACCTATTTGAAAATCCTCTGTTTGATTGTGGCATGGTTTGGATTTGATTTTGTATTGTTAGAAAGAAACATGTGAGTCATTAGTAGGTATTACAAAATGTATTTGTTCAGATCCCTGTTGTGGGCCTGGGGATAAGCTGCAGGTCCTTGGGAGGGGTGGTGGTGGTTGTATTGGAAAGCCAACAGAAGGCATTGAAGGAGAGTCTGGCAGTCTGCTAAATTGGGACAGAAAGGTGTTTGGTAATCTGTCTATTCACTAGGTGAGAATATTATCTCAGTTTAGTGGGGCCTTAGAGAAGCTACAGCTGCTTTATGTAGGGAAATGTGTTGTTGAGGGATCATGTTTTGGAGGAATTCAGTCCGCATGTTTTTTTTAGGCTTATGTGAGGTGCTATGCATAAAGAATTATTTCATAGAATTGTCAAGGTTTGCAAGAGAAGGAATTACATCAGGTAAGCTTAAGGTTGAGGAATTTGGTTGTTGGAAGTTTGAGGTCTGGGGTTAAAATTTTTTCCTTAAGTGATTATAGCCCGACAATTGTAGGCTGCAGATCAGGTTTTGAAGGGACTGTTTTAAACCATTGAAGGATCACTCCACCTGGACAAGGTGTTTTGTGGAAGGAAGATTTTTGGTTGCTTTGAGTGCTTTTTCAGGTAGGGGGAAACAAAGCCTGGTTCTGATGGTCTTCTACTGGGTCTTGGTAACGAAATAGGGATATTGTCAAAGGAAATGGTTTGAGTTTTCTCAATGAGTTCTGTTGAATTGAATCTTTGCAACCTTCGTGGTATTGGTCTCAAATAAAGGAGAACTTGAGGATAATCAAGATTTCAGATTGATCAGTTTAGTGGGGTTCTCTACAAATGTTGGCTAAAATTCCTTTTAATAGGTTAAAGAGAGTAGTGGGAAAGTTGTTGCTGATTCTCAAATAATTGTTTTTGGAAGGCAGAAAACTCTTGATGAGTGAAGTGTGTTGAGGAGAGGTGCCCCTAAGGCATGGCTCAAGTGCCAAGGGGTTGGGAGCGGGGATGTTGTGAAGTTCACAGTTATAGTTCTATTAGAGACAAAAAAAAAAAAAGAAAAAAATTGTTATTGATAAAATAAAGATATGAGTTAAGGAGTGGCTAGACTGTAAATTGGAAACAGAAAAGGCTTGAAATCATGGTCACTTGGATTTTTTATCTTTGCATGGAAAAGATAGGCTTGGTTGAAGTGGGACTAAGTGAATTAAATTTTGTATTTGTTCTGTTAGATTTTTTGTGTTGGTTAATTTCTTTGGTTCTAGAGGGCTTGCAACCAGGGGATCCACTTTCTTCTTATCTGTGTGTTTGAAATGGATTTCTTGAGTGCTTTGCTTGCTAGTGCTGTGCACTGGGGGAGATTTATTAGGGTTAAACGTGAGGATTAGAGGAAGTCTTGTTTCTAAGAATTCCCTTTTGCTGCTTGCTGATAAAAAAATGTGTTTCTATGGTGCTAATGGAGTTTTGTTATATGCTAGCGGCATGTTGTTGATCTTTTGAAGTTATTTCTGAATTAAGAATCAGCTTTTCTGATGGAGAGATTATACCTGTTGGAGTAGTATAGGACATTGAGGCTTTGGCTTCCTAGGTGCAAGGCAGGTAAGCTTCTCTCTACTTATCTAAATCTGTTTCTTGGTGCTCCAGTCAAATCTAAATTTGTGTGGTATCTGGGGTTGACCATGTCAAAAAGAGACTAGCACAGGAGGTAATATTTATCTATGGGTGTAGGCTTTCACCCTCTTGAGTCTGGCCTTATTTTATGCTTGTGATGAATGCTTCAGTTAGCCTAAGGTCAGAGAACTTTGACATGGTAAGTAGGAATGTATGCTTCCTAATTTGTGTTCTAAAATGAAGTTTTGTTGGACAAGTGGCTTCAAAAGTTTCTAGGCGGTCAGTGATAGATTCTTGAGAAAAGGTATGGTGGATAAATTTGGGGAGTTGGAGGGAGGTGGTGCTTTAGGGATCTAAGAGGCTCTTTTTAGCTCGTGGAAACCTATGAGAAAGGGTTGAAATGCATTCCAGGGCTTTATTTCTTTCCCCTAGGAAGAGGCAGAGGGAATCAAATTTCGGCTAGATCATTGCATGAAGGTAAATTTGTGGCATTGATTGCCATCCCTTTATGTTTAACAAATAATTTTGAAGTGTAGGTTGCTAATCATTTCTCTAGGAGGGTTCATGGCCAGTTTATCCTGAGATTTCATGCTTTGGAATTGGAAGAGGTGGGGAGCTCCTTATCTTGCATTTACGAGCAATGCTATAGTGGTTAGAGAGGATTTCCCTGTTCCCAAAGCCTTCAAGAAGGGTGTTTTTTCTGGCTACTTCTAATAGAAAGACTCTGGCTTTTTGAGTTTTACATCGTAAAATTTTAGGATTTTCTATTGGGTCTCAATGAAGGAAACTGACTTCAGAAATATGTAGAGGTTTTGTTGTAGAAATTATTTTGATGACTTCCTTTTTTTTTGTCGTGATTTGCTTTCAATAGATGCAGACTTTGTCTTAGATTGTCTTATAAATCTAGTTGTTACACTCAGAAGTCAGAATTGTAGCACCATTACCTGTTCTCAATCTTATGTTTTGTCATGTTAAATCTCATCCTCATCAATATTTAGGTTTTTGAATTTGGAAGCTCTAGCTTCATAATCTTTTGTAGAATCTATTAATACAAATTTCTTTGGACAAATCTTTCCCTTCAAAGAGCTTAGAAAAGGATCCCATTAGTTATGCTGAAGCTATATCTTCTCTTGATGCTATCTTTTGGAAAGAAGCAATTCATTATGGCATTCATTCAATTATGTCGAGTAATACTTGGACATTAGTTGGGTTACCACTTGGATGCAAAAATACTTGTTGCAAATGAATTTTGAAGAAAAAGTTGAAGTTAGATGGTTCAATTGACAAATATAAAGCAAGATTGGTTGAAACAATGTTAAGGATTTGATTATCTTGACACCCTTGGCCCTGTTGCCAAAATCACAGATATCAAGTTGATAACAGCATTGTTTCTTTGAATATATAGTTTGGTCATTCAACAAATGGACTGAAAACAGCAATCTTGAACCGAGATCTTGATGTGAGGGAAATATACATGAATCAACCAAAAGGAATTACTTTGTATTGGCATGGGAAGAAAGTTTGTAAATTAGTAGTCTCCGTATGGACTGAAGGAAGCACCAAAGATGTGGCATGAAAAATACAAAAATGTGCTTCTTAATAGTGATGATCATATAAATGAGGTTGATGCTTGTATCTACTTTTGTAAGAGATTTTAGAGTCTACATATGCCTTTATGTGGATAACATGCTGATATTTATAATAGATGTAGAAAGTTGTCTTACTAAAACTAAAGGGCTTTTGTCATCTAAGTTTATATGGACTCAATGGAAGTTGAAGTTATTCTTGAGATCAAAATACTTTATGGTGGGATTGTCTTGTAATAGCCATATTATATTGAAAAGATCCTCAAAAGATATGACTATCTTGAGTTTCTCTAGTTCTAACTCCATAAGATTTGAGCATTGGGTTGGAGAAGAATAAAGGTAGGATGATCTCTCAACAAAGTACTAATAGATAATTATAGTCTAATGTATGTCGTGGACTGCACCAAGCTTAATCTAGCTTTTGATGTTGGTAGACAGTGTCTATACACGTGTAACCTAGGAAAGTGAAGTGGACTGCTTTGTCTCTAGCACTTAAATGGGACAAATCTTTTATGGGTTACACTATAGGAGGTTTCCTATTGCACTTCAAGGTTATAGTGATGGCTCATGGAATTCTTCTTTGGAGGATGGGACATCTGTCATAGGAGGATCTTCACTTTGGTAGAAGGTGCAATTACTTAGAAATCCTAAGGACAAACATGTATATCTCATTACACAATGAAATGGATTCATTCCCCTCTCATTTGTGAGAAAGGTAGGTAAGCGGCTAAGGAATATCTTGGTAGACACGTCTATATGAAATAAGCCAATGTAAACAATCACTATTTGTAGTGATAATCTTGTTACAATGCTTAAGTCATATAATGAGATCTGTAATGGGAATTTTAGACTTGTTTATGTGAGACATAATCATGTAAGGCTTGATGGGATCATGGCTACTCAATATGTCAAGGCCATAGAGAATTTCATCAAGGGGAATGAGATTGAAAATCTATACTTAAGTTAGGGTCAATGGGAACCCAATTTGATGAGATTTCTCATGTTCAATGAAAAAAGAGGCAAAGAAATAGTTGTGATGTAATGCATTCATATCATATATGAAAATCCCTTCCTATGATAAATTAGTGCTAATCCTGTGGTTGACTTCTTTGCAAATTAAATAAGTCATGTTCTTTGTGAAGATGAGGATTATTACATTTTCATCAATCTATATGCTTATGGTAGGAGTGAAACATGCTACACTCTTCATTGGCTTTACTGTTTTGAGCATTGAAACTAGTCATGTTGTAGGAGACTATAGATCCTCTCTAGATTACTCATTAAAATGGGATTAGTCATAGACTTCAAAGGTGCTAGCTTTAAAGGTACCGATAACCTCTAGAAGGCATGTGTGTGACATATCCAATTTACTTAATAAGTTCCATGACAAATTTTGATTTGGTTATACTAAGTGGAGGTTTAAATCTTGAAGAGACCTTCACTTATATGCAATACTTTCCCAGATGCCTACTTTTGCTATTTGTTTTTATTGATTTTGTTAATTTAAATTGAGGGATTGTTAGATATGCTTTAAATTAATTTTTTGATACTAATAAAGTCATTAAGTGCTATAATATAATCAATGTATACTAATTGATTTTTAAAAGGTTTTCTTGATTTACAACTTCTTCAATTTTAGGTTTGACATTTTGTGATTTCTTTTAGGTTGGTTCCTTGAATTTGGAAAAAAATGACTTCATGTATTTTCACTCGACTGTACTCGTTTTCTCTTCTTGATTGACAAATTTTTTCTTTTGTTTAAATTTTTTTTGAAGTGCATCTTGGAAGTCTCAAAGGTTTTCATGACCATCCTTACTCATTGAAATAGCTGGAAACATCAAGGAATAAAGGGAAAATCTAAGAAAGCCAGGCATCTGTGGCATATGTGATGTAGCGTATAGTTAGCTAGTTGGGGAGTGCATTTAATGTTAAAATCGAATATAAGATGTGATTTTTGTTTGCATCCATATATGGAATCAATCAAAGCACTTGATAGCTTTTAAAAGCTTATAATAGGATAATTGTTTTCAAGAACAGTTTTGAAAAACAATTTTTTGAGAATAATTTATGAAAATTGTCATATAATTTTTTACAGATAAAAGTTTATTTAGAAACCTAAAATATTTTTAACATATTTTTAATATTTTTTAAATCTGTTTCAAAAATAATTTCTATATCTAGTGCTTTATTTTTAATCATAATTTATATAATTCTTTTTTATTAGAAGTTGAAAATAAAATTGGTGATAATAATATTAACATAGGAAATTATTAGGATTGTCAAACCTATAATTTTAGATAAATAACTAATAGTAATAGTTGTTAGGGTTTATTACACTTTACCCCCCCAACTTATAGTGTGTTTTGCATATTATCCCTTCAAGTTTAAAATCGAGTAATATACCCCTCATGCTTTATAATTATATGTAATGTATATTTTTTAGTGATGGTGTTAACATTTTTTTACGGAAGGTGCATGTGCTCTTCACGTGATCGAGGGCAAAAGGGTCATTTTCTTTATATAATTGTAGTATTCTCTTGAATAGCAGCCTCAACCACCTTAACTATGCTTTGGCAGTTGATCTCAATGCTTTCGCAGTCTCCACAGGTGTTAAAATAGGGTTTTTCAAATGAGAGTTTAGTAGCTTGTTTAGTTGGGCATCAAATTCATTTGAAGTCATAGCAATTGGAGATGGATGCAAAGTGGCATCCCCATCAGAACTCTGTTTCTTTAATTCAACAAAATTTGAATTCAATAAAAATAATTTAAAAACTCACCCAAGTTCTAATCCTATATAGCTAAATTCAACATCAATTCATCTGAATTGAAATTTATCAAAAGAAATAAAAAAATATCAAATTTGAAATCCAATAGGATTTTCTCTTGCCATTTTCCAAAGAAAAACACAACAACAAACTCAAGTAAAAACTTGTACAATCATTCAACTAAGTTGAGCACAAAAAATTCAAAACCTAACCTGAATTCACAAAATCGTCTTTCCCTTTTATAACCTCACTTTTTTCTTCACAACCAAACATAACATTATCAAAACCCAATCTAAAATATAAAAAAACAATTCAAACAAACAACATGTAGAGAATCCAATCTTGACACTTTTAAAAGTCGACGAATTCCCTAATCAATCAACACACTCACATCCAAAACAAGCAATTCAATAAAAATAAATAAATAAATAACATCAATCCACACACCATCATGACCTTCAATCAAGAAAATTCCACAAATCAAATAAAAAAATCCACGGCAACTCCGAATTAGGGTTTTTAGAGAGATAAAGCAGAAAGATGAGAGAGGTGACTACAATAGAGAAAAAAAAGCCTACATTAGCTTCCTTGGGATTCTAGGGCTTTGGGTTGGGAATTTAGTAGCAACAACGGGGAGAAATGATCGATGGGGAAGAAGAGGGGCTAGAGTTTAGGGTTTTAAAATGACAATGACCAGTTTGTCATCACTTAAAAAGAAAATAACATTTTTGCACTCGGTCACGCGGAGAGCACAGCCTTTCCTTCTGAAAAAAATAACATCGTCTCTTAAAAAATGCACATTGTATACAATTATAAAGGATAACAAGTAAATTACTCGATTTTGAACTCGAAAGGGCAATGTGCAAAACACGTTATAGGTTTGGGGGGTAAAGTGTAATAAACCCTAGTTGTTATTTCTTATGTTATTTTTTGGTGAAAATTAGATTCTTCAACAATGAATTCTTAAAGGGTTTTGAGTGCTTTTTGAGGTAGGAGAAATTAATACAGATTTTCTAAAAGAAAATAATTTCTTTTTATATGTTATTTTGAATTATATAAAATGATATTTTTGTTTCTATGCATGGGTCAAATATATTTTGCATGAAAAATATGTAAGAACATTTTCTTTTGATTATGATAAAAAATAAAAATAAAAACATTATGTTTTTGTACGTTTCAATAAATAAAAGAAAGTGTTTGACTTTGCTTTATTAACCCAATCAACAGGTTATATTGTTGACATTTTATGTCCCAATTAATGGGTTATAATTGTTGATCTATCTTTTTTTACCCTAGTAAATGAGTTATAATTATTTGACTTATACATTTCTTAGAGGGGAATGTAATTGTTTTAAATGTCAGCCTCTAAGGGTTTGGTTAGAGGTTACTAGTACTAATAGTATTTGAGTTCCATCCACTATAAAAAGAACAAATTTGACGGTAACCTCCCATTTGTATGGTTTCGCCTAATTGGGCAACAAAGTCTCACCAAATTAGACACTATTTGTTATTTGATAATCAGAGTAAAAATATTTTGAATGTATTTCATCTAAATTTGATATGAAATTGTTATTGATATGCATATGAAAATGTTTGGTTGAAAAGTTTTGGATGTTTTAGCATGTTTGAATTCAAAGTTTATATATATATATTATACATTATCTCCTATTTGCAATCATAATTGAAAATGTCCGATCTATGAAACTATATTAATATTTGTTATTAGGTTTGAACTCGTTCTCTTTCGCTAATAATTTTTTTTAGATACTCTCAGTTCAAGCGAGGACTAATAGTTAGGCTAGAATTTGTCTTTATTAGGGCTTTGGTTTATACTTTATTTTTGGACATTGTTTAAATGTTAGAAATTAATTATGTTTGAATCATTTGGGTTTGAAGTTGTTAAGACAATGGCAAAGTAGTTGATATGTTAGTTTTTTTTAAGTTAAATTTTGAGGATTATAGTATATTTTACTACTCTAAATAAGATTTGGTAATTTGTGATCTTTCAGTTATAAGATAAATTGTTTGAGTCATTTGCATTCTAAGTCTTAGGATTTGATGTTAGAATAACTATGGACTCACACATATGAACCATAGTTTATGATTAAGTTATTTGTACATGTTTCAATTAATATTCACTGAGTATGGGTCACCTTATGTGTAGACCCTAATGCCAAAACGTGTCTTAAATGATGGGCCTAAGACACGCAAGGCCCAATAGTCCAAACGGTATGGTCCCTAAGGCATAGAGGGAATTCATATATAAGGAATTCATAAAGTTGGTGTCCATTCATTTTTATTGTAATTTTTTGAATAGACAAAAAACATTCTCTCCCGCTTCCCATCACTAGAGAGATTACAGAAATGTGGTTTCCCCTCTATCGCCTTAGAAGATCCATACTTCTTCAACAAGCATAATGGACTCAGGTTTGTTCCCATTCTGTAAAAGTAAGGCATGTTTTCTATATTTGATTTACATCAAATTTTTGTTTTGGGTGACAATGGAGAACACAACAATTCGTATCAGAGCCTTGTTGTCATATCCTCTCATTAATGAAGTTTCCCATTTTCCCCAAAACCACATTCAAGTTCTTCCCTTTCTCATTGGGAATCAAACAGATCCAAAACTTTTAAGACCCTAAATACATCCAACCAATAAATAAATAAAGATGGACATCACGGGTCCAGGGAGGGCTCAAATATGCCTGTAATGAGACAAGATCCTTCTTAGAAAACACAAACAAAAGAAAACATATAAAATCCTAGTTTTCCAATAACCTTAAGGAACCATTAAATGTTCCGAAAATGGTACAGGGGGGCTACTCAAATACCTTATATCCCAACTTGGTTCAAGCAAGCAAGCCCCGTTTGATATTCTTGAAGTCGGCCTAAGGCAACCAAACGACGCGACATCGGTGATGTTGCCCCATTCTGGTGTCGTTTTGGCAATCGAAGAGACGCTGCTGCAGGCGCCATCCACCCTGTGCCGCTGCAACGCTGCGTTTGGGATCTGAGAAGCGTCGTTCGCTCGCCGTTTTGGCAATCGGAAAGGCACTGGTACAAGCATCGTTCTCCTTGCGCCACTACAACGCGTCGTTTGGGGATCAGAGAAGCGTCATTTCAGGCTGCGACGTCGGTGACAGGTGACACTGCTTCCTAGCGACGCCATTCCGACGTCATTCCGATGATGGCGCCACTGTCAGCGTCTTCTGGCGTTGTTAGGCGGTGCCCTCCCAACTCTAGGAACCATGCCACCCAATCCTTCGATCGGGTCATAGGGCTCAAATCCCCTCTTGGAACGAACAAGCCAACATCCACACCACTACAGCCTCCCTTCCTACCCAACCATTCCAAGCCCAACCCTACATGGCCCAATGACGGGCATGTAAATGGTCCTTTATTTTAATTCAATTAGGCCCAATCCTAACCCATGTTAGCACTCAATAGGACTTTACTTTGAATCGGGCAATGAAGCTCAACCCATGGGTTTTCAAACCAAGGCCTTACCCGTTGCTAGGCCTGCATTTCAATATGAGTTTGTGGGCAAGTCTAGTCCATGAGGCCCATTTTGTAATTAAAAAAAAAAAAAAAAAAAGACCAGTGGTAAGGGAGCTTAAACCCACAACCACAAGGTTGAGAGCCTTGTGCTCTGCCAAGTAAGCTACGGGATCCTTATGCTTATTTATGATTCTGTACCATTAAAATTATGATTCTGATGAATTTCTGTATTGTCTTTTCTTTACCACATTAAATATACGAATTTACCATTTCTTGTTACATTTGTGTTTAATATTTTTAAAAATAAATGAATTATGTATATTTGTTACCAAAGTAACTTATATTATATAATTTTATTTATTTTGAAATATGTAAATATGTTATTATTGTATAAAATAATTGGCCCAAAGAAAGATTATTTTAATATAATAATAAATAAAGTAGTCATAAATATGTGACATATAAAGTTTACCTTGCTTGCTATATGTTAGTCCAAAGACAAGCATATTGCTTCAGTTTTATTGTCAATATTTATGAATTAATTTTGTAAAAAGAATACCAATTACAAGTTGATATTTTTGTCCAAAGATTGAATATTAATGTTTGTGTTAGGTATCTTGTAATAGGTCCACATGCATATATATATGTTAAATTTTTTATTTATTCATATATGTATGATATTTTTTTATGACTAATTGTGAGCTTTAATGTTATGGATTCAACATCTTTTATATCTGCTAATGTTAATAACATTCTTATGCTTAATGGTACAAACTTCAAGAAATGGAAGGAGCACGTTATAATTGTGCTCGGGTACATGACTTTGGACTATGCATTAAGAAAAGATTGCTCTGCAGACCTTACTAGTGCCAGCACTGCTGAGCAAAGGGCTCCTATGGAAAAAGGGGAGCGATCCAATCGCATGAGTCTAATGATACTGAAGCAGTCAATTCCAAAAGCTATAAGGGGTGCAATACTTGAGGAGACCCGAGCCAAGACATTCTTGGACCAGATAGCAAACCGATTCGCTGCAAACGAAAAGGTTGAGACAAGCACAATTCTTAGTAAGCTTGTCTCCATGCGGTACAAAGGGAAAGAGAATATAAGGGAGTACATAATGGAAATGTTCAATCTTATGACTAGACTCAAGGCACTAAAGTTAGATTTATCAGAAAATAAACTCGTGCACATGGTCTTAATCTCTCTGCCTACATAATTTAGTCTATTCAAGATCAGTTACAACACACAAAAGGAAGAGGGGGAGAGATTGAAACAAGAGAAGATAGAAAGTGCTCACTTGGCTTCCACATCTCAGGGATATGGTACCATCAAGAAAAGAAAGAGGGACAATAAAGGAAAACAAACTGCATTTTCTAGGACATTTAAGCAAAAGGTGCAGGAGAAACAAGATAAGTAGATCACTCGTTTCTTTTGCAAGAAGGCTGGTCATATGAAGAAGACATGTACCAAATATGTTGCTTGGCGTGATAAATAAACCCATATTTAATGCTTGTAAGCTTCCATTGAACCAGGACGGAAGCTTGTTCTCAGACAATTTTTGTATAGTTTGTTGAAGGAAGTAAAATTCAGGGCTTTTCTATACCTTACCTTCCCATTTTGATTGTATTTTCTTACTAGCCAAACAAGCTCTGAGGAAGTTTCCTCAGAGAATGAGTGGCTAGGCTTTTAATTCCTTGGAGCTAAGGTTGTCGGGGATGGTTCCAATTGCAAGAATTGGTAGTTTTGTTGTTTCAGCCATTAATGAAGAGTAAGTGTGACCCGTTAATGATTTCTATGTTTTTAGTTAACTTAAAACACCTTGCAATTCACCTGAGCCAACACTTGGTAAGGCAAGTGATCTCCGTCCATGGAGATGCACTAGTTTACCTCTTGCGAGCTTTTGGGAGGTGACTTGAAGGTGGGATTTTCTTGAATTACCAACACTTGGTAAGCTTTTGGACTCCAAAGAGACATCCATTAGTTATCTCAAGAAAGGTACACTTCTCAACTTTGTTTGTTCAAAAATTAATTTAGCTATAGTGCCTATTGACACTTAGTGGAAAGATACGGGTGCAACTACTCACATAAGTGTCACAATGCAAGGTTGCCTAAGGAGTCAAATGCCAACTGATGGTGAAAGATACATCTATGTTAGAAATGGCAATAAGGTTACAGTGAAGGCTATTAGTCTTTTTAGATTACAGTTAGATTTTGGTTATACTTTGGATTTAAAGAAGACTTTTGTGGTACAGTCATTTAGACGAAATTTAATTTCTGTTTCATGTTTGGACAAATGTGAATATTATTGTTCATTTAGAAATGGAATGGCTAGTCTTTGTCTAAATTCAAGAGTTATTGGTACCGGTAGTCTAATAGATAAGTTATACAAATTGAACATAAAGGCCTCTAATGGTAATGAAACCTTGCATTCAAGTAATTATGGCATTAAGCGAAAATTAACAAATGAGAATTCATCAATGTTATGGCACAGGCGTTTAGGTCATATTTCAAATCAACGTATTCAAAGACTTGTGTCAGAAGGAATTCTTGATCCACTTGATTTGTCAGACTTTCAAGTCTGTATAGAGTGTATTAAGGGTAAACAAACAAATGTGAAGAAAAAGGATGCCAATAGGTGTGGTAATGTCTTGGAATTGATACATACAAACATTTGTGGTCTATTTCCTACCCCTTCTTAGAATGGACAACAATATTTTATCACTTTCATTAACGATTACTCATACTATGGCTATCTTTATTTGATTCATGAGAAGTCTCATTGGATGTGTTCAAGAATTTTAAAGGTGAAGTTGAGAACCAACTAAGCAAAAAAAAAAAGATCGTTAGATCTGATTGTGGAAGTGAATATTATGGTAGATATAACTGATCCGGTGAACAACGTCCAGGGCCATTCACCAAATATTTGATGGAGTGTGATATCGTTCCTCAGTACACCATGTCGAGGACTCCAAGCCAAAATAGTGTAGTAGAGAGGAGAAACCGTACTCTTAAGGATATGGTAAGAAGTATGATCAGTCATTCCACCTTATCAGAATCATTTTAGGGCGAAGCTGTCAAAATTGCAGTTTACATTTTGAATAGAGCCCCAAGCAAAGCAGTAGCCAAAACCCTATATGAGTTATGAACTAGCAAGAAACCTAGTATTAGACATTTGCATGTCTAGGGTTGTCCAGCTGAGGCTAGGCCGTAGAAGCCAAATGAAAAGAAATTGGACTCCAAAACTGTGAGTTGGTATTTTGTAGGGTATTCTGAAAGGTTGAGAGGTTTTAAGTTTTATGACCCCTCAACTAGGTCTTTCTTTGAAATGGGCAATGCTAAGTTCATTGAGGATGTTGAGTTAGGTGGGAGAAAGCCATTAAGAAAGGTGGTTTTTGAAGAGGAATCTGTTAGTATTCCTATTATTGCAACTGGACATGGTCATATTATGCTTGATGATACTATCCAGAATGTACAACCAATAATAGAGATTGTAGACACACCTGAAATTCCTCTTACTCAAGTTGTGGAACCAGTTCAAGTTCATGAAAAGGTAACTCAAGAACCTCAAGAACCTCAAGTACCATTGAGGAAATCCACTAGAGAAAGGAGAAGTACAATTTTAGATGATTATGTTGTATATTTCCAGGAACATGAGTTTAACATGGGTCTGGAAGATAATCCAATTTCAGTTAGTCAAGTCAAACAAAGTTCTAACTCTGAAAAGTGGATAGAAGCCATGAAGGATGAGATGAAATCAATGAAAGACAATGGTGTTTGGGACCTAGTAGAGTTGCCTGAAGGTGTAAAACTGATTGGTTGTAAATGGATTTTTAAGACCAAGCGGGATTCAAAAGGCAACATTGTTAGGTATAAGGCATGCCTAGTCATAAAAGGTTTCACTCAAAAAGAAGACATTGATTATAAGGAGACCTTTTCATCGATTTCGTCAAAGGACTCCTTTAGAATCATCATGGCACTTATGGCTCATTATGATTTAGAGTTGCATCAAATGGACGTTAAAACTGTGTTTCTTAATGGTAACATTGATGAGACAATATACATGGTGCAACCGGAGAACTTTGAGACTAATGATTCAAAGCAACTTGTATGCAAATTGAAAAGGTCCATATATGGTTTAAAGCAAGCATTCCGACAATGATACCGAAAGTTTGATCAGGTGATTACTTCATTTGGTTTTAAGAAGAACACCATTGATCAATGCATATATCTCAAGTTCAGTGGAAGAAAATTCATTATCTTCGTGCTATATGTAGATGATATTCTACTTGCAAGTAGTGATGTGGAACTTTTGCATAAAACCAAGCGATTTCTATCCAGTAAATTTGACATGAAGGATCTTGGTAATGCATCTTTTGTGTCAGGTATACAGATTTATAGGGATCGTTCAACAGGTATACTTGGGCTATCACAAAAGTCCTACATCGATAAGGTGCTAAGTAGGTTTAGCATGAGCAATTGTGCACCAGGGGACACACCTGTGGCAAAAGGCGATAAATTTAGTTTGCACCAATGTCCAAAAAATGAACTTGAGAGGAAGGATATGGAGAGGTTTCCCTATGCCTTGGCAGTAGGAAGTCTCATGTATGCACAAGTTTATATGTGTCTGGATATTGCGTACATTATTGGAATGTTGGGCAGATATTTGAGTAACCCAGGTATGGATCACTAGAAAAAGGCAAAACGGGTTATGCAGTATTTACAAAGAACTAAAGATTATATGCTCACATATCGAAGATCCAGTCATTTAGAGATCGTGGGATATTTGGACTCCGATTTCACGGGATGTCTTGATAGTAGGAGATCCACTTCAGGCTACATCTTCATGTTGGTTGGAGCAGCAGTTTCTTGGAAAAGTGTTAAACAAGCACTTATTGCTTCTTCTACCATGGAGGCAAAATTCATAGCCTACTACGAGGCATCAAACTATGGGATATGACTGCAGAATTTTATCACTCAGTTGTGAATTGTTGATGGGATTAAGAAACCACTGAGAATCAATTGTGATAATAAGGCCGCAAAATTGTATTCTAAGAACAACCGAAATTTGTCAAAGTCCAAACACCTTGACATCAAGTTATTGATTGTAAAAGAAAGAGTTCAAAGTCTTCAAGTATCCATCGAACACATAAGCACAAACTCCATGATTGCAGATCCGCTCACTAAGGGTTTGCCACCCAAAGTATATCATGAACATGTCACACACATGGGTGTTGTACATATTAATGATGTGCTAGTATAATGAGAGTTTGTATTTGTGTTTTGTGTTTGTTTTCTTGATGTGTTGTTATGTTTGTGTTACCTATACAGACCTTGGTTTTAAAGACTATTGTGTTTGAATACTCTGAATTGAAATGATGACTTTCAGAAGCAGTTTAGCATTAAGTGTTGAAAGTGGAATTTGACTATATTTAGTCATAAAGTAGGACCAATTGGAAATAAACATATTAAAGATCACATTTTATGTAATTTCCATGCTACACATCCATACTTGATCCATGTTGCTAATTTTGTTAATGTTGTGATCATTGATGGGTCTAGTTATAATTATGATTAACGAAGACCGCTTTAATCCTATGTTAGCATAATTAGTAGACCGGATTGTTTAAGGATTTTTTGGATAGGATAGCAAAGATGAGCTCAATAAAGTACTATCATGAACATTGTTCGGTAATATATGTGGTCCAAGTGGGAGATTGTTAGAATAACTATGGACTCACACATATGAACCATAGTTTATGATTAAGCTATCTATACATGTTTCAATTAATATTCATTGAGTATGGGCCACCTTATGTGTAGAGCCCAATGCCAAAACATGTCTTAGATGATAGGCCTAAGACACATGAGACCCAACAGTCCAAAGGGTATGGTCCCTAAGGCATAGAGGGAATTCATGAGGTTGGTGTCCGTTCATTTTTATTGTAATTTTTGGAATAGACAAAAAACGTTCTCTCTCGCTTCCCATCACCAGAGAGATTATAGAAAGGTGGTTTCCCTTCTATCGCCTTAGAAGATCCATACTTCTTCAACAAGCATAATGGACTCAGGTTTGTCCCCATTCTGTAAAAGTAAGGCATGTTTTCTATATTTGATTTACGTCAAATTTCTGTTTTGGGTGACAATGGAGAACACAACACTCGAGGTTTGAAATGATAGTCATGTCCTTGGAGGGGGTCTTGGGCATGACACATATATTCTGTAATCGAGATGGTTTATCCTCTTGTAATGGGCTTGTTTGTATATATATATAATTAAATTTACATTTGGTTCTTAAAAAATATTAAGGAAAGAAAAAAATGATAAAAATATATATAATTAAATTAGTTGAAAACTTATACATTTTTAAATTATTTAATCTTTACATAATATGAAGCAGTATATAAAATATAATTTATTAACTTTGAATTTTTTTTTTCTCTTTTTATTATTTTTCTCCCTATTTTCTTCTTTTCACATTTTTCCTCACAAAAAGATTTAAATATTTGGATAAAAATGAACTAAATGGTAGAGACTTTTTTACTTTGGTACAAAATGAAAGACGAATTCTTCTTTGCTAAATCTTTTGAAGATGCATGTACTAGTACATGTTAGCAGGGACAACACATTCCATGTGAAAAATACTACTTATAGATTGGTTGTAACATTTGATTTGATGTTTTTTGTACTATTCATAATGGGTTGATTCATAAAACAAAAATATTTGAAAAAAAATGAACAGAATGGTAGAAACTCCTTCAATCTTGTGCAAAACGAGAGACTATTTGCATGCTAAATCTTATGAAGATGCATTCACATATACATGTACGAATGAACAAACACGTTCCCAATGAATAATAATGCTTTTAGATTGAGACTATTTGCGTTTAAAGATTTCATTTGAATATTGTTTGTTAACAGATAGATTAAAGTCATGTTTGGTTCCCGTAAAGTATTAAGAAAATAAAAAAATTAATTAGGTTATATTTAGTTCCTAAAAAATACTACGGAGAAAAATAAAAAATGTAAAAAAAATGATTTTCTCATATTTGGTTGTCCTATAAAAATATCAAAGAAAATCAAATATAATTAAAACTAGTTAGAAATTTTTGTATTTTTAAATTATTTAATCTTCATATAGATGAGTTAAAATAAGTAAAATGAGTTTGAAGTAGCAAATGAAAATAATTTATCAGACTTTTAATTTAATTTTTATTTTCCTTCACTTTTTATTTCCTTCTACTTTTCTTTTGTATTTTTTTAAATTATTTAATATTTATATAATAAAGGGGACTAAGTGAAATGAGTTTAAAAAAACATATAAAATAATTTATTGAGTTTAAACCTAGTTTTTATTTTTCTTTATTTTTTCTTTCCTTCTATTTTTCCTCTCTATTTTCATTAAATTTTTCAAAAACCAAACATAGGGTGAAGCTTTTTTCTTAAAAATATTAAGAAAATAAAAAATGTAAAGAAAATGATTTTATTTTTTATTTTTTATTTTTTATATTTGGATACAATGGAAAAAGTATGTTTGAATATATATATATATATATATATATATATATATGTGTGTGTGTGTGTGTGTGTGTGTGTGTGTGTGTGTGGTGGTGGTGGTGGTGGTGGTGGTGGTGGTGGGGGGGGGGGGGGGGGGGGGGAGAGAGAGAGAGAGAGGAGGAAAAGATAAGAAAAAATGAAATATTCCTTTAGTTTGACTTCAATGGAAAAGTTGAAAAAAACAAACTTAAATTAAAAAAAATACTTTTGGAATGAAAAATAGAAAAAAGATAAAATGAATGTAAAAAATGAGCTAAAATTATTTTAACTTAGTGAGTATTTGGTCAACTAATTTAATAACTTAATTTAAGTCATTAAGTAAATTAAATATATGTGGTAAAAAAACTTAATAGTATGATTTAAATTGAAAAACAACTTTGAATAATAAGCAAAAATAATTAATTTATTTATTAGTTCACATCTTCATTTTACATTTTTACCCTCATTTGTCCTTAATACCTTTATGATCTCTTTTGCTACTCCACGACTTCTTTTACCCTAGTTATAATTTATGATGATAAATATGTTATTTTGATGTTTTAGAATAAGTTTTAAGTTAATTTTGCCAAATACCTTTAATACTTAAAGTAAAAATTAAGTAATAAGTTTTAAGTCAACAACTTAAGTATAAACTTAAAATCAACTTAAGTCTTTAAAAAGTAAGTATTAAGTTTTACCAAACACCCCTTTAATCAACAACATAAATGAGTCTTAAAAAAATCAAGTGAAGCGTATCCTTTTTTTTTTTTTTTAATTTACCTATATTTGATGAATGCATTTTATCTATGGAAACTTAGACTATGTTTAGTTCTCATAAAGTTTAAAGAAAAATGCGAGGGAAAGAAAATAGAGAGGAAAAGTAAAAAAAACGAAAAAGTAAGGGAAAATAAAAAATAAATTTAAAATCAATAAATTATTTTTATTATTGCTTCAAACTTTTTTCACTTATTTAACTCCTTTATATAAACATTAAAAAATTCAAAAATATATAAATTTCCTCATAAATTTATTATATTTGATTTTTTTTCATTTTTTTTACAATAAAACCAAATATAAGAAAATTATTTTTCTTACTTTTTATTTTGCTCCTTTAAGATAGAGGATTGGATAATGATAGAAAGAGGAATTCCCTTAAGTTTCCCCACTTTTTTTTTTTGGTTCAAGTTTTTATCTCGTTCCTTTTAAGGAACATAACAAGGCATATATTATAATATTTTCTTTTAACACTTTCTTTTTTCTCTATCTCATTTTTCATGTTGTCAAACAGAAAAATGATTTTCTTTAATTTGTTTTTCTTATTCTTATAGGGACCTACTTAACAATGGGAAAGACTCTTGTTTCTTTTCCGAACAAATCGAGGAACAACAAGTCAAGAAAAGGACAAAGGAATTAGATGGACCTAAAGACAAAACAAGCTTTATTGATAGTAAAGAATTCTTTTTATTTTTACACCACCTCAAACCAACCAATACCAAGACTACTTGGGCATACTTTGTTTGCCCTCACAATACAACAACCATAAAATTGTTAGAAGGTAGTGACTTGTCCCATAAGTTTTCACAAATGGAAGGAATCTCCTAGATTTCATGCACTTGTATAAAAATAGTCATAAAATAGGAACCCTATAAAAATAATTCAAATTTCATGTATTTATCGATAAAAAATAGTATTTAAGATAGTTAAAAGTAATACCGAAGATGGTCAATGATAGTACTTATATCATTAAAATTAGGTAGCATACCTAAATAGTCAAAGGTAAATACCCTAAGATGGTAAAAAATAGTATCTATACCATTAAAAGATAGTATAGCTAAATGGTTAAAGGTACCAAGAGCATGAAATGTTAATCATTTTTAGATAGTTGTTTGAAATTTATATTTTATAAAGTTGGGTTCTTATTTTATGATTTTTTTAATTTAAATGCATGAAAACACATATTTGCCAAATAATTTTCTTTGAACAATTATGATAAAAAGGTGAAAAAAATGTTAAGGAAAAGAGAAGGAACAATGTTAAAAGATTTATCTCCTTGCTTTTTTCTTCAACAAAAGATGAACTTTGAGGGTAAATATATTGGTTAATAATTTAATTTTCTTTTTCGTAGCTAACCAAATAAAAGAAAAATGTATAAATTTTCCATATCTTCTCTTTTCTAACATTTCTCCTACAATTTTTTTTCCTACAACTTTCTCTTTTCTTATGTTTTTTTTTCTCCTTACTTTTCCTTTTAATTTACTTTTCTTTAAATTAACTTTTTAGCATAAAATAATTGAAAACAAAGAAAACAAGATAATTAAAATGGAATGGAATTCAAAATCTAAAAAGACCTCATCAATGGCTGCAATTATTCTTGTGATGAAATTCCTAAATACTGTTAACGTTGATTTTCGTACAACGATTCCTCGTGAAAAATTAGAAAAAATGAAAAGAAAACACATAGATTTAATGTGGTTCGGCAGATTGCCTACGTTTACAAGAATAGGGAAGAAGACTTTCACTATATGTCAAATTAGGATTACATAAAAGGGTATTTATACTAACCTTCAGGTAATGAAATTCCAAAAATACCCTTAAACCGTACCATGGGGGTGGGGGGGCGCTTCGCTCCACTCCGGCATTTGCCCATTTTTCTCCATATGTCTTTCTCTCAATATGAGCCACATAGTACAACAGTTAAACTATGTTTAGTTGTCAGAAAATTTAAGAGAAAGAAAATAAAGAGAATAAAAAAAATGAAGGAAAATAAGAAATAAATTTAAAATTAAATGCATTATTTTTATATGCTATGTACTTTAAACTCATTTAACTTATTTTTACTCTTTGAAAACATAAAAGTTTCCAACTCATTTTAATTATATTAATTTTCTTTTGTGTTGTTTTTAAGGTAAACCAATAAAAAAAATTATTTTTCCTTAACATTTTTGCATTTTTTTTAGTGCATTAGATTAGGAATTTTTTTTCTATTCATCCAGTTTAGGACTTTTTAAATTTTCCACTTACATTCCATCGAAGATTCGAGGAGCCTATAGAGTCAACAAGGAATAACATAGGGTAAGTATAGAGAGCTATGAAAGGGATGATGACTTCTAACATCCGACATAAAATAGACTCTAGGGAATAATAGATTGAATGCTTTTAAACGTTAATTAGAAAAACAACTTGAGCTTGAGTGCCCAAGCACCTAGATCAGACACTCAATGCCTCAAGCACTCAGATGTAACACTTGATGCATTGGGCTCTCAATTGTTGTGGTTGAACATTGGCAAGAGGCATCCAAATGTTGGAAGCGCTCAAGTGCACTTATCCAATGCTTAAACATTCTAAGGTTAAGTTTCCAAAATAGTGTTCGGTAAAGTTTTTAATTTTTTTCTTCAAGTGTTGGAAGCACTCTAGTGTACCTAAAATTCGATATTTTGGAAATAATCCAAGTCCACTAGAATTTCACCCTTGTATATTTTATACTTGAAAAATCAAGTTCTTCTTAATGCGTATATTATGACATTTTTACATATTGACAATTTTATTCATTTTCATTATGGTATAGGAATCCTTTTAGATGTGACTTACTCTCCATTGAAGACTCGAGGTTGCCAATCATTCAACCGGACTGTCATAGGTAAGTTTGAAAATGTTTGTCAGAGACAAGTTAGGTTAAGACATGAATTGGATTAGTTTCTCAACATTGGTTTAACAATTTTTATTTTTTACTTTTGATAAAACAAGACCGCTCAAGCACTAGCTAAAGTGCTTGAGTGTTGGAGCCACCACTCAAACATTTAAACAAGCGCTTGAATGCTCGAGGTGCTCGAGTGATGGTTAAGTCCATTTGAGCGGTCATTCCGATTTTGCCATGCTTTAGTAGTGTTTCTTGTTGGAAATTCATGATTTATTTTTTAATCAATAATCCTATTTCAATCCTTTAGGTTTCATAATATATATATATATGAAATCCATTTTAGGGTCTGATGTCTCCTTGAAAAAAACCCTAACTTGCCCTATCATTCTTGGCACTAAACTCTCGAGGTTAGTAGATTCATTTTTCGGGTTGTTGGAAGGAGGCTAAGGTGAATCCACTAGAGCATTAGAAGTGTTACGTCAAGGACATGGATCACAATATAGGTACTAGAGGGTAAGTCTTTAGGATAAGCAACAAGGTAAATTTGTGTATCTTGATCTCATATGGTGGATTGTTAGATTGGAGGTCCTAAACACTATGGTTTTTATCTCCACAATTGGTGTAGACATTTCCCATGTAAAATCGTTTGTCTGTTGTGTGTATGTGTTCTATTCCCCACTCATAATTTCCTATAGGACTCAATTGCTTTAATTTGGCATAATTCCCACTCATTATTTAAATTGGGTTAAGATTTTCAATCCCTATACTACAATCTTTAAAAATCATCCATTCACCCGCTTCTAGGTATTACCTTACTAGATAAATAGTTTTTTAATTAGTATTAGAGTAAGCTATTAAATAACAATTTTTATTTTTTTTCTCTCGATCCTACTAATCCAATATGGAACAAACAAAGGTGAGTTCTTCCATTAATAATCCATCATGTTTTGATGAGAGTAACTATCCACACTAGAAGGCTTGAATGGAATTTTTTCAAAAATGTAAGGTGAAAGGGTCTAGAACTCAGTGGAATTTTGATAGGGACCCCCATTGAAATTAGTTGTTTATGGAGATCTACTAGGGAATGCAAACCCAATCTTGAGTTGGACAAATTGATAATAAAGATAGTGAGACCAATGTTTGGGCACTTGTATAACATATTTAATGGCGTTAGTACATAACAAGCAAATATTTTCACTTGCTTGCTTTGTTGAAACTACAATAGTTGATTTTGCTTTGTTATGAGTCATAAGGCTCGTAGTAGTGTTGTGTGTTGATTAAGCAATGACAATCTTGTCATTACTCTTTATTGATATGCACAATTTGAATTTTTTTAGATGTCAATGTTAATAATGATCAAATGTTTTTAGCAAAAGAGATGAGAGACAAAGATGTCCCACCAGACGTGCCATAAATTTATAAGTGCAAATTGTGTGAAGTCCTGCGAAACAAGTAAAACAATAGAAAAAATATGCGAACAATTGTTTTTATTAAAATAATTGTGTGGTACAAACTCTTTGATAATATTCTTTACAAAAGAATATTTTTCCTCTCATTCCTTTACTTTGATCATAATCTAATAGACGACGATGAAGTGTTTTCTTTGTTTTGAAAATCAATTAAGGGCTTAGAGTGACTTATTCTTAAATGACTTTGTTGAAATGCAAAGTTAGATGTATTGTGCTTTTTTAATTTCTTGAACTTACTAAGAAATTTTATGAAACCTTTTTCTTTTTGTGAAGACTTTTTTCTCGTATGAAATTATTTTGTCGATCCCCTCTATTGAAGGAAGTCATTATTATTTATTGGTGAAGTTAGATAATCAAATTTAGACTCTTCAAAATTTAACTTGTTCAATTCAAAGAATTTGACTTTTTGATTTTAGAAACTTGTCTTCTATATTAAAGAGATTTGCTAACAAGAGAATATTTATTTATTTTTAATTCTTTTTATTTTAATTAGATGATTTATTTCTTTTAATTTGTTCAAGAAATTTACCAATGAGAAAATATTTATTTGAACTTCAATTGACATATTTGTTTCTATTTTGTAAGACTTAATTTTGCATTCTTTCAAATTTCACTAAGTATCCTCTTTTGAATTGTATGTCACATGTTCAATATATATGGACCATCACTTATTAAACCCAAATTTTGTTAAATTAAGAAATCATAATGTTAAAGAGGAATTTAATAATAATTTAATTAACTAAAATTTTGTATGTGTAGATTTGAATTATATGTCACATGTTCAATACGTATGGACCATCACTTATTAAACCCGAATTTTGTTGAATTAAGAAATCATAATTTTAAAGAGGAATTTGTTGATTTTCATGCAAGGATTCTTGGTGAAAAATTAAAGAAAAATGAAAAGAAAAATACACAAATTTAACGTGGTTTGACAAATTATCTACATCCATGAGAACATGGAAGAAGACTTTTACTATATTTTAAAGTAGGGTTACATAAAAGGATATTTATATTAATTTTTAGGTAATGAAATTTTAAAAATACCCCTGAACTAATGAAATTTCAAAAATATTCCTGAATAAGGAAAAATACTTTCACTATATCCCATATTTATACTTAATATGAGCCACATACTAAACTACAACATAATTTAAGAATAATTTAATTAACTAAAATAAAATTTTGAATGGTAGAGAGAGAAAGAAGGGGATGTATTGCACGATGGAGTACAATAATTTCTGGTGACTTTATCATAGGAGGGAACTGTGTTGACATCGAAAGAGGACTTTTGGACCAAAATGGGCTTTTGCTGAAACTTAATATTAAAAGTGGGCTCCTTCCCAAAGTAATGTTCAAAATAACCCCCTTGAATCCACATCAGCATAAAAACCAATTTTTTATATTATTTTTTTTTACTTTACCAACTTTCATCTCGTGCTGTTCTCTCTTCCCATCCCGTGTTGTTCTCTGTGTGATTTTTTCCTTCAAAACCCTAGTCCCACTAGTGGGCCACACTAGCTTTCTCTTTGCCCTCATTCCTTACCCTTTTCGTTTCTTTGATTTCTGTCTTTCTTGCTTCCCTAAAAAAATCCTCAAAATCATACAGATTTTGGTTTTGATTGGTGCCATAGCAGCACTTCTGGTGCTTTTATAAAAACCCTAGAACTCCGTTTCGTCTACCAATCCCTGTGATTTTCGCTTTGGTCTACTTGAATTCCTCTTCCGGGTATTGGCACAACCCAGCATCTTGGCGTGAATTGTGGGACTCAAAGGAGTGATAAGGTTGAGCATAACTATGGGAGTGATAAGGTTGAAAACTCCCACAATTCATGCTACAATAGTGGAGAGACATTGAAAGATGAAGGAGTATCAATG
>CM058170.1:13454581-13845986 GCA_030254885.1 Vitis rotundifolia
TTCGATCCAAAAACTGTTCTTTGCACTTCAAGATTTGTTTTTTTTTTTTTTTTTTTTTTTTTTTTTTTTTTTTTTTATCTCTACTAAATCTAAAAATCAAAAGGCCAACCACTTCTCTCACTCGGGCATGAAGAACCCCTCTTCTGAAGTTGCCCTCCGGCCTGGAGAATCCCTAAAAAAGCCCTTCTCTCACTCTGCCACTCTCAATCCTCGCAGGTACTAATCTAATCATGTTATTCCCCTGTTTGATTCCCAAGAAAATCCATGCCCCATTCGATTTCCGGGAAAATTCATCCTCGTTTGATTTCCGAGAAAATCCATGCCCCATTCGATTTCCGGGAAAATTCATCCTCGTTTGATTTCCGAGAAAATCCATCCAAAACCCCCAAGGAAAACCAAAAAAATTGCTTTTCTTTTGCTCTCTGTGTTTTCTGGATCCGTTTTAGGGGTCTCTTTGCTGTTGTGCCATTGGATTTAAATTTCAAGAACCCTAAATCAAAACTGAGAAACGGGAAAAATCAAGAATTTTTTTTTTTCTGTTTTCATTCTCGTTCCCCACTTTTCTCAGCATCCAACGGGAAAAATAAAAATACTAACAACACATGATAAAAAAAAAGCTCAGATCTGAAAAAAATTAACACTAACCTCAACCTCCAACGTCTCCCTCAGTGGCCCACTGGTGGGGCCAGGATTTTTAAGGAAAAATGAGCACGGGCTGGGAATAGAGAGCAGCTCGGATGGAAGTTGTAGCTCCAACGTCTCCCTCAGTGGCCCACTGGTGGGGCTAGGGTTTTTAACGAAAAATCCACACGCAGAGCACGGGCTGGGAAGAGAGCAGCTCGGATTGAAGTTTGGGAAAGTAAAAATAAAAAGAAAAAAAAATTACTTTGTATGCTGACGTGGACTCAAAGAGCTATTTTGAACAATTGTTTGGGAAGGAGGCCATTCTGAATATAATGTTTCAGTCGAAAGCTATTTTGACCCATTATTCAAGAAAAATGAAAAACGTGTTGACATTGAAAGAGACATAACGTAGAGGAAGGGACCATGGCTTTTAAGGAGTACAGTAAGTTGATGCATGCATACAAGAGGCCGACAACCACTAATGGGTTCACGGGGTGTGTACACAAATTCCATATGATATGACGCTCGGCTTCCACGTTTGAGTATAACAAAAATGAGGAAGGCAATTTTTAGTATTTTTCTTCATTTTTATTATTATTTTTTCTTCCCATTTGCATTGACATTCAAATATAAGAAAATAGTTTTAAATTGCACTTTCTTTTCTTATTACTTTTTGTTAGAAAAAAATGCAAAGATAATATTTAGTTTTTAAAAAATATTCAAAGAAGAAAAATAATATTAAAGAAAATTATATATTTATACTTGAATATCATGAAACAAAACTAGGAAGAAAAAAAGTAAGCATAGATTTTCCTCATTTACCAATAAAAGAAAGTGAGAAAAGTTTGGGAACCATTGAACGTGCATTTGTTATATATATTATTTATTCTTTCAAGAAAGTAGAGATGGTAAAGGAAATGATTTTATTATCTATGGATAACGTGGAAAAAATGTAAGAATAAAGGAAAATGTTAAAGGAATTTCTTTTCCATTTTTCTTATAAAAAAAGGTGATGAAAGTTTGGGGAAAGGGTATCCTAAAAGATTTAGTGTCTAATTCGAAATATTTTTTAGAATAGTTTCTTTGTTTGTTAGAACAAAAAAATATAGAAAATATATTAGATAATTAAAAACTATTTTTTGTTTTTAAAAATAGAAAATAAGGTGATTTTGGATAATATATTTTTGTAGTTTTATGTTGTTTTAACTTGTTTTTTAAGGATTATTTTAAGAAATAAATAATTATACAAGTAGAATGATTAAAAATAAAATACTAAATATAAACATTATTTTTAAAACATATTTTAAAATATTAAGAATATGTTGAAAATATTTTAAGTTTTCAAATAAATTTTTGTTCAACACAAATCAAAGAATAATTTTTAAAAATCATTCTCAAAAATCATTTTTTAAAATTGTTTTCGAAAATACTTATCAAACATGCCTTTAATTTTTATAGTTCTCAACATTTTCCTAAAAAGCTAAACCAAAAGAAAGTTCTATCAACTTTTCTTGTCATAAATTTATACGTACAAATTGTGTGGTCTTGCAAAACAAGTAAAATAATAGAAAAAATATGCTAATAATTGTTTTATTATAATAATTGTGGGGTACAAACTCTTTGATAATATTCTTTATAAAAGAATATTTTTTCTCTCATTCCTTTACTTTGAACATAATTAATTAATAGACGACGATGAAGTGTTTTCTTTGTTTTGAAAATCAATTAAGAGTTTAGAGTGACTTATTCACAAATGACTTTGTCAAAATACAAGATCACATGTATAATGCTTTTATAATTTCTCAAACTTACAGAGAAATTCTATGAAACATTTTTCTTCTTGTAAAGACTTTTTTCCTGTATCAAATTATTTTGTTGATTCCCTCCATTAAAGGAAGTCATTATTATTTATTGGTAAAGTTAGAAAATTAAATTTGGACTCCGTAAGATTTAATTTGTTTAATTCAAAGAATTTGACTTTTTGATTTTAGAAATTTGTCTTCTATATTAAAGAGATTTGCTAATAAAAGAATATTTATTTATTTTTAATTCTTTTTTTATTTTAATAAGAAGATTTGTTTCTTTTGTTCAAGAAATTTATCAATAAAAAAATATTTATTTATAATTTTTTTTTTGAATTTTAATTGACATATTTGTTTTTGTTTTGTAAGATTTAATCCTACTGTCTTTCAAATTTCACAAAGTATTATATTTTGAATTGTATGTCATATGTTGATATTTCACTAAGAAATCAAAATTTTAGTGAGGAATTTAATAATAATTTAATTAACTGAAATTTTGTATGTGGAGAGAAAGAGAGAGAGAGAGAAAGAGAGAGAAGGGCATGTACTGCACAATGGAGTACAATAATTTCTGGTGACTTTATGATAGGAGGGGACGTGTGGGACGTGTTGAGGAAAGGTTTGTATGTGTAAAGAGAGAGAGAGAGGGGGAAGGGCATGTATTGCACAATGGAGTACAATAATTTCTGGTGATTTTATGATAGGAGGGGACGTGTGGGACGTGTTGAGGAAAGGTTTGTATGTGTAAAGAGAGAGAGAGAGGGGGAAGGGCATGTATTGCACAATGGAGTACAATAATTTCTGGTGATTTTATGATAGGAGGGGACGTGTGGGACGTGTTGAGGAAAGGTTTGTATGTGTAAAGAGAGAGAGAGAGGGGGAAGGGCATGTATTGCACAATGGAGTACAATAATTTCTGGTGATTTTATGATAGGAGGGGACGTGTGGGACGTGTTGAGGAAAGGTTTGTATGTGTAAAGAGAGAGAGAGAGAGAGAGAGAGAAGGGCATGTATTGCACAATGGAGTACAATAATTTCTGGTGATTTTATGATAGGAGGGGACGTGTTGAGGAAAGGACCATGGCTTTTAAGGGGGTCGTGCAACAAACACAGAAGCCAATGGACACCATACACACACGTAGAGTAAGTTGATAAGGTTGAAATGATAATTTGATAGGAGTACAATAATTTATGGTGATTTTATGATAGGAGGGGACGTGTTGGCATTGAAAGAGACATAACTTGGAGGAAAGGACCATGGCTTTTAAGGGGGTTCTAAAACAAACACAGAAGCCAATGGACATCATACACGTAGAGTAAGTTGATAAGGTTAAAATGATAATTTGATTGTATTTCAATATAAAGTAAAAATAGGATGAAATTGGAGAAATAAATAAATTGTAAATAATATTTATATATTTATTTTAAAAATTTATATTATTATTTGATTGTTGTTTTTTAAAGATAATTTTAAAAATAAAATAAAGATTTATTCTTTCATTTTTTTTTTTAGTGTTTTAAATTTTCTAATAAATTTTATAATTTTTAAGATTAATTTGAAATTCAAAAAATTAATTAATTAATTATAAATTAAATAAAAATAATTTAGAATGTTATTTTTAAAAGTAAGTAATAAATGTATGTGTATATTAAAAAAATTGATTTATTTATACCTTAAAAAGTTAAATTTTATTTATTTTTATATTCATTTAAAATAGAATAGTACTATAAATTATTAATTTCAAATAATTACTCTTTATTTCTAATCAAATAAATTAATTATGATTTTATAAGATGTTAATATTTATATTTTATAATATTTATAAAATCATATAAAAAGTATAAGAAATGATTAATTTTGAATTATTATTATTTATTTTTAACAAAATAAATCAATTAATCTTAATATCTGTATTTTTATAATATTTATAAAAAAAATAATTTATGATTTTATTATATTATTAATATTCATATTTTATTTAAAAATATTATTTTTTAATTTATTTGTAATTAAAAATTTGTTTTTATTTTTAATAAGATATGAATTAAATTTAGTTTACATTGTATAAATTGAATTTAAATTTTTTTCTTACAAAATTAAAATAAAAAATTATTTTTAAAAACAACTTATCTAAAAATATTTTTAGTAATTTTTTTATAAAAAAAATTTGAAAATATTTTAAGAAATAATTTGCACTAAAGAATCAAAATACCTCATAATTACGTGTGGGATTTCAATTCCATCCAAATTATTTTGATTCCATATTTATCATAATTTAAATTATCTAAACTTGAGAACAAAGAAGAAAATGAATGAGCTACTCATTTTCTCCTCATTCCTCTGTACCAAACATGCATTTAAGGAAATTAGATAATTAGATGACTTTATAGACTTTTGAACAAAATAAGCATATATCTTGGGATTCTTTTTTTCTTTTTTAAATTTATATTTGTATCCACCTAATTTAATTTCTTTAAGTATCATTTTTTTTAATACAAGTATCCATTAGTGAAAGACTAAACACCCCATTTCAAATTAATGCATAATACTCATCTTCTTGTTTTTCTTCCCCCATTTTTTCTCTTCAATCTCTTAGTAATCCTAATAAATATTTTAAAACATTTGTAATAAATAATCGTTGATGATGTTAAAAGTACATATTTACCACCTTTATAATTTTTATTTTTAATTTTTAGCATCAGAAAATGGAGAAATCTAAAAGTACATATATATTACAAAGTCGAACACTTTTAAGGATATCTAAAGGTATAATACCACATGTTATAAAATTATAGATATTTTTATCAATTATTATTTTCATTTTTTAGCACTTGAAAATAAAGGAATCAATAAAAATATATGTAATTTTAGGGTTGGATGGTTTTTAAAATATATGAAATTATACCTTTGAATATCCTTAAACGTGTTCTACTTTATAGTTTTGAACATCATTAAAAGCATTCACGCTTTCTAGCCTGGACATCCAATTACCATTTTTTTTTTTTTTAACTTTTTCAAGCCTGGTCACCTCAAAATATTTTCTAAATAATTCCTAAATCTTCCCTAACTATTTTTATAATAAATATTTGTTAATAGTTATATAAATAATTAATAGCCCTTAAAATACATTTATATAAAACAAACATTATTATAATGTATATGAACATAAACTACAATCTACAAAAAGAGGTTGAAATGTACTTTGAACTTAATTTAAACACTTTTTAGATCACAAATAAACTTGGGAGAATAAGCTTTGACTTTAAACTTTTGTTGAAGAGATGAAAAAAAATGACAAAAGAAGATAAAAAAAGGCGTGCTGCAGAATAGTGATGACATTTTAGGTGCATTAAGATAGTGGGTGGATTTGATACTTAATTTAATATGATATTGAAACTTAATTTAATTAGAGGTGTCAAGTTAAACTTTTATTTATTTATTTTTTGGTCTATTAGTTTATGCTAGTGTGACATTATCCATTCATTACATTTCTAGTCAAATTAATAGCTCATAATAAACAACCCTATTTTTCATTTTGTTTAATAGCTTAGTCAATCCATTTAACCATCTTATTTCTTTTATATATTTTTTTTTCATTTTTTTTGTGCCTTTTTATTTTAGTTATTAATTATGAAATTAGTGGTATTTATTTTTTCATTGAATAGAAAAAATTAAAATATTTGACTTCTTTAATTAAGTTAAAAGTAGTTTATTGATATTAATTAGTATAATTAAAATGAATTTATCATTTAATATAATTAAATTAAATTTATCGATAACTCCCTAATATTGTTACTTTTTAAGTTAACAGATCAAAGTTTACACTACTCTATTTCTTTATCCCCTATTAGTTAAAACCATAATTTCATAATGTTGTTCAAATTCTGATGTGGGTTTAAAATTGTAATGAAACTGTATTTCAAATGGTAGATTTTGAACAGATAAAAAAGAAAGAGGTTATTTTGAACAAAAATTTTAAGATCATGATACATATTATGAGTCCAACTCTTTTTAAGAAAATTGATATTTTAACACCATATTGAAACTTTGTACGACGGAAGATTATTGGCCCAAAATTAAACCGCGTCGTAGGCTGAGCAAGATGCTCCGCCGCGTTATTGGAGTGCAGCAATAGGCCATAAATATCAGCTACCTTCTTCTCAAAGCAAACCATCACATAAACTCCTTCAATTTTCCCTTATCATTGTTTCTATATTCTATCAACAAACTCCTTGCCTACAAACCCGACATGGCATCACCATCGTCTCCTCTAGTATTCTCGGTTAAACGGTGTGCTCCAGAGTTTGTTCGGCCTACAAACCATACCCCACGAGAGGTAAAGCAGCTTTCTGATATAGATGATCAAGAAGGCCTTCGCTTTCAAGTTCCTGTGATAATGTTTTACCCAAACAATCCTTTAATGAAAGGAAAAGACCCTGCAAAGGTCATTAAAGAAGCTCTAGGTAAGGCGCTTGTATACTACTACCCATTAGCAGGTAGGCTGATTGAAGGGGATGATAGAAAACTCATGGTGGACTGCACCGGTGAAGGGGTCTTGTTTATTGAAGCCGATGCCGATACCACACTGGAGAATCTTGGTGATTCAATTCAACCAATGTGCCCCTGCTACGAGGAGCTTCTGTATGATGTCCCTGGCTCCGGTGGAATTCTTGGTTCCCCTCTTATCTTAATTCAGGTAAATATTTTTCATTATAAGAAGATGTTCAATAAATCAACATAATCGAAAAATGATATTTGATAAAATAACTTAATATTATAACTTAAAGTTATTTTTAACTTTAATTATTAAATTAAAATAATTAATTTAAATAGTATTTATTTATTTATTTAATTAATACTAAATGTAATTTACTTTCATATATTACATACTTTGTTTTTAACCTTTTATTTATTTATTTTTTATTTTTTACTTATTTTTAAAATTTTTAATTGAATAGAAAAAATTTAAATATTTAATTTTTTGGAATAGTAAAAATAACTTTTTGAAACCACATGAGGGAGAGTATATTTTAAAATTACTATTCTACAATAAATATTTTATGATTATTTTATATATCTACAATAGTATAAATATGAATATTTTATAAATAAATTTATTATTTAAAATTAATGAAAGCAATAAATATGAATATTTTATAAATAAATTTATTATTTATTATTTAAAATTAATTAAAGCAAAGACGAGTTAAAATCAATAAAAGAAAATATTAATCATAATTAACAAAAATAAATATGTCTGTTTGATGATTTAAAATAAATATCAAATAACCCAATACTTAAAGCAAAAAATGTCTTTTTCATTGGATGTTGCTAAAACATATATTGATAAAGCCGATGTTTGTACAATGCAGGTGACCCGATTGATGTGTGGAGGATATATATTTGCATTGCGCCTTAACCACACAATGAGTGATGGTCCTGGCGTGGTCCAATTCATCAACGCCATAAGCGAGATGGCTCAAGGTCTGTCTGTGCCATCTCTTCTGCCCATATGGCAAAGAGAGCTGTTAAATGCCCGAAATCCGCCACGAATTACCCGTATACATCATGAATATGAGGAGGTAACCAACACCAAGGGCACACTAATGGCCATGGACGAAAACAATTTGGTTCATCGATCATTCTTCTTTGGCCTCAAGGAGATAAGAGCACTTAGGAACCGACTTCCTGCAAGCCTCGGTGCCTGCTCGACTTTTGAGGTTCTAATAGCGTATGTATGGAGATGCCGCACAATTGCATTTGCAGTAGACCCTGATGAGGTTGTTCGCATTTCATGCTTAATCAATATGCGAGGGAAGCGCGGTTTCGATCTGCCTCCAGGATACTATGGAAATGCTTTTGTGTATCCAGCTTCAATTACTAAGGCTGGAATGTTATGTAAAAACCCATTGGAATATGCGATAAGGTTACTGAAGAAAGCCAAGGCGGAAATGAGCCAAGAGTACATCAAATCAGTGGCAGATCTTATGGTCATCAAGGGCCGGCCCTCATTTACGCAGCCGGGGAACTATCTTATTTCAGATCTCACACATGCCGGATTTGGAGAGGTCGACTTCGGGTGGGGGAAGCCAGTCTATGGTGGGGTTGCTAGGGCTTTATCTAATATTAGCTTCTGTATGCGGTTCAGGAACAGCAAAGGAGAAGAAGGGAATGTTATACCTATATGCCTGCCTCCGCCAGTCATGGAAAGGTTTGAACAGGAGCTAAAGAGAATGACAAAAGAGGCAGAGCCTGTTAGACTGATTAAATCCATGCTGTAAATTAAAGAGAATCTACATGGATTTTCAGAATTAAGCAATTTAATTTAGCTTAGGATCTCTTTAAAAAAGTTCACAACCTAAATGCAGCAGGGTGGAGATTACTAGTGATAGGTGTTATGTCAATAGTAGGCAATATGAAACTGTATTTGGCTTGAAGGCTCGAGTGCTGTTGAATACTTATTCCGGCCGGTGGTGTGAGCCATTCATCTTTTAGGAAAGGAACTGAGCTATGGATTTCTATGCATAGCATTAGTGTTTGCAAGTAGAAACATGTCTTGATAAACTCTATTTGTTTGGGGATACATGCAAGGATTTATCTCTTTTGAACAGAGCAATAGGCTAGGAAGACAAAAAGGGTCTGTCTTATGGGTGAATTTGTGTTTGCTATACCTTTTGAGAAATATTTACTTTTAATGTTGTTGTCAAAGTTCAAAGTTGTGGAAGTTACCTTTTCGTTGAGATATATAGTGCAACAAGAAAAAATCAACCTAAAAATTTGAAGGCACGTTAGCATGAAGCATCATTGCTAATTTATCATAACCCTTCTCATGAAAATGCGACCCAATGATGCGACCCAACTTGGAGGTTAGGACACCACAATCATTTCACATGTGTGGTCTAAAGGTTTGACATAAGAATTTGTAGTTAAGCTAACAAAAAAAGTTTTAATTTAAAATATATCTTTTCATACAAAAATCCATAAATTAAATTATGAAAAATCTCCTTAAAAAGTAGTAGTAAAGTGAATCATTAATACAAAAAATATCCAATTAAATTAATCTCTTAGCTAAATAAATAAAGGGGCTTTTGCACCTTTCATAAACATGTCACTTATTACCAAAATCTAAGTATACCTAAAAATATTTAATAAAAGGAATGAATTTGAATGTGAATAAAGGATAGAGATCAAATATATTTATTTTGAAAAAATGAATTAGGGAATGTTTGTAATATGAGCCCAATCATATGAAATAAATTTGTATTACATGTGATATTTTTCATAAAGTCTTAAAGCATATATATTTTTCAATAAATGTGTATATATTAAAAAAAATTTGTTACATTGTTAACAAAATGCCTAACATAGTGAAACTTACGGAAGCATGTAGCCTTAGATGTTCCTTACATATTTGTGGGTGGAAGCAAAACCAATCTTACAGTATACCATAGTGTGGACCCGCATTTTTCATGTACATTTATGCTCAATGGTGAACTTGCTTTTTAATTCAAAACTGATTTTTATAAAAATTGGAGTTACCACTTATTTTTATTTATTTTTTAAAGAAAAAACAAAATAAAGAAATAAAATACTAAAAATGACTCCTTATTTGGAAAAGCATGTCTTTAAAAATTGAATCCAAGTCTAGGGGTTAGGTTACATATTGAGAAGGTACTATAAAGTAGCACCCCTCTAAGTCCTAAAATAAATCTCTATTAATTAAATTGAGATAATTATGACAATTAATATATATATTAGTGATACCAAGAATCAAGAAAGATATCAAAGCAATAAAGAAATCATAATCAAGAATACTCAAGCAAGCCATGCACACTCAAAGAATCAATAAATAAAGAAAGGAAAGAATGTACCTTAATAGCATGTTAAGGGCTTCCATAAATAAGAGAGTTAGTTCACAAGTAATAATCTTATAATATATATAATGTGCATTAATTTCACTCAAATCAAGAAGCAATGATATGGCAATATAAGAATCAATCAAGGAAATATAGATCAATCATGAGAATAGAATATACACACTAATATAAACAAGGAGATAGAGAAAAGAGGACCTCGATAGCATATAAAAGCACTTTCACAAAAGATAGAGTTAATTCACAAATAATGATAGTTAATATAAAAATATAGGCTAAATCCCACAACAAAATATATAATACATCTTGAATCATGAAGTAAAATATGACAAAGAATGATTACATGGAAACAAGATATAATAATCATGCCTAAAATTTCAGAATTAGTTAATCATGTATTCACTTTCAAAAATTAGTCTATATAAAATGCTAAATGAAGAATTTTGATCTAAAGGAAGGTTCAATTAGTGTGTATAACATATCTACAATGCGAATCAATCATCAAAAGTGCTCATAAGCATGCACAAAGGTGATCAAATTATCAAAATATGCAAAATACCATTAACAAAGCACAATAGAGGTTTTCACAAAATAAATTCCAAGTAAATATTTAGAGGTTTTATTTCATCAAAATAAAAATTGGGCAACATCTTTAAATGTCTAGATCAAAATCCAAAAGTTCAAATGAAAAAATTATATGCCAATTAATACTAAATTAAATCAAAATTAGGTTTCTACACAAAATAATCATCATGTGATCAAAATAGAGGAGTTTATAAAATAAATCCTAAAATATTATCTAGAAGTGGAATTTAATTATGAAAAAAATTAGACAATCTCTCCTATGTGTTTAGATTATAGCCTAAAAGGTAAAATTATTTAATTATGTTCTTTTTAATACTAGTTTTCATAAAATCCCAATTGGTCCAGAACAAAGCATATTTCCATGACATGCAAAAGTTAAATTATTTGACTAACTCAGAGATGGTTGAAAATCCTAAAAAAATTTGTACAACCTATTTAATATGTCTAATTTACATGAAAATATTCATAAAGTATGATCACACACATAAAATATTTAAAATTAAATAAACACCCCCTTAACTCTTGAAAAGAACCATTATAGTAAGAGAAAAAACAAAATTATATCTCCTACTTGGGAAATCAGTTTTGAGTGTTTCAGGTACCTAAGATTAAATTCAAGAAGTCTAGATTAAAGAAAAAATATCAAAAGGAATTAAGGAAGTCATTAAATAATTTAATTTTATAAAAAAATTCATAGTGTCCATAACATACTGAAAATGAATCTGTGGAAAGATTGATTTTTATCTATTAATTGAAAAATGATTTTGAACTCAAAAAAAAATTATTTTAACACATTTAGAAAGTCTATAACATCATTCAGTTATTAGAAAAATTTTAGGAAGGACTTAAATAATTTGAATTTAATTTTTCATCTAAAGGTTCAACGAATTACCCAAAGAGACAATAAAATATTTGTTTTTGAAGAACTTGAATGTAAGGATTTACCACTTCCCAAATTAATGTCCATGAAAATTATCCATACTTTCTTAACCTCATGTAATCATGGATAAGCTCACCAAGGTAAGGAATTACCCCATTTATGTGGAGCCATGAATTTATTTCATGTATTTCAAAATTGAAATTCATTTAAAAATTAATGGAATGATGCATACCGATTGAAATTGGTAGCGTGACTTTTGAAAAATAGATTTTCATACCTAATGACCTAATCATGAATTTTGAATGAGGTTGAAGGATTGATTTATTTATGGAAAGGGTTGAAAAAAATTTTAAAAGTATTAAAACACATGAGATATCAAACACCAAATAATCAAAAGAAGTGAAAGCATGTGAATGTGAACTTACTTGTGAACTAATGTGAATCCAAAGGTCAACCTAAAGTGCAGTTGTATACAAGACCATTAGTGATCTATTTTAGGTGCTAAATTATGATACAAAAGTATCCTAAGAAAGTGTCTAATCAAGCCTAAACATGTGATCATCTATTAATGTCAAGTGTGTGTGTATTGTGAAAGGTGAGCTATAAGCATCCATTAACCAAAAATACAAAATCAAAGAGACATGGATTCACATTCATATAAAAGCCAATTTTCATGTGCTTATCCAATGACTTAGGTAAAAAAAAAAAAATTAAGTTAAAGAAGAATTAGTTATAATCATACAATTATCACTCAACAAGCATCAACATAAAATCAATATATCATCATCATCAATTGATCAACAATCTGTGCAGCCTATACATCCACACCTATCATGACAAAGTTTCATATCCAAATGATGCAAGATAAGAGAAGAAGAAGAAGGAGATGGAGAATAATAATAAAAAACAAAGTCTTAAACACTTACTTCCAATTCCGATGATGCAAAGTGATATCCCAATTGCTAGTTGCTATTGTCTTCTCCATTGAAAATCAAGCCATGAGAAGTCTTATATGCAATCATAATATTCACATTAAACAACATTAAGAAATTGAACCTCAAGCCGCCCCATTAAAGCCACCGAAACCCCATTATTTTACTGCAAAACCAGCCACCAAATTCATGCTCATACAACTACCAAAACACCATTCTTTTTCCATAAAATTCAGCCTCCATTTTCATGCACATGCAGCCACGGAAACACCATTCTGTTACCATAAAATTCAGCCACCAAATTCATGTACATGTAGCCACGGAAACACCATTCTTTTACCATAAAATTCAGCCATTAATTATGCATACACAGCCACCATATTCAGCTCATTTCTCCCTTGAAATTCAGCCATTACAAGTCTTCAAATGCGTACTCATTTCTCACCCTCTCTTCCACAAATTTTGAAAAAATGGGTATTGCTTAAATACCACTAAAATTAAGACCAGAAGTCCAATAGGGAGCACCTAGAGGGAGGAGGGGGTGAATGGGTGATTTAAAAATTTAAATAAATATTTATAAATTATAACCAACTTTTTACCTTGAGAGATATTCGGGATGTCCCAAATAAATAAATGATTATACCTAGAACTTTAGGTATATACAAATTTGATTTTTAACTTTTAGGGATAATATAATTGTTAATATCTAAAATATCTATTGAGATATGTTAGGAATAATAAAATCATCCAAAATAACCAACCTAACAAACTCAATAACAACTCAACAAATCAATCAAAAGACATCGTAAGAAAAGTTAGGAATAACAATAATTGGTTATAGGTATAACCACTACAACCACCAAGATAACTAACCTAACAAACTCAAAAGCAAACTATCCAATCAATCCAAGATAATTAATATTATCAACTAGAATATAACAGTAATAAAATGATATGTAATGAGGTATAAGATTTTACATGGAAAACCCTTACAAACTATGGAGATAAAAAACCATGAGGTCTAAGACCTACCAATCTAAATCCATTATTCAAAATCAAGTTACACATATTTATGTGGCCGCTTTAACCTAAAGACTTACTCTTCAGCACTTATAACTTGATCCATATTTGCAACGTAGCAACTCCCTGTTGCTCCCTAGTAGATCCTTCGATCACACTAAAGGGATTAAGGTCTTTAACCCACGATTCAAAGATTCAAATCCTTGAATGAGAGATCAGGAATGTGGTGGCAATTAGGTTTTCTTCACAAGGAGTCCTTCTCTAAGAATGAGAGGTCTCTAATCTCTAAGATCTCTACAATCTCTTAGCCCAAATCTTTAACCCAGAAGGGGTTATAAGAGAGGTATTTATAGGCAAAAGCCATAAGAGTTTAGGTATCTCAATTTTCCAAATTAGAGTTTGAGTGAAATTCATTTAAAATACATTTCTAAACTTGGCAAGACTGACATGACCATTTGAGTGGGTTGATCATTTGAGTGGGATTAACTGTTTTAGCAGTCCCTACTTATTGAAAAATTATTTTAAAAATATTTTAAGTCCAAAAATGATATAGAATCTTTTTATACCTCAAACAAGCCTTATATGCCACAAGTCAAACCTTTTTAGATGTACTTGTGACTTCTCAGTTGGACGAACAACAACCCTTGATCTTCAATGGAGAGTAAGTTGCTATCTAAAAAGATTTCTATGGCCAAACATTAATTGGAACAAAATTGCTAACAAATAAACAAGACTTAATGTTCTAACAAATTCAACCACATTTCTCCTTAATTCAACCACAATAATTAGCTCATTTCTCCACAATAATTCACCGTATTTCAGTGCATATCATTGTGAATTTTTAGCCATGAAAAGCCTCAACTCAACCACAATTCAATTCTATTACATACCACTAAATTGTATACACTACATGACTTGAATTCTCATGCATTGCAACCACATGAGTTCTCCACTTTCAACAATTAAAAATTTAGCCATATATTAGATCTCCATTTTGAACAAGTAAAAGGAAGGTTTGCTCTACCTTGTGTGACATATGTTCTTGTCCACTAGCAATCCATATGTAGCCATGAAAATTTTCATAATGCAACCATTAAATCTCTACTAAACTAAGCATTGCATGACTGGCATTTCTCCACTAATTTATACACTGACACACAACTGAAACTTAGAGGATAGTCCTATTTTTACACAAGATACTATGGATCCAGTGAGATATCATTCCCATTACTTCTAGTACATGAGTGACTCATCATAGTGGGAGGTTTATATGCCATGTATTATGAAGCAATGAGAGTGTTGGTGCTCATAACTTAGCAAGGAGCTTTGAAGGGATAATTAGAATCTTTGTGTCATAACAAGTTTGAATTTCTATAGAAACTCCATAAAAGATAAAACCCATAGGTGTGAGTTAGTCTATAAGAGAAACAAAGGAGTAGATGGAAAGGTTGAGTTTTATGTGGCTAGGTTATAGTTAAAGGTCATAGTTTGAAACATTGTTACTATGAAACATTGTTTTGACTATATGATACCTTTTCACCAGTAGCCATACTTAAATCCATTAAAGTAATCCTATCCATTGTACTTTATCTCATTTATGAGATATGACAATAGGATGTTGAGATAGAGTTCTTGAACAATTGTCTTGATATTAACACCTTTTTATGCAACTAGACATTTTCATAGCAAAGGGCCTTGTGTGTACAAGAAGGTTTAGGAAAGCATAGTGGTGCTCTAAGATCTTGCAGATGGATGACAATCTACTCATTGAGAATGATGTAAAGATATTGTCAGCAATCAAGATCAATTTGTCTACTCAATTCTAGATGGAACACAATATATTCTTGGGTTTAAGGTTCTTTTAGATTGCAAGAATAAGGAAATTATGCTATATCACCTACATCGATAAGCATTTGGTTAAGTGTATGAGGCAGACTAATAGAAGGGTTGCTACCCTTTAGGTTTGGATTTAGCCTTTCCCAAGATCGATGTCCTTAGACATCTAAGGAGAAAGATCGTATTTAAGTGGTACCTTATGTCTTTATAATGGGTAGCCTTATGTATGCGATGCTATATGCTAACCGAATATTTGCTTTATTATGGATATTATAAGTAGATATCAGTCAAATCTAAGTCTAAAACACTAGACAATTGTCAAGCATATACTTAAGTATCTTTGGAGAACAAGGGATTATGTGCTTGTGTTTTAGAGTCTTGAGATCTTTTAGAGGGGTGATGTGATAGTTGGATAGATACCTTTTGTAGAGAACCTGACAAATCCTTTTAACTTGACATTGATTAGGAAAGTCTTTGATGGTCACAAGGATAACATAGGTTTTAGATGAATATTTGTATGCTTTGATAGCATGATGTAAGGGCTAGTGAGAAAATGTTAGGATAAAACCTTTAAAAGCATGACATGATGTAATAAATTTGGAATGCATTATTTATTTAATGATGTTCCAAGTTCACTTTTTATCTATCTTATTCTATGCATTATACTTTATGAGCATTTTGGTGTTAGGATAGAGACCTTAAAAGTATGACATGATGTAATAAATTTGAATTTATTATTTATTTAATGATGTTCTAGTTTCACTTTTATCTATCCTTATTCCATGTATTATACTTTATGAGCATTCTTGTCTACTTTTTTTGCATTGTACGTTACTTAGGTGCATTAAGAGTTGCACAGAAAATCTAGGTCATGGGTTCTTTGCAAATAGATGACTGTTCACAATCGGTTCATGGGCATAGACAACCTATTAGAGGATGTAGTGCACCATCTCCTAATTGAAGGGATGACTAGTCTTGGCTATTGGGATGAGTTTCTCATGGTGAATACACTAGTGTGTATGGTTGCACATTGGACATGGCCTATGGTGAGTTATGACTTAAGGCTATCAAGTGGTCATGACTCCACCAAGCTGCTTCATTGTGTTGTTTCTCAACCTCGAGAGAATATTGAGCTTGTGTTGAAGTTAGCAATCGCTTTGACCTACGGGTGAAATCGTAAGTTGATCATATATCTCCTATGGATTGGGTCACTATTGATAGAAGCCGGTAGCAATAGGTATTCTCAATAAAGGTACCTTGATATCTCTTGGGATTGAGATAGTGTGTCCTTTTGGGTGATCTAAGGAGATATGTTCATGGAAACTATGGTCATAGTAGTTTCTTAAGTGGAACTTGACATAGGCCCTTTGAGAGTTAAGATATGTCAATCGAACACACAATAGGAGGATTTGTAACTCAAGGATGGTAGAGGTAGTCTTGAAAGGCTGATAGTTTTCACCTTGTTAGACTACGAACAAAAGTTCATGGGGAGACTAAACACAATGGATAGCAAGTCATGGACCCGAGCACTTGGTGTCTCATTGTTATTTACGTAGGATATTGAGTTCAGTTGATTCTCTGTATTGGAATGTTGAATCAACTTTAGAATTAGATTATAAGAGAGCCAATATTCCTATGGGCCCTAGTGATCCCCACTCTGAGCTTATATACCTTGTCATTAGGTGTATAAAGAACTCTTTATCGATTTGAGTAAGTGGTTGCCAGTAACTAACAATGATCAATGTCAAAAAAAATATGTGCAAAGATAAATTTTGTCCATTCATTAAAAGTCACGTGTCAATAATTAACTAATAACATGTTGACACTTGTTTGATGGGTCTTGCAAAAAAAAATGATTTGATAATTTAAAAATAATAAAAAATCAATTAATTATGATAAAGCAAAACAACATTACAATTATCTTAATTAATTAATTATGATAATTAAAATAAATAATAATTATTGCAATAAATAAGATGATTATCTCTAGGAAAACAAGAGATAATATCAAAATAAAATTTCCAACCCAATAAGTAGAGGGTTCCTCTCATTTCAAAGCACTCATTGTACGCTGACAAAATTTTTTACAGTTGTTGAAGAAACTCCTTCAAGACTCAAGATTTCATGAAAAGATGAATATTTGAAGATCTCTTAAAGAGTTAAAAAACATATGAAGATTTCTTGAAGAAATTGATGATTCGAAGATTTTTTTCCTTGAAAGAATTTATTATCTAGTGTCTATTTATGAAATCATGACTTTTTGATCCAAAATTAAACATGAAATTGTCTAAAACGATGTTTGTGTCTTTATTAGAAAAATCAGGTGCATATTAAAGATTGTAAAGTTTAAATAAATCAACTTAGAATTTTGTCAATAATTTTCTTAGTTGAGGAATTTTTTGTGTTAAAAATCATTAAGTCCTACCATACTAAAGAACGAGATTACCAATGTTGATGTCACCAATGGCTGCTAAATGTCTATAGTTGTTGATAGTTGTTAAATGTAAATGGCATAGTGGAAGTGGTATTGTCTAAAAAGCTGGATCATAGAGTTTTCCTTCATGGTGCATCCAATCCAATCAGCATTGCAAGAGCCTGTTAAACAAAGGGAACTTTGTTGAAGAAAGCAAAGTCCATAGTCCATGGTTCCCTTTAGATATCTCAAGATACTTTTCACAACTTGCATGTCAACCTCTGTGAGAAGTTGAAATTGTTGACAAGATTTGTTTACTTCATGGACAATACCTAGTCTTGTAAACGTGAGATATTGCAAGGAACCAACAAGTTGTCTATAAAGGGTTCGATCAACTAGATGATCATCAATTAGGGTAGCCGTAGGTTTGATAGCCATGAGCATGTCTAAGTGAGAGCACTCAAGCATTTTCATCCCACACTAAGTCTCTAAGATACTTTGTTTGGGAAACAAAGATACCACTTGAAAAGTTGCAAACTTCCAAGTTGAGAAAGTAATGAAGTTGTCCCAAGTCCTTCAAAGAAAACTCTTTGCTTAATGTATGAATGAGATTATCAATGGTGGTTGTATCATTTTCGGTGATTATAACATCATCCATGTAAATCAATATTAGAATAATAAAGTGACATGTGTGTTTGGATGAATAACGATAGGTTTGCTTTACCACAACAAAAACCCATATGGAGAAGGAACTAAGAAACTCTATCGAACCAGGCTCTTGGAGTTTGTTTCAAACCATAAAGAGAATGATTAAGACAATATACATGATTGAGAAAGTCTTCATTGACAAAGCCAAGGGTTGTTCCATGAACACCTCCTTGAAAAACCATGTAAAAAGTCATTATTGACGACTAGTTGCCTCATAGTCCATTTTAAAGACACTGCAAGTGAAATGATCAAGCAAATCATTGTATGTTTGATAACTAAACTGAAAGTTTCACAGAAATCCAAACTCGGTGCTTGAGTAAAGTCATGAGCAATCAGTTAAGCCTTTAATCAGTCTACTATTCCATCATCCTTAAGTTTTATCTTAAAAACCCATTTGGACTCCACTATGTTTGCATCGGAAGGCCTAGGAACAAGATCCTAGGTGTGATTGTGATCTAATTTCGTGCCTTCCTCTTGCATTGCAGCATATCAGTGAGGAATTTTAAGTATAACATAATAGGTTTTTAGCTCACATATGTGACCTCTTGTAGTAGCAAGGATGATATTTTGAGATTTAGACTTGGGTCATTTTTAAATCTATTTCTAATGATCATTGTAGATCCTTGGTTAGTTCTTTTCTCTTTTGCAGGAAGAAAGATATCAACTCCCTGATTCTTGTTGATATAAGGAAACACATTAAAAAGTTTGTCATTGCAATCCTCATTGTTGCTACAAGATATGCTTGAAGATGAAAAATTGCTTAAGGTCTCTATAATATGATAAACTTGAGGACTAGTAGGAGGTCTAGAGCAAGCTGCATGAGTATCAAGCTGAGAATTATGTTGAGGGGAAATAACATAATGAAAAGATGGAGAACAATTTGCATAGGCATCAAACTAGTTATGATGATGAGGAGAATTAACCCACACATCAGCATTTGCAATAGTTTATGAATAGTGATCAGCTTCTGGGTCACCACATGGAGTGACATTCTAGAGTCTAGCAAAAGTATTACCAAGACAGGTTGTGGAATTGCAACCATTATTAAGGGTTGTTGTTGTTGACTCCAAAGTATTGGTAGGTTGCACAACCTTTAATATTTTAAGTGGAGCATCATAAGTTGGGAATGAAACCATCTCTAACAGAATTTACATGGAGTTTTTGTTTTCAAAGGAATAATCATACAAAAAAATTCTCATCAAAAACAACATGACGTGTTATGTATACTCTCTTTATCAAGAGGTGTAGGCATCGCTTTCCCTTGTGTGGGGAGTTATATCCAATGAAAGCACTTGGATAGGCTTTTGGTGAGAATTTGTTTTGCCTATAGTCTCTAAGGTATGGAAAACACTAGTATCCAAAAATTCTCAAGTTGTTGTATTCTAGATGTTGTTTGAATAACATATAAAATGGACTTCTCATATTTTAAATTATAGAAGACAATCAATTTATGAGATAGGTGGTTATAAAAAATGCATCCACCCATAGTCTGAGGGGTAGGTTTGCATGAAATATCATTGTTAGGCCCATCTTTACAACATGTCTATGCTTTCTCTATGCAATACCATTCTATTTTGGAGCTCCTAGATAGGAAAATTGTTGTGAAATTCCACATTCACTCAACTAATACTGAAACTCAGCAAGTTGGAACTCACCCCCTCCATCACTTTGAAAACATTTAATGTTTCTCTCAAGTTGAGTTTCAACAAGTCTTTGAAATTTCAAGAAACATTCAAAGAAGTCTATTTTTTTTTCAAAGGATAAATCCATGTATAACAAGCATAATCTTCAATAAACACAAAATAATACTTGTGTCCTTGAGTGGAATTATTTGTTGCAAGCCCCCACAAACCATAATGTATTTTACTAGGAGGATTCATAGAAGTCTTTCTTGTTGAACCAAAAGAAAATTTATACCTCTTGCCTAATTGACAACTAGCACAAACTGAAGGAGATTTAGTCCAACTAGACATATGAATTAAATTCTTATCTTGTAAAAATTTCAAGGACTTTGTTTATGGATGTCCAATGCGTTGATGCCAAACCTCTAATGATGCCCTTGTTGGAGTGAGTGGCTACCATGGCTTGGATAACATCTTTTCCTAGTGCATATAGACCTCCTTTGTTAATTCCTTTGGCTAGAACTTGCTGATGGTTGTCCTCTATAACAAAACCACTTGATGAGAATTCTATGGAACATGAATTATCATAAGTTATCCAATGGATAGAAATTTTTTGTTAATTTCTAAAACAACTAAGACTCTATTAAGATTCAAGTTTCCATGTCTAGTTCTTAATTTAGCCTCTGCAATATTTGAAATCCTTAGGGGTTCTCCATTTCTAACAAAAATTGCATCATTTCCTTTATATGGAACAACTTGGAACATCTTACTAGGATCGCTTGTTATGTGGGTTGTGACTCCTGAATCAACATAGAAGTTGAGATCACCCTCTTCTTCATTCAATGTCATAGTAGCCAAAGCTTGGGGAATTTTATCTTATTGGTATGAGTAATCAAATTTTGTTCCAATAATCCAAATCAAAGTGATTAGCCTTATTACAGATTTGGTAAATGAGAGTACCACTTGATTTTTTAGGTTGTTACTTCTATTGCGGGACTGGTTGTTCACTAGGACTGTTTTTAGATGGCTTGCTTCTAATACCAAAAACTTGTTTCTGATCCCAAGGTCCATGGTTATTGAAGTGATTAGTTGGAGTGAACCTACAACCACCTCTAAAGTGGAATTTTGCACCACATTTTGCTTCCTCATCCACACTAGGAAAAAAACACTTGTTCATGATTAACAAATTCTTTGTTTTCTTCACTTGCACTAATCAACAATTGTTCATGCCCTTGTAAAGCCAAAACGAACTGATTGTATGAAGGATAAGGCGGCCTTAATAGCGTGGTGACTCAAAAGTGAAAAACTATGGATAAGTCATAACCACCCTTGAGATTAGTGACTATAACATGCCAAAACCTTCCATACTAATTGAAAATGAGTTGTGGTTAAACATATAAAAATATTTATGGGAATAATAATTTTATGAGTTAATTTCACTCTCACCCCTTGAGATTTAGGGTAAATACAATAAGCCATCATTGGTTTCGAATTTCTTTAGTTAACACCCTTATGGATATATTCAATCTATTAAATTTATTTTTTAGAGAATAAAAATTATTTTTAGGGCATGTTTAACATAGGTACCAAAAATAACTCTAAAAGATAATTTTATAAATGAAATACATCTTTTGGGTAATAACATACCAAAATTTAAAACCACTAGAGACTAAGTGTATTTACAACAAATATTAGGGGGTATGAATGGAGCTAACTCTATTTTAGTTCTTTTACCATGAATTTTTGTACAAGGCTACCAAAATATTGGTAACAGCGTCTAAAAAACCTAAATAAGGAAATTTTTACACAATAAAAAGGTGAACTAGCTAACATGAAATCAAGGTGTATTCTTTATATGTCTACCTCCAATAATTTATGAACTTGAATTTTTTTATCATAATTCTAGGATTAGTTTGTGTATATGGTTCATTGAGGATGTAGCTTAATGGGCATTCTAGTAAAATTTCTCAAAATTACATAAAGAAAAGATCTATTTAACTATCCGAAATAACAATAAATGGTTCATTAAAAAGTTGTGTTTATATCCACAATGGAAAACTTTGGCAACTTAATTATTATGCAATTTAATTCATCATAAATATTCATGTTCCTTACAATCTAAACATATTTGTTTTGATAGGTTTTGTATCATATAATTAACTAAAGTGGGAAGATTGAATTAATATAAACTAAATATATCTCAATGATTTTGAATGATGTTTATATATTATAATATCTAATACAAAAACTACTAATCTTCAAATTTTCCGCAATGCCACATCTTACACTACTTTCACATATTCAAGCATAACACTAGTTAGTTGAGACTTCCACATTCTTCCTAGCTAGTGGGCATAATACTAAGAACTTCATTCTCTTCACATGTGAGTTTCTTTCTAGTAAGGCAATCTACTTTGACAGTTCCTTCAAGCTTGCTAACGATGTTCTCTTATTTTCTCTTTATTTCCTATACATATGTTTTAATATGAAAGTGAAATTTCATTGAAGTATTAAAATCTAGAAGCATGAATAAGGAGATGTAGTCTAATTGCAAAGACTTCAAATGAAGCCTTCCCATGAAATGACCAATCATTCTCCTCTTATTTAAATAAGTGGAATGAAAATGATGCAATGAATGAGTACCAGATCTACATTAAAATTCTTACACAAAAATTAGACAATAAGATGCCAACAACAAATGGAATGGAAACAAAGAATGAAATCAGAATCATCGAAACGATTGAAAAGAAAATGGAGCCCATATGAGAAAGAATTTTTTTTTTTTTTTTTTTCAGTTGTTGAATAAATTCCTTCAAGATTCAAGATTTCTTGAAAAAAAATGAATGTTTGAAGATCTCTTGAACAGTTAAAGAATATAAGAAGATTTCTTGAAGAAATTAATGATTTGAAGGTTTTTTTTTTTTTTTTTTTTTTTATTGGAGAATTTATTATCTAGTGTCTATTTACAAAATCCAAACCTTTTGATCTAAAATTATATATTAAATTGTTTAGAAGGGTGTTTACGTCTTTATAAGAAGAATCCAAGGGCATATTAAAGATTGTAAAGTATGAATAAATCAACTTACAATTTTGTCAACAATTTTCTTATTTCAGAAAATTTATGTGTAAAAAATCATCAGGCCTTAACCTACCAAAGAACCAAATTACCAATGTTGATGTCACCAACAGTTGCTAAATGTCTATATATAATTGTTGATAGTTGTTAGATGTAAATAGTGGAATGTAAATGACATTGTTTGAAAAACTTGATCATAGTATTTTCCTTCATACCACAAGTGAACTAGTAGTAGAGCAAAGATTCTATATTGCTATTGATTATCAATTCTGGTGAAAGATATCCTATGAGCAGGTGCCATGAACAATCTAAGATGGCAAATTGAGGTGATGCTTATAATAATGTAAAATTATATATATAATCGTTTTTTAGACACTCATATGTCACCCAATATTATCCAGATATCCAATACAAATAATAACTATATATATATAAGCCCGTTCTATGTGTTAATATTGTCAACACAATTTTACAAGCATAACTACATATTTATATTTAACACAAGCATAAAATCATTTTTTTTCATTTTTATAACAGTCTTTGAATACCCATGCCAACTTGAGCCTTGTCGTTGTTTATTTTGTTCCATTTCTAGTCTTACCTTCATGTACACATGGTGTAAGCATAAAAACAATTTTGTCCATGCTCAAACAGCCACCAATAGACATTGAGGTTTTATTGTTTCATTTCAGACTAGTATTGAATTAGTCCATATTATCCAAATTGTGTAAAGTTGTCCCAAATCTTCCTCTAACCTTCTGTGGAGACTGACCATACTTGAACATGATGTGTGAATCTAGAATCTTCTCAAAGATGGAAATTACCTTCAATAAAATATCTGCAAGGGAAATTCCTATCTCTTAGTACTCCTGATTTTAGGCTAGCAAGACCATAATTTTCTCAAACTCAAACATGGTGCTATATCTACACAAAATATCAAAAGACTAGAAAATCAAAATAAACAACTAACACATAAAATGACAATAGTAAAAGGACATAGTAATCAATATCTAGCCCAAATAAAATACTAAGTTACATTTATTTAATGAGTTATTTTAGAGTTAGAATAATAATAAATTTCAAAATTCATAATCAAATATTGATTATAGGAGAACTATATGTAAGTTTAGGATTAACATAAATCACATTTTGTAATTAATCATGGAAAACAAAGAGTAGGGAATGTATATGTGAGTTTAGGATTAATTTGAAAACTCGTATTTGACTTACATCCCACAAAATATTATGTATGAAAGGGCATACTAACTAGTATTAAACCATGAACACCTAAAGAAAAAGTAAGAAAATGATAAAGGATGTCATTGATTTAGAATGACATCAAATAATATTAAACTATAGAAAACTAAAGAAAAAGTATAAAAAAAAAAATGAAGACTTCATCCTCTTATTTCTCTTTATACTAGTAACTTAGAGAAACTAGAAAAAATTGAGGAAATTTCATTGCTCAAATAAAATTAAAAGCATCTTTGACTTTATTCATATGGGGAATAGAACTTTATGGCTCTCGAGTATGAAGTACGAGGGGGCCCTCTTGTTTGACACATGACACTCCCATTTCACGACTAATATTCTTTCAATTTAGGGTTCACAAAATGTATTGGTTAAAATTTGAGAAAATTGAAGAGAATTTAAGATTATAGTAATTTCTTAGACATTAAAAAAATACTTCTGAATCTAAGGTTTTATTTTCCCATAAATTAAATTCAAAGAAGCACCTTGTATAAGCATAAAATTTCTTCAATTTTCAATAAGAAAATAGACAAACCATAAAAATTTAAAGGTATGACTCGATCTACTTTCAAATGAGCGAAAGTTAAAGAAATCCCAAAGTAATACAAACTAAACATGAACAAGATTACCATATGCTAAATCTTGATCCAATCTCGCAAGCTATTAATCAAAGATAGACTCATGTGTAGTATCTTCTTTTTCTTCTTCTTTTGTGAGAATTGAGAATTTCATAGATCATTGTTTGGCTAGTAGGGTTCAACTAGCCAATATGTGTTGGGTTTTATATATTTGAAGGCTAGAGTTTAATGAATCAATATGGATTAGGTCTTTAAGAAGAGTGGGGCCCACCTTAGATACAAGTATATATAATGGGACTACTTTTCTCAAGTACTGTGTGATTAGTCTTTTACAATTTAACACCATATTGTGTCCACATATATATGTACATATTAGGGTTTCTCTCTTTTGAAAGATTTTTAACACACATGAAATTATAATTTTTTTCAAAAAAAAAAAAAATAATAATAATAAAAAAAAAAAACCTTATTTTGGTTTAGTGTGTAAGATGTTTCATGTTTACTGAAATTGTAATAATTCAATTCTTTTTTTTTTCTTTTTTTACATTAAAGTAAAAATAAGATGTTTTATATTTATTGAAGCTATTAATAGTTGGTACTTTTTTTTTACAGCAAAATATAGTATTTTAATACTAAACAATCTCACATTCCAACTTAATATACTTGCCTAATGAGTAATCAAAGATATGGAAAAGAAATTTAGATAATGAGCTTCTAAGCACATATAGAAGGGGCCTTCAGTGCACATGGTTCTCCAAAAAGTTGTGTTTGTATCTACAATGGAAAATTTTAGCAACTTAATTATTATGCAATTTAACTCAAAAGAATGATTTATGTTCACAACAATCTAAATGTATTTATTTTTATAGGTTTTTACCATATAATTAACCAAAGTAGGAAGATTGAATTAATATAAATTAAATATATCTCAATGATTGTGAATGATTTTAGATATTATAGTATCTATCTTAATGCAAGACCCACGTACCTTCAACCTTTTGTAAACACCTTTCGTAAATACCACATCTTGCTCTACTTTCACATATTCAACCTTAACACTTGTTGGTTAAGAATTGCACCACCTTCCAAGGGGGCATAATATTGACAACTCCATTTTTTACTCACATGAATTTCATTATGCTAATGCCATCTACCTTGACTATATATTCTTTCTATCTTGCTAAGTATGTTTTCTTATTTCCTTTTTTTTTTTTTTTTCCTATACATATCTTTTAAAATGAAAATGAAGTATCAGTAATGTATTAAATTCGATAAGCATGAATAAGGAGAGATAGTATAAGTGCAAAGAATTAAAATAAAACCTTTCCATGAAAATAACCAATCATTCCGCTCTTATTGTAGAGAAGTAGGATGAAAATGATGCAAAGGATGAAATTTAAAAATTCTTACACAAACCTTAGACAATAAGATGCCACCACAAGTGAAATGGAAACAAAGAATGAAATTGAAATCATGGAAACAATGGTAAAGAAGATGGAGTCCATATGAAAGAGAAGCCAAATATATATACATATATATATATATATATATATAATATAATATAACAAGGTAGATGATATTTAAAACTATGATGAAATGAAACAAACATAGAAATTTACATCAAACTCACAACAAAAGAGCATAAGGACCTCTCTATCTAAAATCACAACAAAAATAAACATATGAAACATAAACTTATTCTTAACCTAACTATCCCAACCTTAGCCTTAGCATTGACCATTATTGAAAAATAAACCTAAACATTAAAAAAAATTTGTGATATTTCAAGAAATCATTAGGTGTATAAAGAACTCCTTACTGGTTTGAGTAGATTGTCACCACCAACTAACAATGATCAATGTTGAAAAAAATATGTGCAATGAAAATGTGGACCCCGCATTTTGGCTCATGTGCTTCCACTCAATGACGAGTTTGCTTTTTATTTGAAAATGATTTATTGATTAAAAAAATGAGTTCTTTACCTTGCTTAGTGACATGAGTGACATGTTTTATGATCATTACTGTACACTAACCTCGTTTCTTGATAGCGCATTACTCGCTTGCTGCCGAGGTACGCACCCACTCTCACTCTAATTCATGCTTTGTTTAGCTCCCAGTGTGTGATCATCTTTTGGTATCCATGTTTAATCAATCAATTGTCACACGTGCTTCATCTTATTAGTAGAGATCCATTTTAAGGGACTTAGAGGGGTGCTACGGTCATTACCGTACCTTCCCAATAAGTAACTTGACCCTCGGACTCGACTCGATTTTTTTCACAGACCCACTTTTTCCACTTAAGGAGTCATAAAGGTAGAAGTATTACTCTACTTCTAATATATCTAGAATGTCATCCATTATCTACATAAGGGTAGGTTTAATTTATTGAAATTTCAATAGGAACAATGGTCCATATATATACAAGATTTTGTGTGAATGATTGTAATGCTCTATTAATATGTGAAACTGTTCATATATATACAGGAGATAGAACAACTATGGGTGAAATCAAGGAAGAGAGTCAATGACTATAAGCTGTTTAAGGAATACAATTGCACGAGCTTATACAACTGTACAAGGATTCATTAGGGTAGTGGTCATTGACCATTGAATTCAGTTATACCCCCCCCCCCCCTCCCCATGGTTTGTAGTAATTGCATAATTTCTTCCGTTATGCCCCTGCAATGTGGTTCCATTGAAAACACCAATCTTAGGTAAAAGGTGAGGCAATGTACAGGTTGTGCTACTTTAATACCCTTCCTCTTTGCATTTAGAAAACAAGCCACTTAAATTATACACAAACATATTGTTTACATTAAAGTGAACAAAAAAAATTATCTCCACAATTCTATAAAAGAGTGGTTACCTATGTTTCTGCCTAGTGATAATCTCCTAGACTATGTTGTTGATCAACAAAAGAAATAACATTTGATCAAATAAAGCACACGATGTGAAGTCCAGTTATACATGGACTTTGTTACTTGACAAAAATCACACAAACAATATCCTAATATTGTGCAAATGGATTTTTGTTGGATTAAGTTAACTAAAGTACAAAACCAAAACAATAATTACGGTTTCACATGGCTGTAACATCAAGCTGCATCCTAATCAGAAGAAAGCAATAGTGATAATCATCTACTCATCCATGTAAAGAGAGCTCTTCAAGTAAGTCTAAGCATGAAACTGCATTCATGGAAACTGAGAAATAATTGATATCTAATTTGGTATATATTTTGCATTGTTGAACTTCAATATAACATACCATGAAGAATGTCATGAAGGATATAACTTTGATATCTAATGGGTTTTTTGCAGTGTGTGGATTTCCACTTTGAGGAGCTTTTTAAGAGAACCTGTTTATTTGCAAGATCAACATGTGACATAGAAAACACTCCAATTAAAAATAAGCAAAAATAACCACCATTTGGTTGCTGAACAAAAATATAAATAAATTGACATATATGTATTTTTGCAATTTATAAAAAAATTGTTACACGAGATTAATTGTTGCAAACTGCTAAATTCAATGCATTACATAAGCGTACAAGATACTGCACTAGGTCCTATAGAAGCACAAGTTTATGATTAGAATATATCTTTTAGGAGGTTTCATAGCTTCTGCACACTAGAGAAGCTATTCATACAAGCCATCTAAAATTAACGATTCATCATGTGTACCCATTTCAACAAAGTGGCTTTTCTCCATCACTATAATGTAATCAACATTCCTTACTAGACTTATTAGTCAAGCTATGATTAACGTTGATCGTTGTTGAGAGTTATGCCTTAGTAGCTGCTGAAAGAAAGACTGAAATCGTCAACCACATGCAATTGAAGTCAACGAGATTACTAGAATGCTGAAGCTATTTTTATGTTTCTATTTTTGCTGTTGCTATTTTTATGTTTTTTTGATTTTAAGTTAAATTCTGATGCTATTTTGTAGGAGGTAGTTGTTTGTTCAACAAGTAGCTTGATTTGATGCTTTTTTGAGGTCATATTTGTTACACAATCGTGTATAAATTCAGCCTTATGATCTAATAAAAAAATAAGAGCAGTAGCAGCATATCTCTATTCTCTATTGCTTGGTGTGTTAACCTACCCTGCATCCAACAATTTGGTATCAAAGCTTTTTTGTCTTGAGGGACCAGTGAGGTGTGTGAGCCTAAACACCGTATACCAAACCTGAATCTGAAAACCTTGTAGAAATGGAAGAAGCAAGCTTCACAGCAGCACCACCAGTCTTTAGTGGAGAAAACTACCAAACTTGGGCTGTCAGGATGATTGTTCATCTACAGGCTCTTGATGTTTGGGAAGCAATAGAGGAAGATTACGAAATTCCTCCACTTGGAGCTAATCCAACTGTGGCATAGATGAAAAACCATAAGAAGAAAAAGACGAGAAAGGCTAAGGCCAAGGCTTGCTTATTTTCTACAGTCTCACCATTAATTCTCACCAGAATCATGCAACTTGAATCTGCTGCAGAAATCTGGAAGCATCGACGGGAAGAATATCAAGGCAATGAAAGAGTCAGAAATATGCAGGTGATGAATCTGATTCGAGAATTTGAAATGGTGAGGATGAAGGAGTCTCAAACCACAAAAGACTATGTAGAACAACTTCTTATAATAGCAAACAAGGTGAGGTTGCTAGGTAAAGAGTTTTCTGATGAAAGAGTTGTTCAAAATTTTTTTGTCACACTTCCTGAAAAATATGAAGCTACAATTTCTTCTTTGGAAAACACAAAGGATTTGTCAAGTATCACCTTGGCAGAACTACTAAATGTTTTACAAGCTTTGGAACAAAGAAGACTCATGAGGCAAGGAAGTTCTGTAGAAAGAGCTTTTCAAGCAAAGACACAGACCAATGAAGGCAACACAAAAAGAAGGAAGAACAAAAAGAACAACAATAAGCCAAGCAACAACAACAATAAAAAAACTGGAACCTATCCACCCTGTCCTCATTGCAAGAAAACAAATCATCCTCAACAAAAATGTTAGTGGAGACCAGATGTGAAATGTAACAAATGTGGTAGACAGGGACACATAGAAAGGATCTGTAGAACTCAGCAGCAGCAGGGAGAAACCAATGCAGCAGCTGAACAATACCAGGAGGAGCAACTATTTTCAGTAACATGTTTTGCTAATGGAAGTACCTCTGAAAGCTGGCTCGTGGACAGTGGTTGCACAAACCACATGACATATGATCAAGATCTCTTCAAGGAGATTGATAGGACAGCTATTTCCAAAGTCAGAATTGGAAATGGTGAGTATATTCTAGTAAAAGGTAAAGGAACAGTAGTTATTGAAAGCCTAACAGGTTTAAAGCTCATTTCTTATGTTTTGTTTGTGCTTGACATTGACCAAAATCTGCTAAGTATTGGACAACTTGTTGAGAAAGGGTTTAAGTTTGTTTTGAAGATAAAAATTGCATAATCAAGGATGCTAAAGGCAGAGAGGTGTTCAACATAAAAATGAAAGGCAAAAGTTTTGCCTTGAATATGTTGAAGATGAGCAAGTTGCTGCTGCACAACATGAGAACAATACAATGCTTTGGCATAAAAGATTAGGGCATTTCCACCACAATGTCGTGCTCTACATGAAGAAGAATTAGATTGTAGAAGGACTCCCTGATTTAGAAGAAGAACTTCCTATATGTGCAGCCTGTCAATATGGGAAGCAAACAAGACTTCCTTTTCCTAAAAAAGTAGCATGGAAATCAACACAGAAACTACAATTGGTTCACACAAATGTTAGTGGACCTCAGAAGACACCATCTTTGAAAGGGAGTAAGTACTATATTGCATTTATTGATGACTTCACAAGATTTTGTTGGATTTATTTTCTCACTTACAAATCTGAGGTTGCTGATGTGTTTTGGAGATATAAGGCCATGGTTGAAAATCAAAGTGAATACAGGATCAAGGTTATAAGGTCAGATAATGGTACAGAATATACATTAGAAAAATTCAACAAATTTTGTGAAGATGCAGGCATAGATCACCAGCTCATTGCATCATACACCCCACAGAAAAATGGGATGGTGGAAAGAAAAAATAGAACAATAATGGAGATGACAAGATATCTTTTGCATGAGAAAGAGCTGCCAAAAAGTTTATGGGCTAAAGCTGCAAATATAGTAGTATTTTTGCTAAATAGACTACCAACAAAAGCATTGTAGAAACAGACACCTTTTGAGGCCTGGTTTGGTTATAAGCCTATGCTAATGAATTTAAAGACCTTTGGTTGCTTGTGTTTCTCTTATGTTCCTCAGGTGAAAAGAGATAAGCTAGATAAAAAGTCAGAACCAAGAATTTTCATTGGATACAGCAGCACCTCAAAAGCTTATAGAATCTACTTGCCACAAACTAGTAAAATTGTGGTAAGCAGAGATGTTAAGTTTTTGGAAACGGAAAAATGTAGCTGGGATGAGCAGAATCAGCAATATATTGATGAAGATGTTGATGAACTTCCAGTTAGAGGCTTCAGGACACTTTTTGATATTTATCAAAGGTGTAATATAACTGTTCTTGAACCTGTAGGGTTTGTTAAGGCTGCTGAAAATAAAAGATGGAGGGTTTCAATGCAGGAGGAGCTAAATATGATTGACAAGAACAACACTTGGGAGCTAGTAGATAGACCTTCACACAAAAAGCCTATTGGGGTTAAGTGGGTTTACAAAACCAAACTCAACTCTGATGGTTCTGTAAACAAGCATAAAGCAAGGCTGGTTGTCAAAGGGTATGCACAAATGTTTGGTGTTGACTTTTCGGAAACCTTTGCACCAGTAGCTCGTTTGGATACAATCAGGATGTTGTTAGCTCTTGTAGCTCAAAGAAAATGGAAGATTTATCAACTAGATGTGAAGTCAGTATTTTTGAATGGCTACCTAGAGAAAGAGATTTTTGTCGAACTACCAGAAGGTTTAGCTATCAAATGAAAAGAAGAAAAAGTATACCTTCTTAAGAAGGCCTTGTATGGGTTAAGACAAGCCCCTAGAGCCTGGTATAGCAGGATTGACACTCACCTGCTAACTTTAGGCTTCCACAAGAGCTTCAGTAAATTTACACTCTACATTAAGAAGATTGAAGAAGATATATTAATTGTTTCTCTATATGTTGATGATTTGCTTGTAACAGGAAGCAATGTAGGGTTTGTGAACAAATTCAAGGCTGAAATGAAGCAGGTCTTTGAGATGACAGACCTGGGTGAGATGTCTTACTTCTTGGGAATGGAAGTACACCAGAAGCATAATGAGATTTTCATCTGCCAACAAAAATATGCCAAAGAAATTCTGAAGAAATTCAAAATGGAGGAATGCAAACCTACATCTACCCCTATGAACCCGCAAGAGAAGTTCTGTAAGGAGGACGGTGCTGAAAAGGTACATGAAGGACTTTATCGAAGCATGATTGGATGCTTAATGTACTTGACTGCAACAAGACCAGATATAATGCATGATGTAAGTCTACTTTCGAGATACATTCATTGTGCTAGTGAAATTCATTTCCAGGCAGCAAAGCGTGTGATAAGATATGTTAAAGGCACTGTGGATTATGGCATTAAGTTCAATCAAGTTCAAAGTTTCAATTTTCATGGATTTTCTGATATTGATTGGGCTGGTTGTGTTGACGATATGAGAAGTACTTCAGGCTATTGTTTTAGCTTTGGTTCTAGTGTTTTTTCATGAAGTTCAAGGAAGCAAGAAGTCGTGGCTCAATCCACAGCTGAGGCAAAGTATATTGCTGCTATTGTAGCTATAAATCAAGCCTTATGGCTTAGAAAGTTACTGATAGATTTGGATATGAAGCAAGAAGTGAGTACAAAGGTGTTTGTAGACAACCAAGCCACTATATCTATTGCAAATGATCCAGTTTTTCATGGTAAAATAAAGCACTTTAAGATTAAATTGTATTTTCTGATGGAAGTACAGAAAGAAGGAGATATACAACTAGTCTACTGCAATACAGAAAGTCAGAATGCAGATATTCTGACTAAAGCTCTTCCTAAAATAAGATTTGAGTTTCTACAAGAAAGACTTGGAGTTTGTAGCTCCTAAGTCAAGGAGGAGTGTTGAGAGTTATGCCTTAGTAGTTGCTGAAAGAAAGGCTAAAATCGTCAACCAAATGCAATTGAAGTCAACGAGATTACTAGAATGCTGAAGCTATTTTTATGTTTCTGTTTTTGCTGTTGCTATTTTTATGTTTTTTGCTTTTAAGTTAAATTCTGATGCTGTTTTGTAGGAGGTAGTTGTTTGTTCAACAAGTAGCTTGATTTGATGCTTTTTTTGAGGTCATATCTGTTACACAATCGTGTATAAATTCAGCCTTATGATCCAATTAAAAAATAAGAGCAATAGCAGCATATCTCTGTTCTCTGTTGCTTGGTGTGTTAACCTACCCTGCATCCAACAATCATCCCTACTTGAGGATATCTATGGCCTCCTAAACAACACTTTCTGCTTCAAAATCAAGGACACCAACGATTTCATCGAGTAGAAGAATGGATGGATTTGAAATCACTACCCTAACAACAGATAGTTTTATTTTTTGCTCTTTTGTCAATGTTATACCAACTTAACCCAACTACATTGCATTGAACTAGATGAATATCAAAAAATGATTGTTAAGACCATAATGCGTGCTTAAGATGTCCAGTGTAGTTTACTTTCTACTTATATTTCATATCCTTTCTCAAGAAAGTTGATAAATGAATGTGCATGCCTACTTTAGCAGTTTCTTCAATCAGAACAAAAGTGGCATTGGACCACCCATAAGCAATGTCATCTCTTATGCTCAAACATAGTAAGGCAGGTTCCTAGGTCACAAGTCCAATTTGACTTAACCATTCCAATTTCAAGCTTTTAATATTTTTTCCATCCAAAAGTACCTCTCCTATGCTAGAAGATATTGGAACATTAAAATTTGAAAGTAGTTTTTTTAAAAGGATTCCAATGACAGTCATATAAAACCAAAAGAAAATAGGTAAGCAGAAGATAGGAAACTAGTGTGTATCTAATACATAATATAGGATCATCAAACAATTCCATGAGTGGAATTATACTACTTTTTCCTCAACCATTTCTACCAACAAGAGCTACAAATTTTCTAGTAGGTATAGTCAAGTAAAACCCACTCATGAAAAGAATTTCAGAAATTTTTGTTGAATTTAAGGAATATTAGCAGGTACACTTAACCTACTAAGCAATATTTCTAATTTAAGGAATATTTTCAGCAAGTTTGTGCAAAAACATGTTAGATATTCCTCCTACAAAAACAATGGATGGTCTGGTGGCTAATTTTATTCTTTATTTTTCTTTCTTATAGGATATTAGAGATCCAATGGCTAATGTTATGAGTGCAATCTGCTAACAACTAATGAATCCGATTACAATACCATTGAAACAAAAACATAAGAAAATTTTCAAAAAGCAATCACTCCTCACAATTTTTGTTCGTAGCAAAGAGAGATCATATTTTTATTAGATTAAAATAACTTCTTTTAACTCACATGAATCTTGGAAGTTGTTCTTAGATAAAGATAAATCGTCACTGTACACGTTCCAGAGCAGCTTAAAACCAGGTCCAACATTAATGATAAACATTCTGCAAAGTTTCTGCAGAATAGATGTTTAAATATGATTAGGGAGTATGACATTCAAGTACACAATTTGGATTTAATCAGAAATCCGAATAATTCAGTTTAGGGGTCAAACAAATGTGCAATCATCATAAACTAATCTAAGGGTGTTACATTAAAACTCTGTACCTCAAGATAATTATCTCCATCAATTTTGAGCAGTCGCATAATGAGTTCTATTACAATTTTGGTTAGGTGATTAAAATCTGGAACAATAAATAGTTGGAAAGAGTAAAGTAAAGAATGTGATCAGATGTGGAACCTTGCTTTACCTCTTCTTTATTTGCTTGTTATGTGAACCTCTGTAAAGGTACTTTCCCCATACTCCTACAGTGTCTACATTTGGAAATAAAAGCAAAGCTTTAGTATGTACTTCGTATTTCATAACAAAAAGGAAATGTGTTTAGTTTGATGGAAAAAGTTCAAAGTTCATCCAAAGAATGGTGCTTGAAATACCTTTAATGCAGGAGAAAACAGAATCTATTAGAAACTTTCTTATGAATCCTAGAGTTATTTGAACAAACAACTAGCAATATACATATATCTATGGATTGAAGGGCTAAGAACATGCCTGGCTTCACAAAATCAAACAAGCCAAAATCTATGGCCTTTAGTCATGAGTTTTCATCCTCAGAAGTAAACAGGAATTTCTGATCTAGCAATTAACTACACTTAGATGAGAACACATTAATGATTAAAAAAAAGAAGAAGATGCAAACACATCCTGTAAGGGAAAAGTGAAATCAATTCTACATCATTTCAACACCTGTAACCTAAACAAACCCAAACCTTCCATTTCAAATCATAATCAATAATTTCAAATTAAATATCATATTCAAACAAGTAACAAACTACTTTCAATTTCAAAACCTCTGGATAAATGAAAAAATAACACAGTGAACCAACTTCTAAAGCAAAAGTTCAGAGAATAGATGAATCTTTTCTCCAGCTTAAGATGAAGACTAGGTTAGGGTTTTATATCATTCTCTTTGAAAAAAGTGAAAAAAGAGATTGACAAGAGAGGATGTGAAGAGAAGGTACCTTAATTGATTACCGGTTTCAAAGCTAGATTTGATGGTGTTTCATTCCAGTGAAATGGTTGAAGAGGATCCTATAATAGTTTTGTTGAAGAAGAGGGAGTAGAAGGTTTTGAGGGGATTTCAAAGCGTGAAGCAACAAAGAATGTCAGTGTGGAGGCAAAGGTTTCAGATTGTGAAGAGCGAGATGGTATTTTTAGGGTCTTTTATTTCTGCGAGCCATCTATTTTTGCGGTAAAAAGAATCCCCATGCAAAACCGGTTTATGGTAGCAGAATAAAAGTACCCCGCAGCCATCTCTAATGTGTGGAACTCCTATGGCTGCCTCACTTGTCTGGCCACAACATTATAGTCCATAATGATGCTGGAATATATTGTCTATGCCTATAAACATTAGAGGGAAATTATTTTCCACCAAATTTTGGCATAAAAAAACTATAGAAACAGATCCTTTTGGAACAACAACTATATAAACTATATAGTAGCAATTTTTTTTTATCCCTACTAAAATCATATCACTATAACTTAGTTTCTTGTATTGTATGAATGAAATCGACTCTATTTTTATTCTTTGACCATGAATTTTTATATAAGGCTTCCAAAATATTGGTAATAGAATCTAAAAAGCCTAAATAAGGAAATTCTTACACAACAAAAGGTAAACTAGCTACCATGTAATCAAGTTGTATACTTTATATCTCTACCCCCATTCATTCATGAACTCGATTTCTTTTTTTTTTTTTTTTTTTTATCATAATTGTAGGATTAGTTTGTGTATATGGTTCATTGAGCATGTAGCTCAATAGGCATTCTAGTGAACGGTCTCAAAATTAAATAGACAAAAGATCTATATAACTATGGAAAACAACAACATTTGGTTCACTAAAAAGTTATGTTTGTATCTATAATGAAAAATTTTGGGAACTTAATTATTATACAATTTAACTAATAAAACCAACTTATCTTTAACCTTTCCCAAAGACCACATCTTGGTCTCCTTTCACATATTCAAACTCAACACTTAAGGCAACATGGTTACTAGTGGGCAAATACCTAGAAGCCTATTCTCTTATCACATGAGTTTCTTTCCATTAAGACAATCTATCTTTACGCTTCCTTTAAGCTTGCTAACTATGTTTTCTTTCTTCTTTTTTTTTTCTCCTACACACTTTTTTAACATAATAGTGAAGTGTCATTAATGTATAGAATTCTAGAAGCATGACAAAGTAGAGATGGTCCAATTGCAAAGACATAAAAAAAAAAAAAAAAAACCTTTCCACGAAAATAACCAATCATTCTCCTCTTATCTTAGAGAATTGGGATGGAAATTATGAATGATGTAAAGGATGAGCACCGTGCTCTACTTTGGAAATTTAAAATTCTTACACAAACCTTATATAATAAGATGCCAACACCAAATGGAATGGAAACAAAGAATGAAATTAAAATCATGGAACGTATTACACTGCCTTAGAAGTAGTTGTTATTTTATTCCTTATTTTTCTCTATTTAATATTTGAATTAGTTGCAAATGTGAGGATGTGTTTGTACATATTAAAACATGTTTATTTTAAGTTATTGTTTTCTACTTTTATGCATGTAAATGTGAAGCAAGTCATTGTAAAAGACTTGAATGATTCTAAATAAATGCATTGAACAATTATATCAATTCTTTGAGTTGCTTGGGAGGCATTGGTTCCTCATATCCAATGATTTTTCTTTTTCTTTTTGTTGCTTTAGTTCCTCAACGTATTTTTTTTTTATAAGAGCCAGGAATGGATCTACAAGATTGTTTGACAAAGTTGGAAGAGAACATGGTAGTTCTTGCCATAAGTCAATAGGAGATATTAGGTCATATCACTAAGAGAATGGAGCAATTCATCCAACACATTTTCGGTAAAAGTAAGGATGATGGCAAGCATTCTACAAATAAGGGCAATGGTCGAAATGGTGTTAATCTCGACAGATGGGGTTCTCTTAACAACTACGTTCCTAAGACCTTTAAGATCGATTTTCCCCATTATGATAGTCAAGATGATCCTACAACTTGGGTAAGCAGGGCAAAAAAGTACTTTTCACTCCAGGAAATCATTGAATTTTATAAGGTTACTCTAGCCTCATTTTATATAGAGGGTGAAGCCCAAGTTTGGTCCCAAATATTAGAAGAACTTATGTATGTTACTTAGAAAGATTTCAAGCAAGGAATTTTCTCTCATTTTATTCCTAACCAATTCGAAAATGTGTTTAACAAGCTCATTTAACTTCAAAAAACTGGTTCGATAGTTGATTATCAAAGCAATTTTGAAAAGCTATTAGCTAAAACTGATTTTCTTTTCAAAGAGAGAAAGATAAGTTGTTTTTGTTGGGATTGAGCCCTTAAAAGCAAGACATGATGTAACAAAGTTAGACTTAACTACCTCGTAATCCTTTCAGCGTATTGACATTGATTTGAGCATTTAGCCCATGTCTCTTACATTGTACTTGACTTGGATGCATTAAAAATTGTACAGAAGATATAAGTTATGGGTTCCTTGTAAGTAGATAAGTTGTCCACAATCGATTTTTGGATTTAAACAATCCAATAGAAACTGTAATGCACTACCTCCTAATTGGAGGGATGACTTGTCTTGGCCATCAAGATGGTTTTCCCTTGGTGAGTGCACTAGTGTATATGATGCGCACTAGACAGGACCTACGATGAATCATAATGTAAGCCAATCAATTGTCATGATTTACGAAGCTACCATACTACATGAACTCTCAACCTTGATAAGATATTGAGTTTATGCCAAAATCAATAGGAGGCTTTGACCTATGGGTAATACCCTAAAATGGTCATATACCCCAATATATTGGGTCACTGTTGAAGAAGGTTGATGGCAACGGGTATTCTCAATAGAGGCACCATGATATCTCATGGGATTGAGATGATGTGTCTCATTGGGCAATCCAAAGGAGATGTGATCATGAAATCCATGGCCATAGTAATTCCTATAGTGGAATTTGACATATGCTCCTTAGAACTGGAGTATGTTTGTTGATCACATAATAAGTGGGATCTATAACTCAAGGATTTGATAGGTAATCTTGATAGGTGATAGTTCTACCTTGTTAGATTACAAACACTAGTTCATGAGGAGTTTGTATGTAATGGATAAGGTCAATGACTCGACCTTTATCTCGTTGTTATTTACATAGGGCATTAGAGTGTAGTTGATTATCTTTAGTAGAATGTTGAATCAACTTTAGAATTGGATTCTGAGGGAGTCAATACTCCTATGGGTCCTAGTGGTCCCCATTTTGAACTTATATACCATGATGACATGGTTTATGAGGGTTGAATTGGCTTTAGGTTCATTCTTATGCATAAGAGTGTTTCGGTAATCATGCAAGGCTACACAAGGGATAATGATCAAAGTCCCCAGTTGAGTTAATTGATTAATTAGATGCCTTATGTGGTTAATTAATCAATTAGAACTCGTTTTGTGCTAGATTAAGTGACCCAAGCCTTGATGGGCTCAAGTTACTTAAGCCTAGTGGACAACCCTATAAATGCCCCCTTATGGATTAGATCTCAAGACTCATTTTGGTAATCCTTTTATGTTTAAGGGTTTTGTTTTTTAGAGAGTGAAATTGCAATTGAAATATGTTTTTTGAAAGCTTTACTATTGTAACTCTTCTTATTCCTTTTGATTAATGGATTAATTGTTGAGTATTGGTGCACTTCACTTGGCCGTAGGGATCACATTAATCACTAAACCATGTTAAAAATCTTGTGTTCTTTTTTATTTTGTGTTCATATGTGCATGATTTAGTTAACACATGATGCATTGCTATCCCTAACAAGCTGCATCCACCATTGCTTCAATTGATACATTTATGCTAGGTGTCATAGTGCATTCCTTATTATATACATAGCCCACCATCATTATATTGGATTAAAGAAACTAAATGGCCCATTAACCAAACAAAAATATAGGTTATAAGATCTTATGAAACTATTATTCAAAGTAACTTATTTTTTTTTCTTTAAATTAGTTTGAAACCATGTTTTCAAAAACCAACTTTTTAAATTCTAAATGTGTACTAAAGCCAATGCGGTTTTTAAATTTATTGAAGTTGCAAATTTAAATTATTACTTCTAACAAATTACAATTAAAAAAATAAAAGATAAGTTACATGAATAAAAAGGTAATTTTAAATATTTGTTTCAAAATAACTGACAATAAATTTTGGACAAATAAGAATGAGTATGATTTTTAATAGTTTCTATAAATTATTCTTTCATTGTATGTGTCAAAAGATTTATTTATTTTTATTCTTTAAAATAATTAAATTTAGGGATTTTTTATTTTAATAATATTATTTTTTAAAATGTTACAAAAACAATATTTTATAAAATACAATACTTTGAAAATCATCTTTTAAAATTAAAAAAATTTACATATCACCTTTTTAAAATGAGATTTTAGTAGAATGAATCGATTAAAAGGAATAAAATGATGTCAAATTTGTAAATCTAATCTCCCATATTTGAATTTAAGGCTTTCAATATTTCATGAAGATTATTTTTACAAAAAGAAGTGAAGGTATTCTTGTTAAAAAAAAATTAATATCTTTTAGGCTGAAAAAAAAATTGAGTAAATTTACAAATTAAGGATTTACCCATTTCCTTTAATCAAATAATTATATTTTAAAATAATTTTTAAATTTGACATTAATAGTTGTAAAAGGTAATGATCATTCCAATTAAAATGAGGGACATACCACAAGGCAGTTCTATGTAGCCGATCCTAAGGAATATCTTTATACATCAATTAGATATGAACAAAGATAAAAATATCGGTTTTGAGAGACATATTGATAACTTGATTTTATGGATATATCATGAAATATTAATGGACAAAAAATTAATTAAAACTTATGAAAATATGGAGAAAAACTCTAAAAAATGATAAATAAGAAATAATATAAATATTCAAGTTTTAAATAAATATATATACATATGTATGTATGTATCTATATATCTATGTATAATATATTTTGTGACATTTTCTATTAATATACCAAATTTAAAAACACGTTAAACTTAAAATTATAATATATTTAGTTGGAATAAGTTTTTTTTATAATTTAAAAATATGGGGAAACTTGTGTTTGGGGAGGCCCATTTGCAAATAATGTTGTTTTCAAAACCCAAGTTTGCATAACTCAAGATATGTCCACTAATAGAAAAAAAAATATTTCATTTCATGCACTCTGGTGTGAGGTGTAATTTCATACTGAAATTGCCCTTCCCTTGTGCCAGCTCAGCATCCACATCAGAAACTAAAAAAGGCCAAAAAAAAAAAAAAAAAAATTAAAAAGATAGGGAAAATTCGAAGAAAAGCCCTAATTTTAGTCTCATTCTCACCCTAACAAACAAAAAAAGGTAACTTTCGCCCTCTTCAATCTGGTGCACCAACAACGGCTACGACCACCTGTCCAATCTAGTGCACCAACGACGGCTCTGACCTGACTCGAGGTACGGTCTTTATCTCTCTTCAGTTCTTTGTTTGGTTTAGAAAATAAAAGTGAAATTTTCTTTCCATAATGCCAAGCATGTATTTTTTTTACTCTTTTTATTTTTATTTTATTTTTTATTTTCAGAAAGTTCTCAATTTAAGCAAATCATTTTCTTTGAATCAGTTCACAGTTCTATTTGACAAGATTTGATAATTGGGTTTGAAGTTCTTGAAAACTTTGATTTATTTAATTATTTATATAAAGTCAAATATCAGTAATAAAACAACTAGCATGAACTAGAATTTTGGTTCTTTTGAGCTTCATCACCATCCATAGTTGTTTCAGAGTGGATGGTTTGGAAATACTTATTGGTCCTAGTGCAGAATTGTTGGCTGGTCATTATTTGTTATCGGCATAGCTATTGAAGCAATTACAATCATTTTCTCCTTTGCTGAGGGTTATATATAAGGAAAAAAAAAATTATAGATACGTTGTTCCGATACCTTGTCAATTAAAAGTTCATTTTATAATTTTTCCATAAAAACTATTTCTAGTTTTATAATTAAAACTAGAAAATCAAAATTTGATTTACTTAGAATTAAAACTTAATTTTCTGGTTTTATTTTATTTTATTTTAAAAATAATTTTCAGTAATTAAAATCATTTTCAGTGAGTTTGTGCAATAATGTTAACAGCTTCATGTACTTTAAGTAGTCAAACTTGGTAATTTGCAATTTAGGAATACTGTTACAATTTTGCACTATCAGATTCTATGAACTTTCAATTAAAGCAAGTAAATCAATTTCCTGAGTCTTAATAACATCTGAAGGCATTTGGTTATTTCCCTTGAGTCAGCTTTGAGCATAATGGAAAGGCAGAAGTGTTAATTTCTTTGTTTGCTTCTGTAGTAGCTTAGTAACCTTCCATATTACATGGAAATCCTCTATGTATGAGAATCACTGTACACTTAGATTATATGTTGCAAAACTCGACCACTATTGTTGGTTTGTATGTATTACCTCATGAAATGTTTTAGTTTCAAAGAAAAAATTATCTTGATTGTTCTCTTGATCCTTTAAAGTAGATTGAATTTTTCAGAAACTTTTTCAACTTTTCAGTTTCCAGACAATACTACTCGGCAACAAAAGAAGGATGTAAAAGAACCGGTATGACTCTGATTTTAGACTTTTGTTGAAGAGAAGAAAAAAAATGAGAAAAGAAGACCAAAAAAAAAAAAAAAAAAAGGGTGTGGTTTAGAAGAAAAGAATGGGGATGATATTTTGGGTGCATAAAGATGGTGGGTGGATTTGAAACTTAATTTAGAGGTGACAAGTTAAACTTTTATTTATTATTTATTTATTTATTTACTGGTCCATTAGCTTATACTATGTGACATTAACCATTCATTACATTTTCAGTCAAACTAATAGCTTATAATACCAACCCTAGTTTTTCATGGTTTTTGAATTGCAGTCCTTCTTAGTCAATCCATTTAACTATTTTATTTCCTTTTTGTTCCTTTTTTTTTTTTTTTTTTTCTTTTTCTTCTTTTTTGTTCTTTTGCGCCTTCTTATTTTAGTCATTAGTTGTGAAGCTTGGTGGTGTTTATGTTTTGGTTAAATAGAAAAACTTAAAATATTTGATTTTCTTTATTTAGTTAAAAATAACCTATTGATATCAATCGGTGTAAATTAAGTGAACTTGTTATCAATAGGTTCATTTTATTTATATTGATTGATATTGATATGTTACTTTCAACTAAATAGAAAAAATCAAATATTTTGATTTTTTACTATTTAATAAAAAAAAAAAAAAGAAGCAAGTATTACCTTTATACTTTTAAGATATATGATTAAAAAGTTAAATCATAGGTTCATCATTTTTTAAGTTAAATTGTTAATTAGAACCCAAACTTTGATCTCAAGTTTACACTTCTCTATTTATTTTTCCTTCAAATTAGGTCAAATGACAACTCAACATCAACAACCGCTCTATTTTTTGTGGTTTTTGAATGGGAACCCTTCTTAATCAATTAATGCATGGCTGGTACAGATTGCTGAAATGTCCTACACCATGATATCAAATGTCATCAAATACAGACCAAATAGTTTCATATGCAACCACCTTGTCCTGTGGTCAGAAGTACGTGAATGAAATACTTTCTACGTGGAATTTTGAGTCAAAATGGTCATTTTCTCATAGCTCGTTTAAGTCTTATTTTCAAATTATTGTTCAAAAGAATCCCTTTCCTCAGATTACAAAAATAAAATTTAACATGGTATTAGGACTTTGTATGACGGCAGATCATACGCCCAAAATTCTACCAATTCAACCTCTTATCTAAACCGTGTCTTAGGCTGAGCACGATGGTCCGCCACGTTATTGGAGTGCAGCATTAGACTATAAAAATCAGCTACCTTCTTCTCAAAGCAAACCATCACATAAAATCCTTCAATTTTCTCTTATCATTGTTTCTATATTCCATCAACAAACTACTTGCCTGGGAGGACATGGCATCATCACCGTCTCCTCTAGTATTCTCGGTTAAACGCTGTGATCCAGAGTTTGTTCGGCCTACAAGCCCTACCCCACGAGAGGTGAAGCAGCTTTCTGATATAGATGATCAAGAAGGCCTTCGCTCTCAAGTTCCTGTGATAATGTTTTACCCAAACAATCCTTTAACGAAAAGAAAAGACCCTGCAAAAGTCATTAGAGAAGCTCTAGGTAAGGCGCTTGTATAGTACTACTATCCATTTGCAGGTAGGCTGATTGAAGGGGATAATAGAAGACTCATGGTGGACTGCACCGGTGAAGGGGTCTTATTCATTGAAGCCGATGCCGATACCACACTTGAGGATCTTGGTGATACAATTCAACCAATGTGTCCCTGCTTCGAGGAGCTTTTGTATGATATCCCTGGCTCCGGGAGAATTCTTGGTTCCCCTCTTATCTTAATTCAGGTAAATATTCTCCATAAGATGTTTGAAAAATCAACTTCAAGGCTTAATGATATTCGATGAAATAACTTAATATTACAATTTAAAGTTATTTATAAATTTAAGTATTAATTTAAAATAGTTAACTCAAATAATATTTATTTTTTATTTTTTAACTTAATGCTAAACATAATTTATTTTTTAATTTTTTTAACTCATAGAAAAAGTCAAAACATTTAGTGTTTTGGAATACTAAAAATAACTTTTTAAAACTATGTTGGTGAGAGTATCTTTTAGAATTATGATCCTACACCCATGAGCCCCTTTTATAATAAATATTTTATGGTTATTTTTATGTATTTACAATAACATGGATATAAATGTTTTATAAATAAATTTATTACTTAAAATTAATGAAAATAAATGAGTTAAAATTAATGACCATAAATATTAATTACGATTAACGAGGGTATAAATATTAATTTGATGATTTAGAATAAATTTTACCAAATAACTTAATACTTAAAGGGAAAAAATAGATAATAAGTTTTAAATTAACAATTTAAAAATAATTTAACTTAAACTAAACTTTAAGTTATTAAGCAATAAGTATGAAGTTTTATCACACAAATCATTGGATGTTGGTGATGCATATATTGGTAAACATGATCTTGGTACAATGCAGGTGACCAGATGGAGGTGTGGAGGATTTATATTTGCACTGCGCCTAAACCACACAATGAGTGATGCTCCTGGCTTGATCCAATTCCTCAACGCCATAAGCGAGATGGCTCAAGGTCTGTCGATGCCATCTCTGCTGCCCATATGGCCAAGAGAGCTGTTAAATGCCCAAAATCCGCCACGAATAACCCATATACATCATGAATACGAGGAGGTAACCAACACCAAGGGCACACTAATGGCCATGGACGAAAATAATTTGGTTCATCGATCATTCTTCTTTGGCCCCAAGGAGATAAGAGCACTTAGGAACCGACTCCCTGCAAGCCTCGGTGCCTGCTCGACGTTTGAGGTTCTAATAGCATATATATGGAGATGCCGCACAATTGCATTTGCAGTAGACCCTGATGAGGTTGTTCGCATTTCATGCTTAATCAATATGCGAGGCAAGCGTGGTTTCGATCTGCCTCCAGGATACTATGGAAATGCTTTTGTGTGTCCAGCTTCAATTACTAAGGCTGGAATGCTATGTAAAAACCCATTGGAATATGCGGTAAGGTTACTAAAGAAAGCCAAGGCGAAAATGAGCCAAGAGTACATGAAATCAGTGGCAGATCTTTTGGTCATCAAGGGCCGGCCCTTATTTACGCAGCCTGGGAACTATATTGTTTCAGATGTCACACGTGCCGGGTTTCGAGATGTTGACTTCGGGTGGGGGAAGTTATTAGCTTCTGTATGCGGTTCAGGAACATCAAAGGAGGAGAAGGGAATGTTATACCTATATGCCTGCCTCCGCCAGTCATGGAAAGGTTTGAACAGGAGCTAAAGAGAATGACAAAAGAGGCAGAGCCTGTTAGAATTATTACATCCATGCTCTAAATTAAAGAGAATCTACATGGATTTTAATAATTAAGCAGTTTAATTTATCTTAGGATCTCTTTAAAAAAGTTCACAACTTAAATGTAGCAGGGTGGAGATTACTTGTGATAGGTGTTACATCAATAAACATATGAAACATAACCTTGCTCTTAACCTAACCCAACCGTAGCCTTAGCATTGGCCATTGTTGAAAAATAAACCCAAACATTGAAGGAAATTTGTGATGTTTCAAGAAATCATTAAGTGTATGAAGAACTCCTTACCGGTTTGAGTAGATTGTCATCACTACCTAACAATGATCAATGCTGAAGGGAATATGTACAAAGACAAATTTTGCCAGCTCATTAAAAGTCACGAATCAATAATTAACTAATAATATATTAATGAAAAATAAGTATTTCTCAAATACCATTCGAATAATAACCAGAAGTCCAATAGTAAACACCTAGAGGGGGTGAACGGGTGATTTAAAAAATTCTAAATAAATTATTTGTAAAATATGTCTAAACTATATCTCAAGATTTCACTCTAAATAAAAAACTGATTTTTATGGTTAATTGATATCCAAAGGACACGATATATGTTAAGATATGTTAGGGATAATAATAATAACTACCAAAATAACCAACCTAACAAACTCAACAATAGTCTCAACAAATTAATCAATAATTGGTTATGGGTATAACCACCAGACCACTAAGATTACAAATCATCTAACTCAATAACCAATTAACAAATCAAACCAAGATTTCAAAGTTATCAACTAGAAAATGAGCATAAATAAATAGATATGCACTTTTTAGGAAAGCCATGCAATGTATTAGGATTAATTGAATTAACCTAATATAGGCACTTCAAACATAATAACAAATATAAAGAAATAGACAATGAAGCACAAGAATTTTTTTGACGTGGAACACCCCCACAAACTTGTGGAGGGAAAAAATCATGAGGTCTAAGACCTAACAATCTAAATCCACTTTTCAAAATCATGTTACACAGATTTACCTGGTCACTTTACCCTAAAAATTTACTTTTTAATATCTACAACTTGATCCACATTTGCGACGCAACAACTCCCTGTTACTCCCTAGTAGATCATTCAATACCTTCAAAGGGATTTAGGTCTTCAACTAACAATTCAAAGATCCAAATCCTTGAAAGAGGGATAAAAAATGGTTTGGGAATAAGGCTTTCTCTCAAGGAGTCTCCCTAAAGAATAACAGGTTGCTAAACTCGTAGATCTCTATGACTCTAATCTCTTAGCCCGAATCTCTAACCCTCAAAGGGTTATTAGAGAGGTATATATAGGCACCAGCCAAAAGAGTTTGGGTATCTTATGTTTCCAAATTAGAATTTAAGTGAAATTCATTCAAAATACATTTCTAAACTCGGCAAGACTAACATGATAGCTTAAGTGCTTCGCTTGAGTGTTCCATGTCGCTTGAGTGGGTTGATCGCTTAAGTAGGATTAACTGCTTGAGCGTCCTCTGCTTTTTGAAAAATCATTATAAAAAAATTTTAAGTCCAAAATTGACACTAAACCTTTTTAAACCTCAAAGAAGCTTTATATGCCACGAGACAAACCCTTTTAGACGTACCTATGACATCTTGGTTGGATGAAAAGTAACCCTTCGTCACCACTAACTTATAGTGATCAATGTTGAAAGAAATATGTACAAAGACAAATTTTGTCCGCTCATTAAAAGTCATAGATCAATAATTAACTAATAATATGTTGATGAAAAATGGTTATTTCTCAAATGCCACTCGAATAATAACTGAAAGTCCAATAGTAAAAACACTCGGAGAGGGTGAACGAGTGATTTAAATTTTTTTAAATAAATTATTTGTAAAATCTATCTGAACTATATCTCAAGATTTCACCCCAAATAAAAAACTTATTTTTATGGTTAATTGATATCCAAAGGACATTATATATGTTAAGTTATGTTAAGGATAATAATAATAACTACAAGAATAACAAACCTAACAAACTCAACAATAATCTCAACAAATTAATCAATAATTGGTTATGGGTATAACCACCACACCACCAAGATTACAAATCATCTAACTCAATAACCAATTAACAAATCAAACCAAGATTTCAAAGTTATCAACTAGAAAATGAGCAGAAATAAATCGATATGCACTTTTTAGGAAAGCCATGCAATATATTAGGATTAATCGAATTAACCTAATCTAGGCACTTCAAACACAATAACAAATATAAAGAAATAGATAATGAGACACAAGATTTTTTACGTGGAAAACCCCCGCAAACTTGTGAAAAGAAAAAACCACGAGGTCTAAGACCTACCAATCTAAATCCACTTTTTGAAATCATGTTACACAAATTTACCTTGCCACTTTACCCTAAAACTTACTTTTTAGTACCTACAACTTGATCCATATTTGCGACATAACAACTCCCTATTGCTCTCTAATAGATCATTTGGTACCTTTGAAGGGATTTAGGTCTTCAACCAACAATTCAAAGAACCAATTCCTTGAAAGAGATATTAAAAATGATGTGGGAATAAGGCTTTTTCTCAAGGAGTCTCTTTAAAGAATAAGAGGTCACTAAACTCTTAGATCTCTATGACTCTAATCTCCTAACTTGAATCTCTAGCCCTCAAAGGATTATTAGAGAGGTATATTTAGGCACAAGCCAAAAGAGTTTGGGTATCTTAAGTTTCCAAATTAAAGTTTAAGTGAAATTCATTCAAAATACGTTTCTAAACTCGGTAGGATTGACATGACTGATTGAGTGCTCTGCTTGAGTGTTCCATATCACTTGAGCGGGCTGACTACTTAAGTGGGATTAACTGCTTGAGTGTCCCTTGCCTTTTAAAAAATCATTTAAAAAAAATTTGAAGTCCAAAATTGATATTGAACCTTTTTAAACCTCAAAGAAGTCTTATATGCCATAATACAAACCTTTTTAGATGTACTTGTGACATCTCGGTTGGATGAAAAGCAACCCTTCATCTTCAATGGAGAGCAAGTCACAATCTAAGAAGACTTCTATGGCCAAACATAAATTGAAACAAAACTGCCATCATATAAAAAGACTCAATGTCTTAACAATTGACACTTGTCAGATGGATCTTGCAAAAAAAATTTGATAAATTAAAAATAATAAGAAATCAATTAATTGTGAGAAAACAAAATAATATTATAATTTTCTTAATTAATTAATGATGATAATTAAAATAAATCATAATCATGACAATAAATAAGATGATTATCTTTAGGAAAGAAAAGGATAATATTAAAATAAAATTTCAAACCCAATAAGTAAAAGGTTCCTCTCATTTCATTGCACACATTAAACACCAACCAAAATTTTTACAATTGTTGAAGAAATTCCATCAAGATTCAAGATTTCTTGAAAAAATGAATATTTGAAGATCTCTTAAAGAGTTAAATAACATTTGACGATTTCTGGAAAAAATTGATGATTCGAAGATTTTTCTCATTGAAAGATATGACTTGATCTACTTTCAAATGAGTGAAAGTTAAATAAATCCCAAAGTAATACAAATCAAATTAGAATAAGATTGCCATTTGCTAAATCTTTGATCCAATCCTACAAGCTATTAATTGAAGATAGACTCATGTTTAGTATCTTTTTCTTCTTCTCATGAGAGAATTAAGAAGTTCATAGATCATTATTTGATGGCTAGGATTCAAATAACCAATATATGTTAGGTTTGATATATTTGAAGGCTACAGTTCAATGAATCAATGTGTAGTACATTTTTAAAAAGAGTAGGGTCCACTCTAGCTACCATTATATATAAGGGGGCTACTATTCTTAAGTAGTATGTGTGATTAGTCTTTTACAATTGAATGCCAAATTGTGTTTGTTCATTAAGAGATTTTACTTGAATTTTTTTTTTTTAAGGGGTTCTTTCTTTAAAAAGAGTTTTCACATATAAGGAATCATAATTTTTATTTTTTATTTTTTATTTTTCAGAAAAAGACCTTATTTTAGTTTTGTGTGTAAGATGATTCATCTTTAATAAAATTGCAATAATTTATTTTTTTTTACATCAAAATAAAAATAAGATGTGTTATGTTTATTTAAGCTGTCAATAACTCTTCTTTTTCTTTTTTTTTTTAATATCAAAGTAAAGTATTTTTAGTACCACAGTCTCACACTCCAACTTAAGAAACTAGCCTAATGTATGATCAAAGATATGAAAAAGAAATTGAGATAATGGACTTCTAAGTACTTATGGGAGGGGCCTTCAGTGCACCCCACCATGGGTAGCGAAACAACACAAGGAGTTTACTTTGTGCTTAGTTTAGGAACCAATCCATGGCTGGGTGTTGTTTGAATTGAAGGTTGAGAATATGCTCATTTGTAGTATTGAATGTTGAGGTATGATTTCATGGTTACAATGACAGCTAAACAATGGAAAACCTATGTCCAATTACATAGACTATGAAAATAACAACTTATGGTTCACTAAATAGTTGTGTTTGTATGTACAATGGAGAATTTTGATAACTTAATTATTATTCAATTTAACTCATCAAAATTATTTATGTTCCCAATATTCTAAATGTATTTGCCTTTGTAGATTTTTACCATAAAATTAACCAAAGTAGGAAGGTTGAATAAATATAAATTAAGTTAATATATCTCAATGATTGAGAATGATTTTAGAAATTATGATATCTATATTAATACAAAATCGACTTATCTTTAACCTTTAGTAAACATCACATCTGGCTCCACTTTCACGTATTCAACCTTAACACTAATTAGTTGAGCATTGCACCACCTTCTTAGTAGCCATAATATTGAGAACTCTTTTTTCTTATGTGAGTTTCATTCCATTTAGGCAATCTACCTTGAGTGTTCCTTCAAGCTTGCTAAGTATGTTTTCTTCTTTTCTATTTTTTTTCCAATACACATTTTGTAAAATGAAAATGTAGTGTCATTAATGTATTAAATTCTAGATGCATGAATAAGGAGAGATAACATAAGTACAAAGACTTAAAATAAAACCTTTCCTTGAAAATGACCGATCATGATCATTCTCCTCTTATCTTACGGAAGTGTGATAAAAATGATGCAAAGGCTGAGTGGTCATACTCTACTATAAAAATTTAAAAATTCTTATAGAAACCTTAGATAATACGATGCCGACACCAAGTGGAATGGAAACAACAATAAAATAAAAAATAAAAAATGGGGCCCATATGAAAGAGAAGCAAAAAATAAAAAATAAAATAAAAATAAAAATCTTACAAGGTAGTTGATATTTAGAACTATGGTGAAATAAAACAATCATGAAAATTTACATCAAACACATAGAAAAACATAAGGTCCTCTTTATCTAAAAAACACAAAAAAACTAAACATATGAAACATAGCCTTCTTTTTAACCTAAACCAACCTTAGCCTTAGCATTGGCCGTTGTTGAAAAATAAACCTAAACATTGAAGGAAATTTGTGATGTTTCAAGAAATCATTAAGTGTATGAAGAACTCCTTACTGGTTCGAGTAGATGGTCGTCGCTAACTAACAATAATCAATGTTGAAAGAAATATGTATAAAGAGAAATTTGTCTACTCATTAAAAGTCACATGTCAATAATTAACTAATACTATGTTGATGAAAAATGGGTATTGCTCAAATACCACTTGAATAATTATTAGAAGTCTTATAGGGATCACCTAGATGGGGTAGATGGGTGATTTAAAAAAATTTAAATAAATTATTTATAAAATGTCTAAAATTTATCTCAAGATTTCACCCCAAATAAAAAACTGATTTTTATGGTTAATTGATATCCAAAAATTAACAATATATGTTAAGATATGTTGGGGATAATAATAATAATAACTACTAGAATAACCAACCTAGCAAACTCAACAAATTAATCAATAATTGGTTATGGGTATAACCACCACAACCACCAAGATAACAAATCATCTAACTCAATAACCAATTAATCAATCAAACTAAGATATTCAAAGTTATCAACTAGAAAAAAAGCAAGAATAAATAGATATGCACTTTTTAGGAAAGCCCTCCAATATATTAAGATTAATCAAATTAACCTAATCTAGGCACTTCAAACATAATGACAAATATAAAGAAATAGACAATGAGGCACAAGATGTTTTAAGCAGAAAACCCCTACTAACTTGTGGAGATAAAAAACCACAAGGTCTAAGACCTATCAATCTAAATTCACTATTCAAAATCAAGTTACAACAGATTTACCTAGCCACTTTACCCTAAAGAGTTACTCTTTAGTACTTATAACTTGATCCATGTATGTGACACAACAACACTTTGTTGCTCCCTAGTAGATCATCTGGTACCTTCAAAGGGATTTAGGTTTTCAACTAACAATTCAAAAATCCAAATCCTTGAAAAAGATATCGAAAATGGTGTGGCAATAAGGCTTTCTCTCAAGGACTTCCTCTAAAGAATAAGAGGTCTCTAAACTCTTAGATATATAAAATTAAAATCTCTTAGCCCGAATTTCTAACCCTTGATAGGTATATATAAGCACAAGCCAAAAGAGTCCAAGTTTCTTAAGTTTCCAAATTAAAGTTTAAGTGAAATTCATTCAAAATACGTTTCTAAACTCAATAGGACAGACATGACCACTTGAGGAGACTTAGACCACTTGAGCACTCTGCTTAAGCATTTCATGCCGCTTGAGCAAGCTGACCGCTTAATCAGGATTAACCACATGAGCATCCCCATTTTTTTGAAAAAGCATTTTTTTTTAAATTTTGAGTCCAAAATTGACACTGAACTTTTTCATACCTCAAAGAAGTCTTATATGACACATCCAAACCTTTTTAGATGTACCTGTGATTTCCTAATCGAACGAAAAGTAACCCTTGATCTTCAATGAAGAGAAAGTCATTATCTAAAAAGACTTCTTTAGTCAAACATAAATTGGAACAAAATTGCCAACATATAAAAAAGACTCAATGTCATAATAGTTGACACTTGTTAGATGGATCTTGCTAAAATAAATTAATAAATTAAAAATAAATAAAAAATCAATTAATTGTGAAAAAACAAAAGAATATTATAATTATCTTAATTAATTCATTATGATAATTAAAATAAATGATAATTATCACAATAAATAAAATGATTAAATCTAGGAAAGAAAGAGATAATATTAAAATAAAATTTCCAACCATAGAGGGTTCGGCCAAAATTTTTACAATTGTTAAAGAAATTCCATCAAGATTCAAGATTTCTTCAAAAGATGAATATTTGAAGATCTCTTAAAGAGTTTAATAACAACTAAAGATTTCTTGAAGATATTGATCATTTTTTTCATTGAAAGAATTTATTATCTAGTGTCTATTTATGAAACCCCGATCTTTTGATCCAAAATTAAACATTAAATTGTTTAAATGTCTATAGTTGCATTCCTCAATAGTTTATCCCTCAGCTTTTCCTTAAATAACAAAAAATGAAAAACTTTATAAATTTTTTTCATCTTTTTCATTTGTTATATATATACATACATATATATATATATATATATATATATATATATATATATATATATATATATATATATATATATATATATATATTATTTATTCTTTTGATAAACTCAATATGGTAAGGAAAATGATTTTATTTATTCTTTCCCATTTTTCTTATAAAAAAAGGTGATGAAAGTTTGGGGAAAGATTTAGTGCCTAATTGGAAATATTTTTTACAATAGTATTTTGTTGTTCAGAATAAAAATTACAAAAAACATGTTAGATAACCAAAAAATATTTTTTATTCTTAAAAATAAAAAATAAAGTGTTTTCAACTAACATCTTTTTATAGTTTTCTGTTGTTTTAACTTGTTTTTTAAGGATTGTTTTAAGAAATAATTATACAAATATATAAAATGATCAAAAATAAAATACTAAATGTAAAAATTATTTTTAAAACATATTTAAAAATATTAAGAACATGTTAAAAACATTTTAAGTTTTTAAATAAACTTTTGTTCTATAAAAATCAGGAAATAATTTTTAAAAATTATTCTAAAAATCTATTTTTCAGAATTATTTTTTAAAACACTTATCAAACATGCTTTTAATTTTTGTTGTTCTGAACATTTTCCTAAAATGCTAAACAAAAAAAAAATTCTATCAACTTTCGTTGCCATAAATTTATAAGTACAAATTGTGTGAAGTCTTGTGAAACAAGTTAAATAATAGAAAAAATATGCAAACAATTGTTTTTATTAAAATAATTGTGGGGTACAAACTTTTGATAATACTCTTTATATAAAAAAATATTTTTCCTCTCATTTTTTTACTTTGATCATGATTTAATAGACGACGATGAAGTGTTTTCTTTGTTTTGAAAATCAATTAAGGGTTTAGAGTGACTTATTCCCAAATGACTTTGTCAAAAAACGAAGATCACATGTATAATGTTTTTACAATTTTTTGTACTTACAGATAAATTTTATGAAATATTGTTCTTTTTGTGAAGACTTTTTTGCCGTATGAAATTGTTTTTTCGATCCCCTCCATTGAAGGAAAGTCATTATTATTTATTGGTGAAGTTAGAGAATTAAATTTGGACTCCTCAAGATTTTATTTGTCTAATTTAAAGAATTTGACTTTTTGATTTTAGAAACTTGTCTTCCATATTAAAGAGATTTGCTAACAAAAGAATATTTATTTATTTTTAATTCTTTTTTTATTTTAATAAGAAGATTTGTTACTGCGATTAAGAAATTTACCAATAAGAAAATATTTATTTATAATTCTCTTTTGAACTGCAATTGACATATTTGTTTCTATTTTGTAAGACTTAATTTTGCGGTCTTGCAAATTTCACTAAGTATCTTCTTTTGAATTGTATGTCACATGTTCAATATATATGGAATATTACTTGTTAAACCTGAATTTTATTTAATTAAGAAATCATAATTTTAAAGAGTAATTTAATAATAATAATAATTTTAAATTTAAATTTAAGATATGAATTAAATTTAGAGTACATATTATAAATTGTATTTAAAATTTTTGCTTTTTACAAAATTAAAATAAAAAATTATTTTTAAAAATAACTTATCTAAAAATGCTTTTAGTTTTTTTTTTTTTTTTTGAAAATATTTTAAAAAATAACTTGTACTAGAGAATCAAAATACCTCATAATTGCATAGATTTGAAATCCCACTTGGGATTTCAATTCCATCCAAATTATTTTTTATTCCATTTTTATCATAATTTAAGTTATCCAAACTTGAGAACAAAGGAGAAAAGGAATGGGATACTCATTTTCTCCTCATTCCTATGTACCAAACATGCATTTGGGGAAAATAGATAATTAGATGACTTTATAGACTTTTGAACAAAATGAGTAAGGGTGATTTTGATACAAGTATCTTGGGATTATTTTTTTCTTTTTTTCTTTTATTTATTTATTTATATTTGTATCCACCTAATTTAATTTCTTTAAGTATCATTTTTTTTAATACAAGTATCCATTAGTGAAAGACTAAACACCCCATTTCAAATTAATGCATACTCATCTTCTTGTTTTTCTTCCCCCATTTTTTCTTTTCAATCTTTTAGTAATCCTAATAAATATTTTAAAACATTTGTAATAAATAATCTTTGAAGATGTTAAAAGTGCATATTTACCATCTTTATAATGTTTTTTTTCATTTTTTAGCACTAGAAAATGGAGGAATCTAGAAGTGCATATATTTAAGGATATCTAAAGGTATAATATCACATGTTTTAAAAACATATAAAATTGATAAAATTACAAATATTTTTATCAATTATTATATTTATTTTTTAGCACTTGAAAATGGAGGAATCAATAAAAATATACTTAATTTCAGGGTTGGATGGATTTTAAAATATATGAAATTATACCTCCGAATATCCTTAAAGATGTTCAACTTTATAATTTTGAACATCATTAAAAGTGTTCAAACTTCCAGGCATGGACACCCTATTACCTTTTTTTTTCTTTTACTTTTTCAAATGTGGTCACCTCAAAATATTTTCTAAATAATTCCTAAATCTTCCCTAACTATTTTTATAATAAATATTTGTTAATAGTTATAGCCCTTAAAATACATTTATATAAAACAAACATTATTATAATGTATATGAACATAAACTAAAATCTACAAGAGAGGTTGAAATGTACTTTGAACTTAATTCAAACACTTTTTAGATCACAAACAAACTTGGGAGGATAAGCTTGGACTTTAGACTTTTGTTGCAGAAATGAAAAAAAAAAAAAAGAGAAAAGAAGATAAAAAAAGGTGTGGTGCAGCTGAAAAGAATAGTGATGATATTTTAGGTGCATTAAGATAGTGGTTGGATTTGAAACTTAATTTAATATGATATTAAACTTAATTTAATTAGAGATGACAAGTTAAACTTTTATTTATTTATTTATTGGTCCATTAGTTTACGCTAGTGTGCCATTATCCATTCATTACATTTCTTGTCAATCCATTCATTACGACGGAAGATCATTGGCCCAAAATTCTACCTTTTATCATTGTAGCTTCTTGGGGCCTGGAGAGACAAAAACACGTGAAACACAACTAAAATTCTACCTCTTATCTAAACCGTGTCGTAGGCTGAGCAATAGGCTATAAATATCAGCTACCTTCTTCTCAAAGCAAACCATCACATAAACTCCTTCAATTTTCTCTTTATCATTGTTTCTATATTCTATCAACAAGCTCCTAGCCTGGAAGGACATGGCATCATCATCGTCTCCTCTACTATTCTCGGTTAAACGGTGTGCTCCAGAGTTTGTTCGGCCTACAAACCCTACCCCACGAGAGGTAAAGCTTTCTGATTTAGATGATCAAGAAGGCCTTCGCTTTCAAGTTCCTCTGATAATGTTTTACCCAAACAATCCTTTAATGAAAGGAAAAGACCCTGCAAAGGTCATTAAAGAAGCTCTAGGTAAGGCGCTTGTATACTACTACCCATTAGCAGGTAGGCTGATTGAAGGGGATGATAGAAAACTCATGGTGGACTGCACCGGTGAAGGGGTCTTGTTTATTGAAGCCGATGCCGATACCACACTGGAGAATCTTGGTGATTCAATTCAACCAATGTGCCCCTGCTACGAGGAGCTTCTGTATGATGTCCCTGGCTCCGGGGGAATTCTTGGTTCCCCTCTTATCTTAATTCAGGTAAATATTTTTCATTATAAGAAGATGTTCGATAAATCAACATAATCGAACAATAATATTTGATAAAATAACTTAATATTATAACTTAAAGTTATTTTTAACTTTAATTATTAAATTAAAATAACTAATTTAAATAGTATTTATTTATTTTTTTAACTTAATGTTAAATGTAATTTACTTTCATATATTACATACTAATTTAAATTTATATTATTATTTGATTGTCTTTTTTTAAAGATAATTTTAAAAATAAAATAAAATAAAATAAAGATTTGTTCTTCCAATTTTTTTTAGTGCTTTAAATTTTCTAATAAATTTTATAATTTTTAAGATTAATTTAAAATTCAAAAAATTAATTAATTAATTATAAATTAAATAAAAATAATTTAGAATGTTATCTTCATAAGTAAGTAATAAATGTATGTGTATATTAAAAAAATTAACTTATTTATACCTTAAAAAGTTAAATTTTATTTGTTTTTATATTCATTTAAAATAGAATAGTACTATAAATTATTAATTTCAAATAATTACTCTTTATTTCTAATAAAATAAATTAATTATGGTTTTATAAGATGTTAATATTTATATTTTATAATATTTATAAAATCATATCAAAAGTATTAGAAATGATTAATTTTGAATTATTATTATTATTTATTTTTAACAAAATAAATCAATTAATCTTAATATCTGTATTTTTATAATATTTATAAAAAATATAATTTATGATTTTATTATATTATTAATATTCATATTTTATTAAAAAATATTATTTTTTAATTTATTTGTAATTAAAAATTTGTTTTTATTTTTAATAAGATATGAGTTAAATTTAGTTTACATTGTATAAATTGAATTTAAATTTTTTTCTTACAAAATTAAAATAAAAAATTATTTTTAAAAACAACTTATCTAAAAATGTTTCTAGTATTTTTTTTTTTTTTAAAAAAAATAGAAAATATTTTAAGAAATAATTTACACTAGAGAATCAAAATACCTCATAATTACATATAATTGAAATCCCATGTGGGATTTCAATTCCATCCAAATTATTTTTTATTCCATTTCTATTATAATTTAAGTTATCTAAACTTGAGAACGAAGGAGAAAATGAATGAGATGCTCATTTTCTACTCATTCCCATGTACCAAACATGCATTTAGAAAAATTAGATAATAATTAGATGACTTTATAGACTTTTGAACAAAATGAGCATATATCTTGGGATTCTTTTTTTCTTTTTAAAATTTATATTTGTATCCACCTAATTTAATTTCTTTAAGTATCATTTTTTTTAATACAAGTATCCATTAGTGAAAGACTAAACACCCCATTTCAAATTAATGCATACTCATCTTCTTGTTTTTCTTCCCCCATTTTTTCTTTTCAATCTCTTAGTAATCCTAATAAATATTTTAAAACATTTGTAATAAATAATCTTTGATGATGTTAAAAGTACATATTTACCATCTTTATAATTTTTTTTTTCATTTTTTAGCACCGGAAAATGGAGAAATCTAGAAGTGCATGTATATATATATATATTACAAAGTCGAACACTTTTAAGGGTATCTAAAAATATAATATCACATGTTTTAAAAGCATGTAAAATTGATGAATTTATAGATATTTTTATCAATTATTATATTCAATTTTTAGCACTTGAAAATGAAGGAATCGATAAAAATATATGTAATTTTAGGGTTGGATGGCTTTTAAAATATATGAAATTATACCTCTGAATATCCTTAAATGTGTTCTATTTTATAATTTTGAACATCATTAAAAGTGTTCAAACTTTCAGGCATGGACACCATATTACCTTTTTTTTTCTTTTACTTTTTCAAACGTGGTCACCTCAAAATATTTTCTAAATAATTCCTAAATCTTCCCTACCTATTTTTATAATAAATATTTGTTAATAGTTATAGCCCTTAAAATACATTTATATAAAACAAACATTATTATAATGTATATGAACATAAACTACAATCTACAAAAAGAGGTTGAAATGTACTTTGAACTTAATTTAAACACTTTTTAGATCACAAACAAGCTTGGGAGAATGAGCTTGGACTTTAAACTTTTGTTGAAGAGATGAAAAAAAGTGAGAAAAGAAGATAAATAAAGGCGTGCTGCAGAATAGTGATGACATTTTAGGTGCATTAAGATAGTGGGTGGATTTGATACTTAATTTAATATGATATTGAAACTTAATTTAATTAGAGGTGTCAAGTTAAACTTTTATTTATTTATTTATTTTTTTGTCCATTAGTTTATGCTAGTGTTACATTATCCATTCATTACATTTCTAGTCAAATTAATAGCTCATAATGAACAACCCTATTTTTCATTTGTTTTTTTTAATAGCTTAGTCAATCCATTTAACCGTCTTATTTCTTTTACATATTTTTTTTCATTTTTTTTGTGCCTTTTTATTTCAGTTATTAATTATGAAATTGATGGTATTTGTTTTTTCACTGAATAGAAAAAGTTAAAATATTAAACTTTTTTTATAAAGTTAAAAGTAGCTTATTAATATCAATTAGTATAATTAAAATGAATTTATCAATCAATATAATTAAATTAAATTTATCGATAACTCCCTAATATTGTTATTTTTTAAATTAAATTGTTAACTAAAATCCAAACTTTGATCTCAAGTCTACAGTACTCTATTTCTTTATCCCCCATTAGTTAAAACCATAATTTCATAATGTTGTTCAAATTCCGATGTGGGTTTAAAATTGTAATGAAAATGTATTTCAAGATCATGATACATATTATGAGTCCAACTCTTTTTAAGAAAATTGATATTTTAACACCATATTGAAACTTTGTACGACGGAAGATCATTGGCCCAAAATTCAACCCTTTATCATTGTAGCTTCTTGGGGCCTGGAGAGAAAAAAACACGTGAAACACTACTAAAATTCTACCTCTTATCTAAACCGCGTCGTAGGCTGAGCAAGATGCTCCGCCGCGTTATTGGAGTGCAGCAATAGGCTATAAATATCAGCTACCTTTTTCTCAAAGCAAACCATCACATAAACTCCTTCAATTTTCCCTTATCATTGTTTCTATATTCTATCAACAAACTCCTTGCCTACAAACCCGACATGGCATCATCATCATCGTCTCCTCTAGTATTCTCGGTTAAACGGTGTGCTCCAGAGTTTGTTCGGCCTACAAACCCTACCCCACGAGAGGTAAAGCAGCTTTCTGATTTAGATGATCAAGAAGGCCTTCGCTTTCAAGTTCCTGTGATAATGTTTTATCCAAACAATCCTTTAATGAAAGGAAAAGACCCTGCAAAGGTCATTAAAGAAGCTCTAGGTAAGGTGCTTGTATACTACTACCCATTTGCAGGTAGGCTGATTGAAGGGGATAATAGAAAACTCATGGTGGACTGCACCGGTGAAGGGGTCTTGTTCATTGAAGCCGATGCAGATACTACACTGGAGAATCTTGGTGATTCAATTCAACCAATGTGCCCCTGCTACGAGGAGCTTCTGTATGATGTCCCTGGCTCCGAGGGAATTCTTGGTTCCCCTCTTATCTTAATTCAGGTAAATATTTTTCATTATAAGAAGATGTTCGATAAATCAACATAATCGAACAAATGATATTTGATTAAATAACTAAATATTATAATTTAAAATGATTTTTAATTTTAATTATTAAGTTAAAATAATTAATTTAGATAATATTTATTTATTTTTAACTTAATGTTGAATGTAATTTACTTTCATATGTTGCATACTTTGTTTTTAACTTTTTCTATATTTTTTATTTTTTATTTATTTTAAAAAATTTTAATTGAATAGAAAAAATAAAAATATTTAGTTTTTTGGAATAGTAAAAATAACTTTTTGAAACCACGTTAATGAGAGTATATTTTAAAATTACTATTTTACATACATTTTTTATAATAAATATTTTATGATTATTTTATATATCTACAATAGAGTATAAATATGAATGTTTTATAAATAAATTTATTATTTAAAATTAATGAAAGTAAAGACGAGTTAAAATCAATAAAAGGAAATATTAATCAAAATTAACAAAAATAAATATGTTTATTTGATGATTTAAAATAAATATCAAATAACCCAATACTTAAAGCAAAAAATATGGCATTTTCATTGGATGTTGCTAAAACATATACTGATAAAGCCGATCTTTGTACAATGCAGGTGACCCGATTGAGGTGTGGAGGATTTATATTTGCATTGCGCCTAAACCACACAATGAGTGATGGTCCTGGCTTGGTCCAATTCCTCAACGCCATAAGCGAGATGACTGAAGGTCTGTCTGTGCCATCTCTGCTGCCCATATGGCAAAGAGAGCTGTTAAATGCCCGAAATCCACCACGAATTACCCGTATACATCATGAATATGAGGAGGTAACCAACACCAAGGGCACACTAATGGCCATGGACGAAAATAATTTGGTTCATCGATCATTCTTCTTTGACCTCAAGGAGATAAGAGCACTTAGGAACCGACTTCCTGCAAGCCTCGGTGCTTGCTCGACGTTTGAGGTTCTAATAGCGTATGTATGGAGATGCCGCACAATTGCATTTGCAGTAGACCCTGATGAGGTTGTTCGCATTTCATGCTTAATCAATATGCGAGGGAAGCGCGGTTTCGATCTGCCTCCAGGATACTATGGAAATGCTTTTGTGTATCCAGCTTCAATTACTAAGGCTGGAATGTTATGTAAAAACCCATTGGAATATGCGATAAGGTTACTGAAGAAAGCCAAGGCGGAAATGAGCCAAGAGTACATGAAATCAGTGGCAGATCTTATGGTCATCAAGGGCCGGCCCTCATTTACACTGCCGGGGAACTATCTTATTTCAGATCTCACACATGCCGGGTTTGGAGAGGTCGACTTCGGGTGGGGGAAGCCAGTCTATGGTGGGGCTGCTAGGGCTTTATCTAATGTTAGCTTCTGTATGCGGTTCAGGAACAGCAAAGGAGAAGAAGGGAATGTTATACCTATATGCCTGCCTCCGCCAGTCATGGAAAGGTTTGAACAGGAGCTAAAGAGAATGACAAAAGAGGCAGAGCCTGTTAGACTCATTACATCCAAGCTGTAAAATAAAGAGAATCTACATGGATTTTAAGAATTAAGCAATTTAATTTAGCTTAGGATCTCTTTAAAAAAGTTCACAACCTAAATGCAGCAGGGTGGAGATTACTAGTGATAGGTGTTATGTCAATAGTAGGCAATAGGACACTGTATTTGGCTTGCAGGCTCGAGTGCTGTTGAATACTTATTTCGGCCGGTGGTGTGAGTCATTCATCCTTTTAGGAAAGGAACTGAGCTATGGATTTCTATGCATAGCATTAGTGTTTGCAAGTAGAAACATGTCTTGATAAACTCTATTTGTTTGGGGATACATGCAAGGATTTATCTCTTTTGAACAGAGCAATAGGCTAGGAAGACAAAAAGGGTCTGTCTTATGGGTGAATTTGTGTTTGCTATACCTTTTGAGAAATATTTACTTTTAATGTAGGCGTCAAAGTTCAAAGTTGTGAAAGGTATCTTTTCAATGAGATATAGCGCAACAAGAAAAACATCAACCTCAAAATTTGAAGGCACGTTAGCATGAAGCATCATTGCTAATTTATCATAACCCTTCTCATGAAAATGCGAGCCAATGATGTGACCCAACTTGGAGGTTAGGACACCACAATCATTTCACACGTGTGGTCTAAAGGTTGGACCTGAGAATTTGTAGTTAAGCTAACAAAAAAGTTTTAATTTAAAATATATCTTCTCATACAAAAATCCAAAAATTAAATTATGACAAATCTCCTAATAGGTAATAGTAAAGTGAACCATTAATACAAAAAATATCCAATTAAATTAGTCTCTTAGCTAAATAAATAAAGGGGCTTTTGCACCTTTCATACACATGTCACTTATTCCCAAAATCTAAGTATACCTAAAAATATTTAATAAAAGGAATGAATTTGAATGTGAACAAAGGATAGAGATCAAATACATTTATTTTGAAAAAATGAAATAGGAATGTTTGTGATATGAGCCCAATCATACAAAATAAGCTTGTATTACATGTGATATTTTTCATAAAGTCTTAAAGCATATATATTTTTCAATAAATGTGTATATATTAAAAAAATTATGTTTCATTGTTAACAGAATGCTTAACATAGCGAAACTTACGAAAACATGTAGCCTCAGATGTTCCTTACATATTTGTGGGTGGAACCAAAACTAATCTAACAGTATACCATAGTATGGACCCGCATTTTTCATGTACATTCCTGCTCAATGGTGAGACTTGTTTTTTAATACAAAATTGATTTTTGTAAAAATTGGAATTACCACTTATTTTTATTTATTTTTTAAAGGAAAAATAAAATAAAGAAATAAAATACTAAAAATGACTCCTTATTTGGAAAAACATGTCTTTAAAAATTGAATCCAAATCTAGGGGTTAGGTTACATATCGAGAAGGTACTAGAAAGTAACACCCCTCTAAGTCCTAAAATAAGTCTCTATTAATTAAATTGAGGTAACTATGACAATTAATATATATATATATATATTAGTGATACCAAGAATCAAGAAATATATCAAAGCAATAATGAAATCATAATCAAGAATACTCAAGCAAGCCATGCACACTCAAAGAATCAATAAATAAAGAAAGGAAAGAACGTATCTTAATAGCATGTTAAGCACTTCCATAAATAAGAGAGTTAGTTCACAAGAAATAATCTTATAATATATATATATATATATATAATGTGCATTAATTTCACTCAAATCAAGAAGCAATGATATGACAATATAGGAATCAAGCAAGGAAAGATAGATCAATCATGAGAATAGAATATACACACTAATATAAACAAGGAATAGGAAAAAGAGGACCTTGATAGCATATAAAGCACTTTCATAAAAAGATAGAGTTAATTCACAAATAATGATAATTAAAATAAAAATATAGGCTAAATCCCACAAAAAAATATATAATACATCTTGAATCATGAAGTAAAATATGACAATGAATGATTACATGGAAACAAGATATAATAATCATGCCTAAAATTTCAGAATTAGTTAATCATGTATTCACTTTCAAAAATTAGTCTATATAAAATGCTAAATGAAGAATTTTGATCTAAAGGAAGGTTTAATTAGTGTGTATAACATATCTACAATGCAAATCAATCATCAAAAGAGCTCATAAGCATGCACAAAGGTGATCAAATCAAAATATGCAAAATACCATTAACAAAGCACAATAGAGGTTTTTACAAAATAAATTCCAAGTAAATATTTAGAGGTTTTATTTCATCAAAATAAAAATTGGGCAACATCTTTAAATGTCTAGATCACAATCCAAAAGTTCAAATGAAATAATTATATGCCAATTAATACCAAATTAAATCAAAATTACGTTTCCACACAAAATAATCATCATGTGATCAAAATAGAGGAGTTTATAAAATAAATCCTAAAAACATTATCTAGAAGTGGAATTTAATTATGAAAAAAATTAAGCAATCTCTCCTATGTGTTTAGATTACAGCCTAAAAGGTAAAATTATTTAATTATGTTCTTTTTAACACTAGTTTTCATAAAATCCCTATTGGTCCAGAACAAAGCATATTTCCATGACATGCAAAAGTTAAATTATTTGACTAACTCAGAGATGCTTGAAAATCCTAAAAAAAATTTTACAACCTATTTAATATGTCTAATTTACATGAAAAATAGTCATAAAGTATGATCACACACATAAAATATTTAAAATTAAATAAAAAACCCCCTTAACTCTTGAAAAGAACCATTATAGTAAGAGAAAATACAAAATTATATCTCCTACTTGGAAAATCATTTTTGAGTGTTTCAGGTACCTAAGATTAAATTCAAGAAGTCTAGATTAAAGGAAAAATATCAAAAGGAATTAAGGAAGTTATTAAATAATTTAATTTTATAAAAAAATTCATAGTGTCCATAACATAGTGAAAATGAATCTGTGGAAAGATTGATTTATATCTATTAATTGAAAAATGATTTTGAACTCAAAAAAAAATTATATTAGCACATTTAGAAAGTCTATAACATCATTCAATTATTAGAAAAATTTTAGGAAGGACTTAAATAATCTGAATTTAATTTTTCATCCAAAGGTTCAACAAATTACCCAAAGAGACAATAAAATATTTGTTTTTGAAGAACTTGAATGTAGGGATTTACCACTTCCCAAACTAATGTCCATGAAAATTATCCATACTTTCTTAACCTCATGTAATCATGGATAAGCTCACCAAGGTAAGGAATTACCCCATTTATGTGGAGCCATGAATTTATTTCATATATTTCAAAATTGAAATTCATTTAAAAATTAATGGAAAGATGCATACCGATTGAAATTGGTAGCGTGACTTTTGAAAAATAGATTTTCATACAAAATGACCTAATCATGAATTTTGAATGAGGTTGAAGGATTGATTTATTTATGGAAAGTGTTGAAAACAATTTTAAAAGCATTAAAACACATGAGATATCAAACACCAAATAATCAAAAGAAGTGAAAGCATGTGATGTGAACTTACTTGTGAACTAATGTGAATCCAAAGGTCAACCTAAAGTGCAGTTGTATACAAGACCATTAGTGATCTATTTTAGGTGCCAAATTATGATACAAAAGTATCCTAAGAAGATGTCTAATCAAGCCTAAACATGTGATCATCTATTAATGTCAAGTGTGTGTGTATTGTGAAAGGTGAGCTATAAGCATCCATTAACCAAAAATACAAAATAAAAGAGACATAGATTCACATTCATATAAAAGCCAATTTTCATGTGTTTATCCAATGACTTACTTAGGTAAAAAAAAAAAATTAAATTAAAGAAGAATTAGTTCTAATCATACAATTATCACTCAACAAGCATCAACATAAAATCAATAAATCATCATCATCAATTGATCAACAATCTGTGCGGCCTATACATCCACACCTGTCAGGACCAAGTTTCATATCCAAATGATGCAAAATAAGAGAAGAAGAAGGAGATGGAGAATAATAATAAAAAACAAAGTCTTAAACACTTACCTCCAATTCCGATGATGCAAAGTGATATCCCAATTGCTAGTTGCTATTGTCTTCTCCATTGAAAATCAAGCCATGAGAAGTCTCTATATGCAGTCATAATATTCACATTAAACAACATTAAGAAATTGAACCTCAAGCCGCCCCATTAAAGCCACCGAAACCCATTATTTTACTGCAAAACCAGCCACCAAATTCATGCTCATACAACCACCAAAACACCATTCTTTTTCCATAAAATTCAGCCTCCATTTTCATGCACATGCAGCCACCGAAACACCATTCTTTTACCATAAAATTCAGCCACCGAATTCATGTACATGTAGCCACGGAAACACCATTCTTTTACCATAAAATTCAGCCATTAATTATGTATACACAGCCACCATATTCAGCTCATTTCTCCCTTGAAATTCAGCCATTACAAGTCTTCAAATGCACACATTTCTCACCTTCTCTTCCACAAATTTTGAAAAAATGGGTATTGCTTAAATACCACTAAAATTAAGACCAGAAGTCCAATAGGGAGCACCTAGAGGGAGAAGGGGGTGAATGGGTGATTTAAAAATTTAAATAAATATTTATAAATTATAACCAACTTTTTACCTTGAGAGATATTGGGGTTATTCCAAATAAATAAATGATTACACCTAAAACTTTAGGTATATACAAATATGATTTTTAACTTTTAGGGATACCCTGCAATTTTTTAGGGATAATATAATTGTCAATATCTAAAATATCTATTGAGATATGTTAGGAATAGTAAAATCATCCAAAATAACCAATCTAACAAACTCAATAACAACTCAACAAATCAATCAAAAGACATCGTAAGAAAAGTTATGGATAACAGTAATTGGTTATAGGTATAACCACTACAACCACCAAGATAACTAACCTAACAAACTCAAAAGCAAACTATCCAATCAATCCAAGATAATTAATATTATCAACTAGAATATAAGCACTAATAAAATGATATGTAATGAGGTACAAGATTTTATATGGAAAACCCTTACAAACTGTGGAGATAAAAAACCATGAGGTCTAAGACCTACCAATCTAAATCCATTATTCAAAATCAAGTTACACATATTTATGTGGCCGCTTTAACCTAAAGACTTACTCTCTGACACCTATAACTTGATCCACATATGTGACATAGCAACTCCCTTTTGCTCCCTAGTAGATTCTTTGATCACACCAAAGGGATTAAGGTCTATAACCCATAATTCAAAGATTCAAATCCTTGAATGAGAGATCAGGAATGTGGTGGCAATTAGGTTTTCTTTACAAGGAGTCCTTCTCTAAGAATGAGAGGTCTCTAATCTCTTAGATCTCTACAATCTCTTGGTTCGAATATTTAATCCACAAGGGGTTATAAGAGAGGTATTTATAGGCAAAAACCATAAGAGTTTAGGTATATCAAGTTTCCAAATTAGAGTTTGAGTGAAATTCATTCAAAATATGTTTCTAAACTTGGCAGGACCGACATGACCATTTGAGTGGGTTGATAATTTGAGCGGAATTAACTGCTTTAGCAGTCCCTACTTGAAAAATTATTTTAAAAGCATTTTAAGTCCAAAAATGATATAGAATCTTTTTATACCTGAAACAAGCCTTATATGCCACAAGCCAAACCTTTTTAAATGTACTTGTGACTTCTCGATTGGACGAACAACAACCCTTGATCTTCAATGGAGAGCAGGTTGCTATCTAAAAAGATTTCTATGGCCAAACATTAATTGGAACAAAATTGCTAACAAATAAACAAGACTTAATGTTCTAACAAATTCAACCACATTTCTCCTTAATTCAACCACAATATTTAGCTCATTTCTCCACAATAATTCACCGTATTTCAGTGGATATCATTTTGAATTTTTAGCCATGAAAATCCTCAACTCAACCACAATTCAATTCTATTACGTACCATTAAATTGCATACACTACACGACTTGAATTCTCATGCATTGCAACCACATGAGTTCTTCACTTTCAACAATTAAAAATTCAGCCATATTAGATCTCCATTTTGAACAAGTAAAAGGAAGGTTTGCTCTACCTTGTGTGACATATGTTCTTCTCCACTAGTAATCCATATGTAGCCATGAGAATTTTCATAATACAACCATTAAATCTCCACTAAACTAAGCATTGCATGACTGGCATTTCTCCACTAATTTATACACTGACACACAACTGAAACTTAGACGATAGTCCTATTTTTACACAAGATATTATGGATCCAGTGAGATATCATTCCCATTACTTCTAGTACATGAGTGACTCATCATAGTGGGAGGTTTATATGCCATGTATTATGAAGCAATGAGAGTGTTGGTGCTCATAGCTTAGCAAGGAGCTTTGAAGGGATAATTAGAATCTTTGTGTTATAACATAGTTTGGATTTCTATAGAAACTCCATAAAAGATAAAACCCATCGGTGTGAGTTAGTCTATAAGAGAAACAAAGGAGTAGATAGAAAGGTTGAGTTTTATGTGGCTAGGTTGTAACTAAAGGTCGTAGTTTGAAACATTGTTTTGACTATAGGATACCTTTTCACTAGTAGCCATACTTAAATCCATTAAAGTAATTCTATCCATTGTACTTTATCTCATTTATGAGATATGAAAATAGGATGTTGAGACAGAGTTCTTGAACAATTGTCATGATATTAACACCTTTTTATGCAACTAGACATTTTCATAGCAAAGGGCCTTGTGTGTACAAGAAGCTTTAGGAAAGCATAGTGGTACTGTAAGATCTTGTATATGGATGACAATCTACTCATTGAGAATGATGTAAAGATATTGTCAGCAATCAAGATCAATTTGTCTACTCAATTCTAGATGGAACACAATATATACTTGGGTTTAAGGTTCTTTTAGATTGCAAGAATAAGGAAATTATGCTATATCACCTACATCGATAACCATTTGGTTAAGTGTAGGAGGTAGACTAATAGAAGGGTTGCTACCCTTTAGGTTTGGAGTTAGCCTTTCTCAAGATCGATGTCCTCAAACATCTAAGGAGAAAGATCGTATTTAAGTGGTACCTTATGTCTTTACAATGGGTAACCTTATGTATGCGATGCTTTGTGCTAACCGAATATTTGCTTTATTGTGGATATTATAAGTAGATATCAGTCAAATCCAAGTCTAAAACACTGGACAATTGTCAAGCATATACTCAAGTATTTTTGGAGAATGAGGGATTATGTGCTTGTGTTTTAGAGTCTTGAGATCTTTCAGAGGGGTGATGTGACAGTTGGATAGATACCTTTTGTAGAGAACCTGACAAATCCTTTTACCTTGACATTGATTGGGAAAGTCTTCGATGGTCACAGGGATAACATAGGTTTTAGACGAGTATCTATATGCTTCGATAGCATGATGTTTTAAGGGCTAGTGAGAGAATGTTAGGATAAAACCTTTAAAAGCATGACATGATGTAATAAATTTGGAATGCATTATTTATTTAATGATGTTCCAAGTTCACTTTTTATCTATCCTTATTCCATGCATTATACTTTATGAGCTTTTGGTGTTAGGATAGAGACCTTAAAAGCATGACATGATGTAATAAATTTGGAATTTATTATTTATTTAATGATGTTCTAGTTTCACTTTTATCTATCCTTATTCCATGTATTATACTTTATGAGCATTCTTGTCTACATTTTTTGCATTGTACGTTACTTAGGTGCATTAAGAGTTGCACAGAAAATCTAAGTCATGGGTTCTTTGCGAATAGATGACTTGTTCACAATCGGTTCATGGGCATAGACAACCCATTAGAGGATGTAGTGCACCACTCCTAATTGAAGGGATGACTAATCTTGGCTATTGGGATGAGTTTCCCATGGTGAATACACTAGTGTGTATGGTTGCACATTGGACATGACCTATGGTGAGTTATGACTTAAGGCTATCAAGTGATCATGACTCCACCAAGTTGCTTCATTGTGTTGTTTCTCAACCTTGAGAGAATATTGAGCTTGTGTTGAAGTTAGCAATGGCTTTGACCTACGGGTGAAATCGTAAGTTGATCATATATTTCCTATGGATTGGGTCACTATTGATAGAAGCTGGTAGCAATAGGTATTCTCAATAAAGGGACCTTGATATCTCTTGGGATTGAGAAAGTGTGTCCTTTTGGGTGATCCTAAGGAGATATGTTCATGGAAATTATGGTCATAGTAGTTCCTTAAGTGGAACTTGACATAGGCCCTCTGAGAGCTAAGATATGTCAATTGAACACATAATAGGAGGATTTGTAACTCAAGGATGGTAGAGGTAGTCTTGACAAGCTGATAGCTTTCACCTTGTTAAGAGACTAGCACAAGAGGTAATATCTATCTATGGGTGTAGGCTTGCACCCTCTTGAGTCTGGCCTTATTTTATGCTCGGTTTTTTTTTTTTTTTTTTTTGTGATGAATGCTTCAGTTAGCCTGAGGTCAGAGAATTTCAAAGTGACTTCCTTTGACATGGTAAGTAGGAATGTATGCTTCCTAATTTGTGTTCTAAAATGAAGTTTTGTTGGACAAGTGGCTTCAAAAGTTTCTGGGGGGTCAGTGATAGATTCTCGAGAAAAGGTATGGTGGATAAATTAGGGGAGTTGGAGGGAGGTGCTACTTTAGGGATCCAAGAGGTTCTTTTTAGCTTGTGGAAACCTATGAGAAATGGTTGAAATGCATTCCAGGGCTTTATTTTATTTCCTCTAGGAAGAGGCAGAGGGAATCAAATTTCGGCTAGATCATTGCATGGAGGTGAATTTGTGGCATTGATTGCCATCACTTTATGTTTAACAAATAATTTTGAAGTGTAGGTTGCTATTCATTTCTCTAGGAGGGTTCATGGCCAGTTTAACCTGAGGTTTATCCTGAGATTTCATGATTTGGAATTGGAAGAGGTGGGGAGCTCCTTATCTTGCATTTACCAGCAATGCTATAGTGGTTAGAGAGGATTTCCCTGTTCCCAAAGCCTTCAGGAAGGGTGTTTTTTCTGGCTACTTCTAATAGAAAGACTCTGGCTTTTTGAGTTTTACATCATAAAATTTTAGGATTTTCTATTGGCTCTCAATAAAGGAAACTGACTTCAGAAATATGTAGAGGGTTTGTTGTAGAAATTATTTTGATGACTTTTTTTTTTTTTCGTGATTTGCTTTCAATAGATGGAGACTTTTTTTTCTTAGATTGTCTTATCAATCTAGTTGTTACACATACATGATTCTGAAATAAATGTATTCAAATCAAGTTTTATAAAAATTAAACATAGTTGCCGTTTTGTTTTACACTCAGAAGTCAGAACTGTAGCACCATTACCTGTTCTCAATTTTATGTTTTGACATGTTAAATCTCATCCTCATCAATATTTTCCTAGAACAACTAAATGTGTCTATTTAAGAAAAAGGGAAAACAAAAACCAAGTCTTACTGAGTTGGAGATTTTTGGATTGAGTTATGAGTTTTTACCATAGAAAAGTCTTACAGAATTTAGTTAACGGATTTCAGGATCTCAGTCATGTAAAAAGCGATCTCGGCATGTTTGGTTGAGTTCGTTTGATTCATGTAGATAACTCTTCCCTTCATTTTTTTCCACATGGATATCAAGCTGAACTCCAGTGCTTGAAAAGGCCTCTAAATCAGTTTGGGAGTTGACTCTGGACAATAATTGGCTAGGGAGAGAGATAGATGAAACAGTTGAAAGAGTTTTCTGCCAGTAAGTGGTCGAGAACCTCCATTGTTTCCTGATACAAAACTTCAAAGCTAGCCAGGAAAAGAGAATGAGAAAGGAAAATCAAAAGAGAATGAAAATGAGGAGAATCCCAGTTCAGCATCAAAGAAAAGGAGCTTCAGTGAGATGAATACTGAAGTAGGAGTAAATAAAGCTGCAAGCAAATCTCGCAATCAACTAGCTGTACCAGAAGATTTTAGCAAACTGCCTTCACCAAATCCAGGGATATGAGTGATTCTGCTTTGGTTTAGCTTAGATTATCTTGGATTTGATTTTATTTTCTTTCCATTTAGTGCATTTTTATAGAAAACATCATAGAGAATGACTTTGTCAGCTGAAATCTGAAGTTCCAGATTGCATGTTCGCTATTCTGTATGCAATAAACTAGATAGATGCAATTTATATTATAACAAATATTGCAAATATTCATTCTAGGAAGGACCAATTTCTGTGTTGCTTGAATTCTTTTCTGTATGGGCCTAAGAATTGTTTCATGAATAGGTATAAATGCTTAGCTAAGTGACTTATGCATAATTTTTAGAACTTGATTAGAATAGTTGGATGATATGATCAATAATATAGCTCAAATTATCTATCCATTGAATGCATTGATTTCAAGAAATATGTCATCCAATTTGGCCAATTCCTTCAAGATTTTGTGTTGTTGATTGTACTCACAATTTATTCCTGTTTTCTCTAATGTTACATGATTTTATTTTATTTTTTCAATTAAAAATGTTATTTATTTATTAGTTATTTACTTTTTTAAAGTGAATAAAAAAAGATTCTTAGGCCTTTGTTTGGTTGTCAAGAAAATAGGAAAGATGGAATCTATTGCATTATTGTTGAAAAAGTTTTAAGATTATAAATTTTCTTAGGCCTAGGTTGGTATTGTAATTTGTGAAGTTAAGCGTATACTTCTGACATGTGGAGCAAGTAGGTGTGATATCCCATATCCGTTAGGGGTAGAAGTTCTTGACATTATGCATGTAGTGGGCTCCTATGGATTGGGGAGAGAACATGTAAAGCTAATTCTTGATCCCAATGTGAGATCTTATTGGGTACCATAAAGGGTATTTGTTTGTTAGATCCATAATCCTATGAGGCACGACGAGGACATCGTGTCTTCATGGGGGGAAAGGAGTATAATTGTGATATTTCACATCGGATAGAGGTAAAAGTTCCGGATACTTTATATGTAATAGGTTGTTCTTAATGATGTAGACACATTTTAAAGTCATGAGAACTCATTGGACTTAAAGTGGAAAATATCTACTTGGAAAGGAGTGGATATGTTATATAATATGCATCTCATGACATCATGCCAAACCATATAATATTGACTTATTGATTTGTATTCTAGGTTTATATTTGAATTGTGGTAAGTATTAAGTAAAGGGAAAAATATGTTATAATCACAGATGCAAATGTCGCTATTTTTTTATTTATTTATTTTTGCTGAAATTTCAGTGAGAAATCATGTTTTGGTGGGGTCTGACAGGATATTTAGGGGAGAAAATTTGTTTGAATCTTCAATTTCCAATGCCTATTTATTTTGTAAATAAATAGACTTGGCACCCAACCTCGTTGCAAGGATGCATTGTCTAACAGCAGAAATAACTTCTAGATGAAAAAACTCTTTATACATACATGTCCTAACAATATTCTACAATACTTTGTTTGAATTTGCGAGCTCATTAACCACTGTGGTGGCTTCAAAACACAGATTCTATGCCATAATTACCTGCAATAACCAGTGTAGATCAGTTGTGCATGACTACGAACCCTGTAGATGAACATGGCAAGGTTCAAAATTTTGATTTCTACGTTAACTTAGCTAGGTTATGCACAACTAGAGACTTCATTGATTTTGATTTCCCCATGATCTTTGCTCTTTGAATTCAACAATTGTTTTGGAATTTCAATATCTAGTCTCCGCTCATAAGAAGCAATGCATGTTGAAATGAACATAACAATATAGCCAATACGTAAGAACAACACAAATTATGCCAGATGGTTCTGGTCAGGGGAGCTACAAGGAAGGCCAAAAGGTGGAGGCAGCAGCGGGAAAAAACTTGATGGTCTATACTCAACATAGACACAAAAGCTAGATCAAGTAGAGTGGTAGAAAAAAAATTGTTATTCAACAAGCTTTTAATAAGTTGAGAATTGGATAACTTATACTTTAAGGTCAAGAATATCTTGAGGAAACAATGGCTGGTAGAGAAGTCCTGTAAGGCTTGACCAGAAGCTCCCTTCACAAGGTTATCAATCTGCAGCAACAATTTTTGAGCTTAGCCAGTGATAGTAGGATACATCATAGGCTTTTTATACTAGAAATATGAAGAAATTCTAACACATGAAAAAGGGAAATTTAAATATACAACACATACTATTATGGCTCGTCCAGTAATTTGATCAGGAAAGACATTCAAAAGACAGTAATCGGATCCATGGACATTTCGAGTAGGAGGAACAACTCCTTTCTCCAGCAAAATTACGAACTCTTCATCCTGAAAAGGGCAGTGGATACGTTCAATCAGGTCAAACAAAATAATAAGTCCCCTAAACCAATAAAACCTTGTGAGATACAAATAAATAAATAAATATACAAGGCAGAACTTTTATGCATTATACCATAGTCTAACTAACTTAAGATTATTGTTGGTCATTGCTGCCAGAATGAAATTAGATGAAGTTATTATTTCAAAATTGCCTTCAACTTGGAATGATAATTGATGAACAAATTTGAAGCACAAGAAAGGGGATTTGTCTCTGAATATGTTCATATATCACTTGAGAATTGAATAAGAGTCTAACATCTACAATAAGAAAGATGACACAGTTGCCAATGCTCATACTGTCAATTAAGACTCAAAAAGCAAGAAATGTCTATTAAAAAGAAGGGAACTTAGAAAGACAACTAGCAAAAGAGTGTGCTACAACTATGGTAAGCTAGGACACATAGCCAAGTATTGTTGTCACCGGAAAGATGACAAAGAGAACAAAGACAAAAGGGATAGCGTGACTGAGGTAGTCTGGTTTGTGGCGATGTTGAGTGATGGATTAATATTGATGCCACTTGTCAAATCTATAGTGATGCCATAACCATAATGTTCACTACCTATGAATTGGTAGGATTTGAAATGAACTGGTATAAGGGAAACTCTTCTATACCCAAAGTTAAAGGAAAAGCTCTATTGAGTTAAAATTAACCATTGGGAAAAGTGTTCTTTGTCTTGAAATACTGCATGTCCCACACATTGATCAGGAAGAGCTTTATGCTCTTACAAAGATGGTTAACTCTATGCTGGTAAGTTCAAAAGCTCTACTTAGTAGTCTGAGGGAGAAGCACTCCTTGCAGCATGTCATATCCTGAATTGAGTTCCACAAAGGAAGATGACTCCTACACCATGTGAAATCTGGAATGAAGAAAGCTAATCTTTTACTTATGGTATGGGGTTGGCTTAATACATATTAAATTATCTAATTGACACAACTCAAAGCTGATTCCCCACAGAAAAGACTGTTTCTTATTGATTGCTCAATGATTATTAAGGCCTATAGGTTTTTGAATTTGGAAGCTCTAGCTCCATAGTCTTTTGTAGAATCTATTAATACAAATTTCTTTGGACAAATCTTTCCTTTCACGGAAAACCTAAATTAGTGGTGGTAAAAATTCAATTGACCTTGAAAAGGAAAGTGCTTGAAGGTGCAGAATTTTCTGAAGTAAGAAGAAAGAAAAAGAGGTCACATCCCTAAATGTCTTGGTCTTAACTTTTATACTTCAGAGCGTAGAAAAGGATCCCATTAGTTATGCTGAAGCTATGTCTTCTCTTGATGCTATCTTTTGGAAAGAAGCAATTCATTATGGCATTCATTCAATTATGTCTAGTAATACTTGGACATTAGTTGGCTTACCACTTACTTGGATGCAAAAATACTTGTTGCAAATGAATTTTGAAGAAAAAGTTGAAGTTAGATGGTTCAATTGACAAATATAAAGTAAGATTGGTTGCAACAATGTTAAGGATTTGATTATTTTGACATCTTTGGCCCTGTTGCCAGAATCACAGATACCAAGTTGATAACATCATTGTTACTTTGAATAGTTTGGTCTGTCAACAAATGGACTGAAAACAGCAATCTTAAATCGAGATCTTGATGTGAGGGAATATACATGAATCAACCAAAAGGTATTACTTTGTATTGGCATGGGAAGAAAGTTTGTAAATTAGTAGTCTCCATATGGACTGAAGGAAGCACCAAAGATGTGGCATGAAAAATACAAAAATGTGCTTCTTAATAGTGATGATCATATAAATGAGGTTGATTCTTGTATCTACTTTTCTAAGAGATTTTAGAGTCTACATATGTCTTTATGTGGATAACATGCTGATATTTATAATAGGTACAGAAAGTTGTCTTACTAAAACTAAAGAGCTTTTGTCATCCAAGTTTATACGGACTCAATGGAAGTTGAAGTTATTCTTGAGATCAAAATACTTTATGGTGGGATTGTCTTGTAATAGTCATATTCTATTGAAAAGATCCTCAAAAGATATGACTATCTTGAGTTTCTCTAGTTCTAACTCCATAAGATTTGAGCATCGGATTGGAAAAGAATAAAGGTAGGATGATCTCTCAACAAAGTACTAACAGATAATTAGAGTCTTATGTATGTCGTGGACTGTACCAGGCTTAATCTAGCTTTTGGTGTTGGAAGATAGTTTCTATACACATGTAACCTAGGAAAGTGAAGTGGACTGCTTTGTCTATAGCACTTAAACGGGACAAATCTTTTATGGGTTACACTATGGGAGGTTTCGTATTGGACTTCAAGGTTACAGTGATGGCTCATGGAACTTCTTTGGAGGATGGGACATCTGTCATAGGATGGATCTTCACTTTGGTAGAAGGTGCAATTACTTAGAAATCCTAAGAGGAAACATGTATATCTCATTACACAATGAAATGAATTCATTCCCCCCTCATTTGTGAGAAAGGAATGTAAGCGGCTAAGGAATATATTGGTAGACACGTCTATATGAAATAAGCCAATCTAAACAATCACTATTTGTAGTGATAATCTTGTTACAATGCTAAGGGAACCCAATTTGATGAGATTTTTCACATTCAATGAAAAAAGAGGCAAAGAAACAGTTGTGATGTAATGCATTCATATTATATATGAAAATCCCTTCCTATGATAAATTAGTGCTAGTTCTGTGGTTGACTTCTTTGCAAATAAGTCATATTATTTGTGAAGATGAGGATTATTACATTTTCATCCATCTATATGCTTATGGTAGGAGTGAAACATGCTACACTCTTCATTGGCTTTACCTTTTTGAGCATTGAAACGAGTCATGTTGCAGGAGACTATAGATCCTCTCTGGATCACTCATTAAAATGGGATTAGTCATAGACTTCAAAGGTGCCAGCTTTAAAGGACGGATAACCTCTAGAAGGCATGTGTGTGACATATCCAATTTACCTAATAAGTTCCATGACAAATTTTGATTCGTTTATGCTAAGTGGAGGTATAAATCTTGAAGAGACCTTCACTCATATGCATGACTTCCCATATGCCTACTTTTGCTATTTGTTTTTATTGATTTTGTTAATTTAAATTGAGGGATTGTTGGATATGCTTTAAATTAATTTTTTGATAATAATAAAGTCATTAAGTACTATAATATAATCAATGTATACTAATTGGTTTTTAAAAGGTTTTCTTGATTTATAACTTCTTCAATTTTGGGTTTGACATTTTGTGATTTCTTTTAGGTTGGTTCCTTGAATTTGGAAAAAAATGACTTCATGTATTTTCACTTGACTATATTCATTTTCTTTTCTTGATTGACAAGTTTTTTCTTTTGTTTAAAATTTTTTTGAAGTGCATCTTGGAAGTGTCAAAGGTTTTCATGACCATCCTTACTCATTGAAATAGTTGGAAACATCAAGGAATAAAGGGAAAATCTAAGAAAGCTAGGCATATGTGGCATATGTGATGTAGTGTATAGTTGGCTAGTTGGGGAGTGCATTTAATGTTAAAATCGAATATAAGATGTGATTTTTGTTTTCATCCATATATGGTATCAATCAAAGCACTTGAGAGCTTTCAAAAGCTTATAATAGGATAATTGTTTTCAAGAACAGTTTTGAAAAACAATTTTTGAGAATAGTTCATAAAAAATGTTCTATAATTTTTTACAAAATAAAAGTTTGTTTAGAAACCTAAAATATTTTTAACATATTTTTAATATTTTTTAAATATGTTTTAAAAATAATTTCTATATCTAGTGCTTTATTTTTAATCATAATTTATATAATTTTTTATTTATTAGAAGTTGAAAATAAAATTGGTGATAATAATATTAACATATATAGGAAATTATTAGGATTGTCAAACGTATAATTTTAGATAAATAGATAATAGTAATAGATGTTAGGGTTTATTACACTTTACCCCTTAACATATAGCGTGTTTTGCATATTGCCCCTTTAAGATTAAAATCGAGCAATGTACCCTACATGCTTTATAATTACATGCAATGTACATTTTTCAGTGACGGTGTTATATTTTTTTACAGAAAGCACATGTGCTCTTCATGTGATTGAGGGCAAAAGGGTTATTTTCTTTATATAATTACAGTCTTCTCTTCAGTAGCAGCCCCAGCCGCTTTAACTACACTTTGGCAATTGATCTCAATGCTTTCGCAGTCTCCTCAGGTGTTAAAAGTATGGTGTTCCAAATGAGAGTTTAGTAGCTTGTTCAGTCAGGCATTAAATTCATTTGAAGTCATAGCAACTAGAGATGGATGCAAAGTGGCATCCTTATCAGAACTTTGTTTCTTCAATTCAACAAAATTTGAATTCAATAAAAATAATTTGAAAACTCACCCAAGTTCTAACCCTATATAGCTAAAACCAACATCAATTCATCTGAATTGAAATTTACCAAAAGAAATGAAAAAAAAAAAATCAAATTTGAAATCCTATTCTCTTGCCATTTTCTAGAGAAAAACACAACAACAAACTCAAACAAAAACTTGTACAATCAAATCAGCTAAATTGAGCACAAAAAATAAAAAACCTAACCTAAATTCACAAAATTGTCTTTCCCTCTTATAACCTCACTTTTTTCTTCACAACCAAACATAACATTATCAAAAACCAATCCAAAATGGAAAAAAAATTCAAACCAACAACATGCAAAGAATCCAATCTCAACTCTTTTAAAAGCCGGCGAATTCCCCAATCAATCAACACATTCACATCCAAAACAAGCAATTCAAAAAAAAAATAATAATAACATCAATCCACACCGTTATGACCTTCAATCAAGAAAATTCCACAAATCAAATAAAAAAATTCAACGACAACTCTAAATCAGGGTTTTCAAAGAGATAAAACAGAGATGAGAGAGGTGAATATAATGGAAAAAGAAAAGCCTACATTAGCTTACTTGGGATTCTAGGGCTTTGGGTTGGGAATTCAGCAAACAGCAACGAGGAGAAATGATCGATGGGGAAGAAGAGGGGTTAGAGTTTAGGGTTTTAAAATGACAATGACCCTTTGCCCTCACTTTAAAAAAAATGACCTTTTTGCACTCAATCACGCGGAGAGCACATGCCTTTTCATTCAAAAAAAATAACGTCGTCTCTTTAAAAATGCACATTTTATGCAATTATAAAGGATGGCAGGCACAGTACTCGATTTTGAACTCGAAGGGGCAATGTGCAACACACATTATAGGTTGGGGGTAAAGTTTAATAAACCCTAGTTATTATTTCTTATGTTATTTTTAGGTGAAAATTAGATTCTTCAACAATAAATTCTTTAAGGGTTTTGAGTGCTTTTTGAGGTAGGAGAAATTAATACAAATTTTCTAAAAGAAAATAATTTCTTTTTATATGTTATTTTGAATTATATAAAATGATATTTTTATTTCTATGCATGGGTCAAATATATTTTGCATGAAAAATATGTTAGAACATTTTCTTTTGTTTATAATAAAAAAAATGAAAATATTATGTTTTTGTAAGTTTCAATAAATAAAAGAAAGTGTTTGACTTTGGTTTATTTAGCCCTAGTCAGTGGGTTATATTGTTGACATTTTATGTCCTAATCAATGAGTTATAATTGTTGACCTTTTTTACCCTAGTAAATGAGTTATAATTGTTTTACTTTTAAATTTCTTGGTGGGGAATGTAATTGTTTTAAATGTCAACCTCTAGGGGTTTATTTAAAAGTTACTAGTACTAATAGTATTTGGGTTCCATCCACTTTAAAAAGAACAAATTTGAAGTTAAAATTTGAGGATTATAGTATATTTTACTACTCTAAATAGGATTTGGTAATTAGTGATCTTCCAATTATTAGATAATTGTTTGAGTCATTTGCACTTTAAGTTTTAGGACTTAGGTTTGAAATGATAGTCATGTCCTTGGAGGGAGTCTTAGGCATGACACATATATTCTGCAATCGAGATGGTCTATCCTCTTGTAATGGGTTTGTTTGTATATATATATAATTAAATTTACATTTGGTTCTTAAAAAATATTAAGGAAAGAAAAAAATGATAAAAAAAAATAATTTTCTAGTGTTTGAATTTTCCATTGAAATATGAAAAAAATAAAATAAAATATAATTAAATTAGTTGAAAACTTATACACTTTTTAATTATTTAATCTTTACATAATATGAAGCAACATGTAAAAAATAATTTATTAACTTCGATTTTTTTTTCCCTTTTTATTATTTTTCTCCCTATTTTCTTCTCTTCACATTTTTCCTCACAAAAAGATTTAAATATTTGGATAAAAATGAACTAAATGGTAGACACTCTTTTACTTTGGTGCAAAATTAAAGACGAATTCTTCTTTGCTAAATTTTTTGAAGATGCACGCACCAGTACATGTTAGCAGGGACAACACATTCCCCGTGAATAATACTACTTATAGATTGGTTGTAACATTTGGCTTGAAGTTTTTCGTACTATTCATAATGGGTTGATTCATAAAACAAAAATATTTGAAAAAAAATGAACAGAATGGTAGACACTCCTTCAATCATGTGCAAAACGAGAGACAATTTGCATGCTAAATCTTATGAAGATGCATTCACATATACATGTACGAATGAACAACACGTTCCCAATGAATAATAATGCTTTTAGATTGGGGATAAGATTCAGTTTCCGGATGAAGGACAGTATTTTTATTGTGCTTCACATGTTCTTTTAAGAAAATAAGGTGATTGAGGCCTCAAGATATAACTAGCTAGTACACTTTTTTGTCGTTCTTTTTTCACTGCTATGCAGCATGTGAATATTACTAAGAAGGGGTTCAAAAACATTGCATTTAAAGATTTCATTTGAATATTGTTTGTTAACAGATAGATTAAAGTCATGTTTGGTTCCTGGAAAGTATTAAGAAAAGAAAAAAAATTAATAAGGTTATATTTAGTTCCTAAAAAATACTAAGGAGAAAAAAACTGTAAAGAAAAAATGAATTTTTCATATTTGGTTGTCCTATAAAAATATCAAAGAAAATAAAATATAATTAAAACTAGTTAGAAATTTTTGTATTTTAAAATTATTTAATCTTCGTATAGTTTAGTTAAAATAAGTAAAATAAGTTTGAAGTAGCAAATAAAAATAATTTATCAAACTTTTAATTTAATTTTTATTTTCCTTCACTTTTTATTTTCTTCTATTTTTCTTTTGTATTTTCTTTCCCTTGGATTTTCCCTCAAATTTTCTAAGAACCAAACATAGTTTAAAGAAAATGATTCTCATATTTGACTTCCCCATGAAAAACACCAAATAATAATAATAATAATAATAAAATTAATCAAAAGTTTATATTTTTTAAATTATTTAATATTTATATAATAAAGGGGACGAAGTGAAATGAGTTTAAAAATACATATAAAATAATTTATTGAGTTTAAACTTAGTTTTTATTTTTCTTTATCTTTTCTTTCCTTCTTCTATTTTTCTACTCTATTTTGTTGAATTTTTCAAAAGCAAACATAGGGTAAAGCTTTTTTCTTAAAAATATTAAGAAAAGAAAAAATGTAAAGAAAATGAATTTTTTTTATTTTATATTTTATATTTGGATACGATGGAAAAAGTATGTTTGAATATATATATATATATATATATATATATATAGAGAGAGAGAGAGAGAGAGAGAGAGAGAGAGAGAGAGAGAGAGAGAGAGAGAGAGAGAGAGAGAGAGAGAGAGATTAAAAAATACTTTTTGGATGAAAAATAGAAAGAACATGAAATGAATGTGAAAAATGAGCTAAAATATTAATAACTTTATAACTAATATTAAAACATATTTTAAAACTATTTTAACTTAATGGGTGTTTGGTAAACCAATTTAATAACTTAAAGTGGCTTAATAACTTAATTTAAATCATTAAATAAATTAAGTATATGTGGTAAAATAACTTAATAGTATGATTTAAAGTGAAAAACAACTTTGAATAATAAGCAAAAATAATTAATTTATTCATAAGTTCACATCTTCATTTTACCTTTTTACTTTCATTTGTCCTTAATACATTTATGATCTCTTTTGCTATTCCACTACTTCTTTTACCCTAGTTATAATTTATGATGATAAATATGTCATTTTGATGTTTTAGAATGAGTTTTAAGTTAAGTTTATCATATATCTTTAATACTTATAGTACAAATTAAGTAATAAGCTGTAAATCAACAAGTACAAACTTAAAATCAACTTAAGTCTTTAAGCAGTAAATATTAAGTTATACCAAACACCCCTTTAATCAACAACTTAAATGAGTCTTAAAAAAATCAAGTGAAGTGTATGCTTTTTTTATTATTATTATTTAGCTATATTTGATGAATGCATTTTATCTATGGAAACTTAGGCTATGGTTTGTTCTCATAAAGTTTGAAGAAAAATGTGAGGGAAAGAAAATAGAGAGGAAAAGTAAAAGAAATGAAAAAGTAAAGTAAAATAAAAACTAAATTTGAAATCAATAAATTATTTTTATTATTGCTTTAAACTTTTTTCACATATTTAACTCTTTTATATAAAGATTAAATAATTTAAAAATATGTAAATTTCCTCATAATTGTATTATATTTGATTTTCTTTCGTATTTTTTTTTATAATAAAACTAAATATAAGATTATTTTTTTTTTTTTTTTTTTGCTCCTTTAAGACAGAGGACTGGATAATGATAGAAAGAGAAATTCCCTTAAGTTTCTCCCCCCCGCCCCCCTTTTTTTTTTGTTCAAGTTTTTATCTCATTCCTTTTAAGGAACATAACAAGGCATATATTATAATATTTTCTTTTAACACTTCTTTTTTTCTCTCTATCTCATTTTTCATGTTGTCAAACAGAAAAATGATTTTTAATTTGTTTTTCTTATTCTTATAGGGACCGACTTAACAATGGGAAAGACTCTCTCATTTCTTTTCCGAACAAATCAAGGAAGAAGTCAAGAAAAGGACAAGGGAATTAGATGGACCTAAAGACAAAACAAGCTTTATTGATAGCAAAGAATTCTTTTTATTTTTACACCACCTCAAACCAACCAATACCAAAACTACTTGGGTATACTTTGTTTGCCCTCACAATACAACAACCATAAAATTGTTAGAAGGTAGTGACTTGTCCCATAAGTTTCCACTAATGGAAGGAATCTCCTAGATTTCATGCACTCTTATAAAAATAGTCATAAAATAGGAATCCTATAAAAATAATTCAAATTTCATGTATTCATCGATCAAAAATAGTACTTAAGATAGTAAAAAGTAAAACCTAAGATGGTCAATGATAGTACCTATATCATTAAAATTAGGTAGTGTACCTGAATGGTTAAAGGTAACACCCTAAGATGATAAAAAATAGTATCTATACCATTAAAAGGTAGTATACCTGAATGGTCAAAGGTACCAAGAGCATGAAATGTTAATCATTTTTAGATAGTTGTTTGAAATTTATATTTTATAAAGTTGGGTTCTTATTTTATGATTTTTTAATTCAAATGGATGAAAACACGTATTTTCCAAATAATTTTCTTTGAACAATTATGGTAAAACAGTGAAAAAATGTCAAGGAAAAGAGAAGGAACAATGTTAAAAGATTTATCTCCCTGCTTTTTTCTTCAACAAAAGATGAATTTCAAGGGTAAATATATTGGTTAATAATTTAATTTTCTTTTTCGTAGCTAACCAAATAAAAGAAAAATGTATAAATTTTCCAGATCTTCTCTTTTCTTATATTTCTCCTACAATTTTTTTTCCTCCAAAGTTTTTCTTTTCTTATTTTTTTTTCCCCTTACTTTTCCTTTTTATTTACTTTTCTTTAAATTAACTTTTTAGCATAGAATAATTGAAAATGAAGAAAACAAGATAATTAATATGGATTGGAATTCAATGGCTGCCATTATTCTTGTGATGAAATTCCTAGATATTGTTAAACTATGTTTAGTTGTCGGAAAATTTAAAAGAAAGAAAATAGAGAGAACAAAAAAATGAAGGAAAATAAGAAATAAATTTTAAATTAAATGCATTATTTTTATATGCTACGTATTTTAAACTCATTTAACTTATTTTTACTCTTTTATATAAAGATTAAGTAATTTGAAAACATAAAAGTTTCCAACTAATTTTAATTGTATTTAATTTTCTTTTGTGTTGTTTTTACGGTAAACCAATACAAAAAAAATTATTTTTCCTTAGCCTTTTTGCATTTTTTTTTAGTGCATTAGATTGGGAATTTTTTTTCTATTCATCCAGTTTAGGACTTTTTATATTTTCCACTTACATTGCATCGAAGATTCGAGGAGCCTATAGAGTCAACAAGGAATAATATAGGGTAAGCATAGAGAGCTATGAAAGGGATGATGACTTTTAACATCCGACATAAAATAGACTCTAGGGAATAATAGATTAATGCTTTTACACGTTAATTAGAAAAAGACTTGAGCTTGAGTGCTCAAGCACCTAGATCTGACACTCAATGCCTTGAGCACTCAGATGTAACACTTAATGCATTGGGCGCTCAATTGTTGTGGTTGAACATTGCCAACACTCAATACTTTCATATGTTGCATACTTTGTTTTTAACTTTTTCTATATTTTTTATTTTTTATTTATTTTAAAAAAATTTAATTGAATAGAAAAAGTAAAAATATTTAGTTTTTTGGAATAGTAAAAATAACTTTTTGAAACCACGTTAATGAGAGTATATTTTAAACTTACTATTTTACATACATTTTTTATAATAAATATTTTATGATTATCTTATATATCTACAATAGAGTATAAATATGAATGTTTTATAAATAAATTTATTATTTAAAATTAATGAAAGCACAGACAACTCACATTTTAATTGTATTTTGACTTTATATCATAGGAATGGAAATAGTTCTTCTTATTATTGTTGTTGCTTTAATAACAACCATTTTTGTTTTCAAATCAAATAAATTTTTTTATATCTATGATTCATTGGAACAAAAAAGGGCCTGGATAGGTCATTACCTATCCGAGCCGTGGGAATAAAATTAAAAGGCCCTTTTGAACAAACTCAAAGAAAGATTCTTTTTTTTCTATATTTCTATTGGAAATATATTTTGCGAGCCCTTACTTTATGGAATTGGAATTGCTGATAAAAGTTGTATATATCTATATAATAAAAAGAGATAAAAAAATAATAAAGAAAGATAAAGAAAGACTTTTTCAATCTTTACTTTATGTATGGGAGAGATGGTTGAGTGGACTAAAGCGGCGGATTGCTAATCCGTTAAAATCAATGAAAGGAAATATTAATTAAAATTAATAAGGGTAAATATGTCTATTTGATGATTTAAAATAAATATCAAATAACCCAATACTTAAGACAAAAATATGTCTATTTCATTGGATGTTGCTAAAACATATATTGATAAAGCCGATCTTTGTACAATGCAGGTGACCCGATTGAGGTGTGGAGGATTTATATTTTCATTGCGCCTAAACCACACAATGAGTGATGCTCCTGGCTTGGTCCAATTCCTCAACGCCATAAGAGAGATGGCTCAAGGTCTGTCTGTGCCATCTCTGCTGCCCATATGGGAAAGAGAGCTGTTAAATGCCCGAAATCCACCACGAATAACCCGTATACATCATGAATTCGAGAACTTAACCAACACCAAGGGCACACTAATGGCCATGGACGAAAATAATTTGGTTCATCGATCATTCTTCTTTGGCCCCAAGGAGATAAGAGCACTTAGGAGCCGACTTCCTGCAAGCCTCGGTGCCTGCTCGACGTTTGAGGTTCTAACAGCTTATGTATGGAGATGCCGCACAATTGCATTTGCAGTAGACCCTGATGAGGTTGTTCACATTTCATGCGTAATCAGTATGCGAGGCAAGCGCGGTTTCGAACTGCCTCCTGGATACTAATTTTTATAAATTAGTATGTGATAAAATGTTAAAAGAATTTCTTTTCCATTTTTCTTATAAAAAGGGTGATGAAAGTTTGGGGAAAGGGTATCCTAAAACATTTAGTGCCTAATTGGAAATATTTTTTAGAATAGTATTTTGTTGTTTAGAACAAAAAAAAAATATAGAAAATATATTAGATAATCAAAAATTATTTTTTGTTTTTAAAAATAAAAAATAAGGTGTTTTCAGATAACATTTTTTTGTAGTTTTATGTTGTTTTAACTTATTTTTTAAGGATTGTTTTAAGAAATAAATAATTATAGAAATATGTAAAATGATTAAAAATAAAATACTAAATATAAACACTATTTTTAAAACATATTTAAAAATATTAAGAATATGTTGAAAACATTTTAAGTTTTCAAATAAACTTTTGTTGCATACAAATCAAAGAATAATTTTTAAAAATCATTTTCAAATTATTTTCAAAAATACTTATCAAACATGCCTTTAATTTTTATAGTTCTCAACATTTTCCTGAAAAACTAAACCAAAAGAAAATTCTATCAACTTTTCTTGCCATAAATTTATACGTACAAATTGTGTGAAGTCTTGCAAAACAAGTAAAATAATAGAAAAAATATGCTAACAATTGTTTTTATTAAAATAATTGTGGGGTACAAACTCTTTGATAATATTCTTTACAAAAGAATATTTTTTCCCTCATTCCTTTACTTTGATCATAATTAATTAATAGACGATGATGAAGTGTTTTATTTGTTTTTAAAATCAATTAAAGGTTTAGAGTGACTTATTCATAAATGACTTTGTCAAAATACAAGATCACATATATAATACTTTTATAATTTCTCGAACTTACAGAGAAATTGTATGAAACATTTTTCTTCTTGTGAAGACTTTTTTCGCGTATGAAATTATTTTGTTGATTCCCTCCATTAAAGAAAGTTATTATTATTTATTGGTAAAGTTAGAGAATGAAATTTGGACTTCCTAAGATTTAATTTGTTTAATTCAAAGAATTTGACTTTTTAATTTTAGAAACTTGTCTTTTATGTTAAAGAGATTTGCTAATAAAAGAATGTTTATTTATTTTTAATTTTTTTTATTTTAATAAGAAGATTTATTTCTTTTGTTCAAGAAATTTATGAATAAAAAACTATTTATTTATAATTCTTTTTTGAACTTCAATTGACATATTTATTTTTGTTTTGTAAGATTTAATTTTACCGTCTTTCAAATTTCACTAAGTATTATATTTTGAATTGTATATCATATGTTGATATTTCACTAAGAAACCAAAATTTTAAAGAGGAATTTAATAATAATTTAATTAACTGAAATTTTGTATGTGGAGAGAGAGAGAGAGAGAGAGAGAGAAGGGCATGTACTGCACAATGGCTTTTAAGGGGGTCGTGAAACAAACACAGAAGCCAATGGACACCATACACGTAGAGTAAGTTGATAAGGTTGAAATGATAATTTGATAGGAGTACAATAATTTCTGGTGATTTTATGATAGGAGGGGACCGTGTTGAGGAAAGGACAATGACTTTTAAGGGGGTCATGAAAGAAACACAGAAGCCAATGGACACCATACACGTAGAGTAAGTTGGTAAGGTTGAAATGATAATTTGATAGGAGTACAATAATTTCTGGTGATTTTATGATAGGAGGGGACCGTGTAGAGGAAAGGACCATGGCTTTTAAGGGGGTTGTGAAACAAACACAGAAGCCAATGGACACCATACACTTAGAGTAAGTTTATAAGGTTGAAATGATAATTTGATAGGAGTACAATAATTTCTGGTGATTTTATGATAGGAGGGGACCGTGTAGAGGAAAGGACCATGGCTTTTAAGGGGGTTGTGAAACAAACACAGAAGCCAATGGACACCATACACTTAGAGTAAGTTTATAAGGTTGAAATGATAATTTGATAGGAGTACAATAATTTCTGGTGATTTTATGATAGGAGGGGACCGTGTAGAGGAAAGGACCATGGCTTTTAAGGGGGTCGTGAAACAAACACAGAAGCCAATGGACACCATACACTTAGAGTAAGTTTATAAGGTTGAAATGATAATTTGATTGTATTTTAATATAAAATAAAAATGAGAATGAAATCGGAGAAATAAATAAATTGTAAATAATATTTATATATTTATTTTAAAAATTTATATTATTATTTGATTGTTGTTTTTAAAAGATAATTTTAAAAATAAAATAAAATAAAATAAAGATTTGTTCTTCCAATTTTTTTTAGTGTTTTAAATTTTCTAATAAATTTTATAATTTTTAAGATTAATTTGAAATTCAAAAAATTAATTAATTAATTATAAATTAAATAAAAATAATTTAGAATGTTATCTTCATAAGTAAGTAATAAATGTATATGTATATTAAAAAAATTAACTTATTTATACCTTAAAAAGTTAAATTTTATTTGTTTTTATATTCATTTAAAATAGAATAGTACTATAAATTATTAATTTCAAATAATTACTCTTTATTTCTAATAAAATAAATTAATTATGGTTTTATAAGATGTTAATATTTATATTTTATAATATTTATAAAATCATATAAAAAGTATTAGAAATGATTAATTTTGAATTATTATTATTTATTTTTAACAAAATAAATCAATTAATCTTAATATCTGTATTTTTATAATATTTATAAAAAATATAATTTATGATTTTATTATATTATTAATATTCATATTTTATTAAAAAAATATTATTTTTTAATTTATTTGTAATTAAAAATTTGTTTTTATTTTTAATAAGATATGAATTAAATTTAGTTTACATTGTATAAATTGAATTTAACTTTTTTTTTTCTTACAAAATTAAAATAAAAAATTATTTTTAATAACAACTTATCTAAAAATGTTTCTAGTATTTTTTTTATAAAAAAAAATTGAAAATATTTTATCATTGTAGCTTCTTGGGGCCTGGAGAGAAAAAAACACGTGAAACACAACTAAAATTCTACTCTTATCTAAACCGCGTCGTACGCTGAGCAAGATGCTCCGCCGCGTTATTGGAGTGCAGCAATAGGCTATAAATATCAGCTACCTTCTTCTCAAAGCAAACCCTCACATAAACTCCTTCAATTTTCTCTTTATCACTGTTTCTATATTCTATCAACAAGCTCCTAGCCTGGAAGGACATGGCATCATCATCGTCTCCTCTACTATTCTCGGTTAAACGGTGTGCTCCAGAGTTTGTTCGGCCTACAAACCCTACGCCACGAGAGGTGAAGCAGCTTTCTGATATAGATGATCAAGAAGGCCTTCGCTTGCAAGTTCCTGTGATAATGTTTTACCCAAACAATCCTTTAATGAAAGGAAAAGACCCTGCAAAGGTCATTAAAGAAGCTCTAGGTAAGGTGCTTGTATACTACTACCCATTTGCAGGTAGGCTGATTGAAGGGGATAATAGAAAACTCATGGTGGACTGCACCGGTGAAGGGGTCTTGTTCATTGAAGCCAATGCCGACACTACACTGGAGAATCTTGGTGATTCAATTCAACCAATGTGCCCCTGCTACGAGGAGCTTCTGTATGATGTCCCTGGCTCCGGGGGAATTCTTCGTTCCCCTCTTATCTTAATTCAGGTAAATATTTTTCATTATAAGAAGATGTTCAATAAATCAACGAACAATGATATTTGATAAAATAACTTAATATTATAACTTAAAAATTATTTTTAACTTTAATTATTAAATTAAAATAGCTAATTTAAATAGTATTTATTTATTTTTTTAACTTAATGCTAAATGAAATTTACTTTCATATATTACATGCTTTGTTTTTAACTCTTTCTTTATTTTTTATTTTTTATTTTTACTTATTTTTAAAATTTTTAATTGAATAAAAAAATTCAAATATTTAGTTTTTTGGAATAGTAAAAATAACTTTTTGCAACCACATTAATAAGAGTATATTTTAAAATTACTATTCTACATCCATTTTTTATAATAAATATTTTATGATAATTTTATATATCTACAATAGTATAAATATGAATATTTTATAAATAAATTTATTATTTAAAATTAATTAAAGCAAAGACGAGTTTAAATCAATAAAAGGAAATATTAATCATAATTAACAAAAGTAAATATGTCTATTTGATTATTTAAAATAAATATCAAATAACCCAGTACTTAAAGCAAAAAATATGTCTTTTTCATTGGATGTTGCCAAAACATATATTGATAAAGCCGATCTTTGTACAATGCAGGTGACCCGATTGATGTGTGGAGGATTTATATTTGCATTGCGCCTAAACCACACAATGAGTGATGCTCCTGGCTTGGTCCAATTCATCAACGCCATAAGCGAGATGGCTCAAGGTCTGTCTGTGCCATCACTGCTGCCCATATGGCAAAGAGAGCTGTTAAATGCCCGAAATCCGCCACGAATTACCCGTATACATCATGAATATGAGGAGGTAACCAACACCAAGGGCACACTAATGGCCATGGACGAAAATAATTTGGCTCATCGATCATTCTTCTTTGACCTCAAGGAGATAAGAGCACTTAGGAACCGACTTCCTGCAAGCCTCGGTGCCTGCTCGACGTTTGAGGTTCTAATAGCGTATGTATGGAGATGCCGCACAATTGCATTTGCAGTAGACCCTGATGAGGTTGTTCGCATTTCATGCATAATCAATATGCGAGGGAAGCGCGGTTTCGATCTGCCTCCAGGATACTATGGAAATGCTTTTGTGTATCCAGCTTCAATTACTAAGGCTGGAATGTTATGTAAAAACCCATTGGAATATGCGATAAGGTTACTGAAGAAAGCCAAGGCGGAAATGAGCCAAGAGTACATGAAATCAGTGGCAGATCTTATGGTCATCAAGGGCCGGCCCTCATTTACACTGCCGGGGAACTATCTTATTTCAGATCTCACACATGCCGGGTTTGGAGAGGTCGACTTCGGGTGGGGGAAGCCAGTCTATGGTGGGGCTGCTAGGGCTTTATCTAATGTTAGCTTCTGTATGCGGTTCAGGAACAGCAAAGGAGAAGAAGGGAATGTTATACCTATATGCCTGCCTCCGCCAGTCATGGAAAGGTTTGAACAGGAGCTAAAGAGAATGACAAAAGAGGCAGAGCCTGTTAGACTCATTACATCCAAGCTGTAAATTAAAGAGAATCTACATGGATTTTAAGAATTAAGCAATTTAATTTAGCTTAGGATCTCTTTAAAAAAGTTCACAACCTAAATGCAGCAGGGTGGAGATTACTAGTGATAGGTGTTATGTCAATAGTAGGCAATAGGACACTGTATTTGGCTTGCAGGCTCGAGTGCTGTTGAATACTTATTTCGGCCGGTGGTGTGAGTCATTCATCCTTTTAGGAAAGGAACTGAGCTATGGATTTCTATGCATAGCATTAGTGTTTGCAAGTAGAAACATGTCTTGATAAACTCTATTTGTTTGGGGATACATGCAAGGATTTATCTCTTTTGAACAGAGCAATAGGCTAGGAAGACAAAAAGGGTCTGTCTTATGGGTGAATTTGTGTTTGCTATACCTTTTGAGAAATATTTACTTTTAATGTAGGCGTCAAAGTTCAAAGTTGTGAAAGGTATCTTTTCAATGAGATATAGCGCAACAAGAAAAACATCAACCTCAAAATTTGAAGGCACGTTAGCATGAAGCATCATTGCTAATTTATCATAACCCTTCTCATGAAAATGCGAGCCAATGATGTGACCCAACTTGGAGGTTAGGACACCACAATCATTTCACATGTGTGGTCTAAAGGTTGGACCTGAGAATTTGTAGTTAAGCTAACAAAAAAGTTTTAATTTAAAATATATCTTTTCATACAAAAATCCAAAAATTAAATTATGACAAATCTCCTAAGAGGTAATAGTAAAGTGAACCATTAATACAAAAAATATCCAATTAAATTAGTCTCTTAGCTAAATAAATAAAGGGGCTTTTGCACCTTTCATACACATGTCACTTATTCCCAAAATCTAAGTATACCTAAAAATATTTAATAAAAGGAATGAATTTGAATGTGAACAAAGGATAGAGATCAAATACATTTATTTTGAAAAAATGAAATAGGAATGTTTGTGATATGAGCCCAATCATACAAAATAAGCTTGTATTACATGTGATATTTTTCATAAAGTCTTAAAGCATATATATTTTTCAATAAATGTGTATATATTAAAAAAAATTATGTTTCATTGTTAACAGAATGCTTAACATAGCGAAACTTACGGAAACATGTAGCCTCAGATGTTCCTTACATATTTGTGGATGGAACCAAAACTAATCTAACAGTATACCATAGTATGGACCCGCATTTTTCATGTACATTCATGCTCAATGGTGAGACTTGTTTTTTAATACAAAATTGATTTTTGTAAAAATTGGAGTTACCACTTATTTTTATTTATTTTTTAAAGGAAAAACAAAATAAAGAAATAAAATACTAAAAATGACTCCTTATTTGGAAAAACATATCTTTAAAAATTGAATCCAAATCTAGGGGTTAGGTTACATATCGAGAAGGTATTATAAAATAACACCCCTCTAAGTCCTAAAATAAATCTCTATTAATTAAATTGAGGTAACTATGACAATTAATATATATATATATATATATATATATATATATATATATATATATATATATATATATATATATATTAGTGATACCAAGAATCAAGAAATATATCAAAGCAATAATGAAATCATAATCAAGAATACTCAAGCAAGCCATGCACACTCAAAGAATCAATAAATAAAGAAAGGAAAGAACGTACCTTAATAGCATGTTAAGCGCTTCCATAAATAAGAGAGTTAGTTCACAAGTAATAATCTTATCATATATATATAATGTGCATTAATTTCACTCAAATCAAGAAGCAATGATATGACAATATAGGAATCAAGTAAGGAAAGATAGATCAATCATGATAATAGAATATACACACTAATATAAAATAGAGGAGTTTATAAAATAAATCCTAAAAAAATTATCTAGAAGTGGAATTTAATTATGAAAAAAATTAAGCAATCTCTCCTATGTGTTTAGATTACAGCCTAAAAGGTAAAATTATTTAATTATGTCCTTTTTAACACTAGTTTTCATAAAATCCCAATTGGTCCAGAACAAAGCATATTTCCATGACATGCAAAAGTTAAATTATTTGACTAAATCAAAGATGCTTGAAAATCCCAAAAAAAAATTTACAACCTATTTAATATGTCTAATCTACATGAAAAATATTCATAAAGTATGATCACACACATAACATATTTAAAATCAAACAAAATCCCCCTTAACTCTTAAAAAGAACCATTATAGTAAGAGAAAAAACAAACTTATATCTCCTACTTGGGAAATCATTTTTGAGTGCTTCAGGTACCTAAGATTAAATTCAAGAAGTCTAGATTAAAGGAAAAATATCAAAAGGAATTAAGGAAGTCATTAAATAATTTAATTTTATAAAAAAATTCATAGTGTCCATAACATAGTGAAAATGAATCTGTGGAAAGATTGATTTATATCTATTAATTGAAAAATGATTTTGAACTCAAAAAAAATTATATTAGCACATTTAGAAAGTCTATAACATCATTCAGTTATTAGAAAAATTTTAGGAAGGAATTAAATAATCTGAATTTAATTTTTCATCCAAAGGTTCAACAAATTACCCAAAGAGACAATAAAATATTTGTTTTTGAAGAACTTGAATGTAGGGATTTACCACTTCCCAAATTAATGTCCATGAAAATTATCCATACTTTCTTTACCTCATGTAATCATGGATAAGCTTACCAAGGTAAGGAATTACCCCATTTATGTGGAACCATGAATTTATTTCATGTATTTCAAAATTGAAATTCATTTAAAAATTAATGGAAAGATGCATACCGATTGAAATTGGTAGCGTGACTTTTGAAAAATAGATTTTCATACCTAACGACCTAATCATGAATTTTGAATGAGGTTGAAGGATTGATTTATTTATGGAAAGGGTTGAAAACAATTTTAAAAGCATTAAAACACATGAGATATCAAACACCAAATAATCAAAAGAAGTGAAAGCATGTGAATGTGAACTTACTTGTGAACTAATGTGAATCCAAAGGTCAACCTAAAGTGCAGTTGTATACAAGACCATTAGTGATCTATTTTAGGTGCCAAATTATGATACAAAAGTATCCTAAGAAGATGTCTAATCAAGCCTAAACATGTGATCATCTATTAATGTCAAGTGTGTGTGTATTGTGAAAGGTGAGCTATAAGCATCCATTAACCAAAAATACAAAATCAAAGAGACATGGATTCACATTCATATAAAAGCCAATTTTCATGTGTTTATCCAATGACTGACTTAGGTAAAAAAAAAATTAAATTAAAGAAGAATTAGTTCTAATCATACAATTATCACTCAACAAGCATCAACATAAAATCAATATATCATCATCATCAATTGATCAACAATCAGTGCGGCCTATACATCCACACCTGTCATGACAAAGTTTCATATCCAAATGATGCAAAATAAGAGAAGAAGGAGATGGAGAATAATAATAAAAAACAAAGTCTTAAACACTTACCTCCAATTCCGATGATGCAAAGTGATATCCCAATTGCTAGTTGCTATTGTCTTCTCCATTGAAAATCAAGCCATGAGAAGTCTCTATATGCAGTCATAATATTCACATTAAACAACATTAAGAAATTGAACCTCAAGCCGCCCCCTTAAAGCCACCGAAACCCCATTATTTTACTGCAAAACCAGCCACCAAATTCATGCTCATACAACCACCAAAACACCATTCTTTTTCCATAAAATTCAGCCTCCATTTTCATGCACATGCAGCCACCGAAACACCATTCTTTTACCATAAAATTCAGCCACCCAATTCATGTACATGTAGCCACGGAAACACCATTCTTTTACCATAAAATTCAGCCATTAATTATGTATACACAGCCACCATATTCAGCTCATTTCTCCCTTGAAATTCAGCCATTACAAGTCTTCAAATGCATACACATTTCTCACCTTCTCTTCCACAAATTTTGAAAAAATGGGTATTGCTTAAATACCACTAAAATTAAGACCAGAAGTCCAATAGGGAGCACCTAGAGGGAGGAGGGGGTGAAGGGGTGATTTAAAAATTTAAATAAATATTTATAAATTATAACCAACTTTTTACCTTGAGAGATATTGGGGATATTCCAAATAAATAAATGATTATACCTAGAACTTTAGGTATATACAAATATGATTTTTAACTTTTAGGGATACCCTGCAATTTTTTAGGGATAATATAATTGTCAATATCTAAAATATCTATTGAGATATGTTAGGAATAGTAAAATCATCCAAAATAACCAATCTAACAAACTCAATAACAACTCAACAAAGCAATCAAAAGACATCTTAAGAAAAACTACGGATAACAATAATTGGTTATAGGTATAACCACTACAACCACCAAGATAACTAACCTAACAAACTCAAAAGCAAACTATCCAATCAATCCAAGATAATTAATATTATCAACTAGAATATAAGCAGTAATAAAATGATATGTAATGAGGTACAAGATATTATATCGAAAACCCTTACAAACTGTGGAGATAAAAAACCATGAGGTCTAAGACCTACCAATCTAAATCCATTATTCAAAATCAAGTTACACATATTTATGTGGCCGCTTTAACCTAAAGACTTACTCTCCGGCACGTATAACTTGATCCACATATGCGACGTAGCAACTCCCTTTTGCTCCCTAGTAGATTCTTCGATCACACCAAAGGGATTAAGGTCTATAACCCATAATTCAAAGATTCAAATCCTTGAATGAGAGATCAGGAATGTGGTGGCAATTAGGTTTTCTTTACAAGGAGTCCTTCTCTAAGAATGAGAGGTCTCTAATCTCTAAGATCTCTATGATCTCTTAGCCTGAATATTTAACCCACAAGGGGTTATAAGAGAGGTATTTATAGGCAAAAACCATAAGAGTTTAGGTATCTCAAGTTTCCAAATTAGAGTTTGAGTGAAATTCATTCAAAATATGTTTCTAAACTTGGCAGGACCGACATGACCATTTGAGTGGGTTGATAATTTGAGCGGAATTAACTGCTTTAGCAGTCCCTACTTCTTGAAAAATTATTTTAAAAACATTTTAAGTCCAAAAATGATATAAAATCTTTTTATACTTCAAACAAGCCTTATATGCCACAAGCCAAACCTTATTAAATGTACTTGTGACTTCTCAGTTGGACGAACAACAACCCTTGATCTTCAATGGAGAGCAGGTTGCTATCTAAAAAGATTTCTATGGCCAAACATTAATTGGAACAAAATTGCTAACAAATAAACAAGACTTAATGTTCTAACAAATTCAACCACATTTCTCCTTAATTCAACCACAATATTTAGCTCATTTCTCCACAATAATTCACCGTATTTCAGTGGATATCATTGTGAATTTTTAGCCATGAAAATCCTCAACTCAACCACAATTCAATTCTATTACGTACCACTAAATTGCATACACTACACAACTTGAATTCTCATGCATTGCAGCCACATGAGTTCTCCACTTTCAACAATTAAAAAATTAAGCCATATTAGATCTCCATTTTGAACAAGTAAAAGGAAGGTTTGCTCTACCTTGTGTGACATATGTTATTCTCCACTAGCAATCCATATGTAGCCATGAGAATTTTCATAATACGACCATTAAATCTCCACTAAACTAAGCATTGCATGACTGGCATTTCTCCACTAATTTATACACGGACACACAATTGAAACTTAGAGGATAGTCTTATGTTTACACAAAATATTATGGATCCAGTGAGATATCATTCCCATTACTTCTAGTACATGAGTGACTCATCATAGTGGGAGGTTTATATGCCATGTATTATGAAGCAATGAGAGTGTTGGTGCTCATAGCTTAGCAAGGAGCTTTGAAGGGATAATTAGAATCTTTGTGTTATAACATAGTTTGGATTTCTATAGAAACTCCATAAAAGATAAAACTCATAGGTGTGAGTTAGTTTATAAGAGAAACAAAGGAGTAGATGGAAAGGTTGAGTTTTATGTGGCTAGGTTATAGCTAAAGGTCGTAGTTTGAAACATTGTTTTGACTATAGGATACCTTTTCACTAGTAGCCATACTTAAATCCATTAAAGAAATTCTATCCATTGTACTTTATCTCATTTATGAGATATGAAAATAGGATGTTGAGATAGAGTTCTTGAACAATCGTCTTGATATTAACACCTTTTTATGCAACTAGACATTTTCATAGCAAAGGGCCTTGTGTGTACAAGAAGGTTTAGGAAAGCATAGTGGTACTGTAAGATCTTGTAGATGGATGACAATCTACTCATTGAGAATGATGTAAAGATATTGTCAGCAATCAAGATCAATTTGTCTACTCAATTCTAGATGGAACACAATATATTCTTGGGTTTAAGGTTCTTTTAGATTGCAAGAATAAGGAAATTATGCTATATCACCTACATCGATAAGCATTTGGTTAAGTGTAGGAGGCAGACTAATAGAAGGGTTGCTACCCTTTAGGTTTGGAGTTAGCCTTTCTCAAGATCGATGTCCTCAAACATCTAAGGAGAAAGATCGTATTTAAGTGGTACCTTATGTCTTTACAATGGGTAACCTTATGTATGCGATGCTATGTGCTAACCGAATATTTGCTTTATTGTGGATATTATAAGTAGGTATTAGTCAAATCCAAGTCTAAAACACTGGACAATTGTCAAGCATATACTCAAGTATCTTTAGAGAATAAGGGATTATGTGCTTGTGTTTTAGAGTCTTGAGATCTTTTGGAGGGGTGATGTGACAGTTGGATAGATACCTTTTGTAGAGAACCTGACAAATCCTTTTACCTTGACATTGATTGGGAAAGTCTTTGATGGTCACAGGGATAACATAGGTTTTAGATTAGTATCTATATGCTTTGATAGCATGATGTTTTAAGGGCTAGTGAGAGAATGTTAGGATAAAACCTTTAAAAGTATGACATGATGTAATAAATTTGGAATGCTTTATTTATTTAATGATGTTCCAAGTTCACTTTTTATCTATCCTTATTCCATGCATTATACTTTATGAGCATTTTGGTGTTAGGATAAAGACCTTAAAAGCATGACATGATGTAATAAATTTGGAATTTATTATTTATTTAATGATGTTCTAGTTTCACTTTTATCTATCCTTATTCCATGTATTATATTTTATGAGCATTCTTGTCTACATTTTTTGCATTGTATGTTACTTAGATGCATTAAGAGTTGCACAGAAAATCTAAGTCATGGGTTCTTTGCAAATAGATGACTTGTTCACAATCGGTTCATGGGCATAGACAACCCATTAGAGGATGTAGTGCACCATCTCCTAATTGAAGGGATGACTAGTCTTGGCTATTGGGATGAGTTTCCCATGGTGAATACACTAGTGTGTATGGTTGCACATTGGACATGACCTATGGTGAGTTATGACTTAAGGCTATCAAGTGGTCATGACTCCACCAAGCTGCTTCATTGTGTTGTTTCTCAACCTTGAGAGAATATTGAGCTTATGTTGAAGTTAGCAATGGCTTTGCCCTACGGGTGAAATCATAAGTTGATCATATATTTCCTATGGATTGGGTCAGTATTGATAGAAGCTGGTAGCAATAGGTATTCTCAATAAAGGGACCTTGATATCTCTTCGGATTGAGAAAGTGTGTCCTTTTGGGTGATCCTAAGGAGATATGTTCATGGAAATTATGGTCATAGTAGTTCCTTAAGTGGAACTTGACATAGGCCCTCTGAGAGCTAAGATATGTCAATTGAACACACAATAGGAGGATTTGTAACTCAAGGATGGTAGAGGTAGTCTTGATAGGATGATAGCTTTCACCTTGTTAAGAGACTAGCACAAGAGGTAATATCTATCTATGGGTGTAGGCTTGCACCCTCTTGAGTCTGGGCTTATTTTATGCTGGCTTTTTTTTTTTTTTTTTTTTTTTTTTGTGATGAATGCTTTAGTTAGCCTGAGGTCAAAGAACTTCAAAGTGACTTCCTTTGACATGATAAGTAGGAATGTATTCTTCCTAATTTGTGTTCTAAAATGAAGTTTTGTTGGACAAGTGGCTTCAAAAGTTTATGGGGGGTCAGTGATAGATTCTCGAGAAAAGGTATGGTGGATAAATTTGGGGAGTTGGAGGGAGGTGCTACTTTAGGGATCCAAGAGGTTCTTTTTAGCTTGTGGAAACCTATGAGAAATGGTTGAAATGCATTCCAGGGCTTTATTTTCTTTCCTCTAGGAAGAGGCAGAGGGAATCAAATTTCGGCTAGATCATTGCATGGAGGTGAATTTGTGGCATTGATTGCCATCCCTTTATGTTTAACAAATAATTTTGAAGTGTAGGTTGCTATTCATTTCTCTAGGAGGGTTCATGGCTAGTTTAACCTGAGATTTCATGATTTGGAATTGGAAGAGGTGGGGAGCTCCTTATCTTGCATTTACCAGCAATGCTATAGTAGTTAGAGAGGATTTCCCTGTTCCCAAAGTCTTCAGGAAGGGTGTTTTTTCTGGCTACTTCTAATAGAAAGACTCTGGCTTTTTGAGTTTTACATCATAAAATTTTAGGATTTTCTATTGGCTCTCAATAAAGGAAACTGACTTCAGAAATATGTAGAGGGTTTGTTGTAGAAATTATTTTGATGACTTTTTTTTTTTTTTTTTCGTGATTTGCTTTCAATAGATGGAGACTTTTTTTTTCTTAGATTGTCTTATCAATCTAGTTGTTACACATACATGATTCTGAAATAAATGTATTCAAATCAAGTTTTATAAAAATTAAACATAGTTGCCGTTTTGTTTTACACTCAGAAGTCAGAACTGTAGCACCATTACCTGTTCTCAATTTTATGTTTTGACATGTTAAATCTCATACTCATCAATATTTAGGTTTTTGAATTTGGAAGCTCTAGCTTCATAGTCTTTTGTAGAATCTATTAATACAAATTTCTTTGGACAAATGTTTCCCTTCAAAGAGCTTAGAAAAGGATCCCATTAGTTATGCTAAAGCTATATCTTCTCTTGATGCTATCTTTTGGAAAGAAGCAATTCATTATGGCATTCATTCAATTATGTCGAGTAATACTTGGACATTAGTTGGCTTACCACTTGGATGCAAAAATACTTGTTGCAAATGAATTTTGAAGAAAAAGTTGAAGTTAGATGGTTCAATTGACAAATATAAAGCAAGATTGGTTGAAACAACGTTAAGGATTTGATTATCTTGACATCCTTGGCCCTGTTGCCAAAATCACAGATATCAAGTTGATAACAGCATTGTTACTTTGAATAGTTTGGTCATTCAACAAATGGACTGAAAACAGCAATCTTGAACAGAAATAACTTCTAAATGAAAAAACTCTTTATACATACATGTCCTAACAATATTCTACAATACTTTGTTTGAATTTGCGAGCTCATTAAGCACTGTGGTGGCTTCAAAACAAAGATTCCATGCCATAATTACGTGTAATAACCAGTGTAGATCAGTTGTGCATGACTACGACCCCTGTAGATGAACATGGCAAGGTTCAAAATTTTGATTTCTATGTTAACTTAGCTAGGTTATGCACAACTAGAGACTTCATTGATTTTGATTTCCCCATGATCTTTGCTCTTTGAATTCAACAATTGTTTTGGAATTTCAATATCTAGTCTCCGCTCATAAGAAGAAGCAATGCATGTTGAAATGAACATAACAACATAGCCAATACGTAAGAACAACACAAATTATGCCAGATGGTTCCGGTCAGAGGAGCTACAAGGAAGGCCAAAAGGTGGAGGCAGCAGTGGGAAAAAACTTGGTGGTCTATACTCGACATAGACACAAAAGCTAGATCAAGTAGAGCGGTAGAAAAAAAATTCTTATTCAACAAGCTTTTAATAAGTTGAGAATTGGATAACTTATCCTTTAAGGTCAAGAATATCTTGAGGAAACAATGGCTGGTAGAGAAGTCCTGTAAGGCTTGACCAGAAGCTCCCTTCACAAGGTTATCAATCTGCAGCAACAATTTTTGAGCTTAGCCAGTGATAGTAGGATACATCATAGGCTTTTTATACTAGAAATATGAAGAAATTCTAACACATGAAAAAGGGAAATTTAAATATACAACACATACTATTATGGCTCGTCCAGTAATTTGATCAGGAAAGACATTCAAAAGACAGTAATCGGATCCATGGACATTTCGAGTAGGAGGAACAACTCCTTTCTCCAGCAAAATTACGAACTCTTCATCCTGAAAAGGGCAGTGGATATGTTCAATCAGGTCAAACAAAATAATAAGTCCCCTAAACCAATAAAACCTTTTGAGATACAAATAAATAAATAAATATACAAGGCAGAACTTTTATGCATTATACCATAGTCTAACTAACTTAAGATTATTGTTGGTCATTGCTGCCAGAATGAAATTAGATGAAGTTATTATTTCAAAATTGCCTTCAACTTGGAATGATAATTGATGAACAAATTTGAAGCACAAGAAAGGGGATTTGTCTCTGAATATGTTCATATATCACTTGAGAATTGAATAAGAGTCTAACATCTACAATAAGAAAGATGACACAGTTGCCAATGCTCATACTGTCAATTAAGACTCAAAAAGCAAGAAATGTCTATTAAAAAGAAGGGAACTTAGAAAGACAACTAGCAAAAGAGTGTGGTACAATTATAGTAAGCTAGGACACATAGCCAAGTATTGTTGTCACCGGAAAGATGACAAAGAGAACAAAGACAAAAGGGATAGCGTGACTGAGGTAGTCTGGTTTGTGGCGATGTTGAGTGATGGATTAATATTGATGCCACTTGTCAAATCTATAGTGATGCCATAACCATAATGTTCACTACTTATGAATTGGTAGGATTTGAAATGAACTGGTATAAGGGAAACTCTTCTATACCCAAAGTTAAAGGAAAAGCTCTATTGAGTTAAAATTAACCATTGGGAAAAGTGTTCTTTGTCTTGAAATACTGCATGTCCCACACATTGATCAGGAAGAGCTTTATGCTCTTACAAAGATGGTTAACTCTATGCTGGTAAGTTCAAAAGCTCTACTTAGTAGTCTGAGGGAGAAGCACTCCTTGCAGCATGTCATATCCTGAATTGAGTTCCACAAAGGAAGATGACTCCTACACCATGTGAAATCTGGAATGAAGAAAGCTAATCTTTTACTTATGGTATGGGGTTGGCTTAATACATATTAAATTATCTAATTGACACAACTCAAAGCTGATTCCCCACAGAAAAGACTGTTTCTTATTGATTGCTCAATGATTATTAAGGCCTATAGGTTTTTGAATTTGGAAGCTCTAGCTCCATAGTCTTTTGTAGAATCTATTAATACAAATTTCTTTGGACAAATCTTTCCTTTCACGGAAAACCTAAATTAGTGGTGGTAAAAATTCAATTGACCTTGAAAAGGAAAGTGCTTGAAGGTGCAGAATTTTCTGAAGTAAGAAGAAAGAAAAAGAGGTCACATCCCTAAATGTCTTGGTCTTAACTTTTATATTTCAGAGCGTAGAAAAGGATCCCATTAGTTATGCTGAAGCTATGTCTTCTCTTGATGCTATCTTTTGGAAAGAAGCAATTCATTATGGCATTCATTCAATTATGTCTAGTAATACTTGGACATTAGTTGGCTTACCACTTACTTGGATGCAAAAATACTTGTTGCAAATGAATTTTGAAGAAAAAGTTGAAGTTAGATGGTTCAATTGACAAATATGAAGTAAGATTGGTTGAAACAATGTTAAGGATTTGATTATTTTGACATCTTTGGCCCTGTTGCCAGAATCACAGATACCAAGTTGATAACATCATTGTTACTTTGAATAGTTTGGTCTGTCAACAAATGGACTGAAAACAGCAATCTTAAATCGAGATCTTGATGTGAGGGAATATACATGAATCAACCAAAAGGTATTACTTTGTATTGGCATGGGAAGAAAGTTTGTAAATTAGTAGTCTCCATATGGACTGAAGGAAGCACCAAAGATGTGGCATGAAAAATACAAAAATGTGCTTCTTAATAGTGATGATCATATAAATGAGGTTGATTCTTGTATCTACTTTTGTAAGAGATTTTAGAGTCTACATATGTCTTTATGTGGATAACATGCTGATATTTATAATAGGTACAGAAAGTTGTCTTACTAAAACTAAAGAGCTTTTGTCATCCAAGTTTATACGGACTCAATGGAAGTTGAAGTTATTCTTGAGATCAAAATACTTTATGGTGAGATTGTCTTGTAATAGTCATATTCTATTGAAAAGATCCTCAAAAGATATGACTATCTTGAGTTTCTCTAGTTCTAACTCCATAAGATTTGAGCATCGGATTGGAAAAGAATAAAGGTAGGATGATCTCTCAATAAAGTACTAACAGATAATTAGAGTCTTATGTATGTCGTGGACTGTACCAGGCTTAATCTAGCTTTTGGTGTTGGAAGATAGTGTCTATACACATGTAACCTAGGAAAGTGAAGTGGACTGCTTTGTCTATAGCACTTAAATGGGACAAATCTTTTATGGGTTACACTATGGGAGGTTTCGTATTGGACTTCAAGGTTACAGTGATGGCTCATGGAACTTCTTTGGAGGATGGGACATCTGTCATAGGATGGATCTTCACTTTGGTAGAAGGTGCAATTACTTAGAAATCCTAAGAGCAAACATGTATATCTCATTACACAATGAAATGAATTCATTCCCCCCTCATTTGTGAGGAAGGAATGTAAGCGGCTAAGGAATATATTGGTAGACACGTCTATATGAAATAAGCCAATCTAAACAATCACTATTTGTAGTGATAATCTTGTTACAATGCTTAAGCCATATAATGAGATCTGTAACGGAAATTTTAGACTTGTTTATGTGAGACATAATCATGTAAGGCTTGATGGGATCATGGCTACACATGTCAAGTCCAGAGAGAATTTCATCAAGGGGAATGAGATTGAAAATCTATACTTTTGTTACGGTCAGTGGGAACCCAATTTGATGAGATTTTTCACATTCAATGAAAAAAGAGGCAAAGAAACAGTTGTGATGTAATGCATTCATATTATATATGAAAATCCCTTCCTATGATAAATTAGTGCTAGTCCTGTGGTTGACTTCTTTGCAAATAAGTCATATTATTTGTGAAGATGAGGATTATTACATTTTCATCCATCTATATGCTTATGGTAGGAGTGAAACATGCTACACTCTTCATTGGCTTTACCTTTTTGAGCATTGAAACGAGTCATGTTGCAGGAGACTATAGATCCTCTCTGGATCACTCATTAAAATGAGATTAGTCATAGACTTCAAAGGTGCCAGCTTTAAAGGACGGATAACCTCTAGAAGGCATGTGTGTGACATATCCAATTTACCTAATAAGTTCCATGACAAATTTTGATTCGTTTATGCTAAGTGGAGGTATAAATCTTGAAGAGACCTTCACTCATATGCATGACTTCCCATATGCCTACTTTTGCTATTTGTTTTTATTGATTTTGTTAATTTAAATTGAGGGATTGTTGGATATGCTTTAAATTAATTTTTTGATAATAATAAAGTCATTAAGTACTATAATATAATCAATGTATACTAATTGGTTTTTAAAAGGTTTTCTTGATTTATAACTTCTTCAATTTTGGGTTTGACATTTTGTGATTTCTTTTAGGTTGGTTCCTTGAATTTGGAAAAAAATGACTTCATGTATTTTCACTTGACTATATTCATTTTCTTTTCTTGATTGACAAGTTTTTTCTTTTGTTTAAAATTTTTTTGAAGTGCATCTTGGAAGTGTCAAAGGTTTTCATGACCATCCTTACTCATTGAAATAGCTGGAAACATCAAGGAATAAAGGGAAAATCTAAGAAAGCTAGGCATATGTGGCATATGTGATGTAGCGTATAGTTGGCTAGTTGGGGAGTGCATTTAATGTTAAAATCGAATATAAGATGTGATTTTTGTTTTCATCCATATATGGTATCAATCAAAGCACTTGAGAGCTTTCAAAAGCTTATAATAGGATAATTGTTTTCAAGAACAGTTTTGAAAAACAATTTTTGAGAATAGTTTATAAAAAATGTTCTATAATTTTTTACAGAATAAAAGTTTGTTTAGAAACCTAAAATATTTTTAACATATTTTTAATATTTTTTAACTATGTTTTAAAAATAATTTCTATATCTAGTGCTTTATTTTTAATCATAATTTATATAATTATTTTTTATTAGAAGTTGAAAATAAAATTGGTGATAATAATATTAACATATATAGGAAATTATTAGGATTGTCAAACCTATAATTTTAGATAAATAGATAATAGTAATAGTTGTTAGGGTTTATTACACTTTACCCCCTAACCTATAGCGTGTTTTGCATATTGCCCCCTTAAGTTTAAAATCGAGTAATGTACCCTACATGCTTTATAATTACATGCAATGTACATTTTTCAGTGACGGTGTTACATTTTTTTACAGAAAGCGCATGTGCTCTTCATGTGATCGAGGGCAAAAGGGTTATTTTCTTTATATAATTACAGTCTTCTCTTCAGTAGCAGCCCCAGCCGCCTTAACTACACTTTGGTAATTGATCTCAATGCTTTCGCAATCTCCTCAGGTGTTAAAGTATGGTGTTCCAAATGAGAGTTCAGTAGCTTGTTCAGTCAGGCATTAAATTTTGAAGTCATAGCAACTAGAGATGGATGCAAAGTGGCATCCCTATTAGAACTTTGTTTCTTCAATTCAACAAAATTTGTATTCAATAAAAATCATTTGAAAACTCACCCAAGTTCTAACCTTATATAGCTAAAACCAACATCAATTCATCTGAATTGAAATTTACCGAAAGAAATGAAAAAAAAAAAATCAAATTTGAAATCCTATTCTCTTGCCATTTTCCAGAGAAAAACACAACAACAAACTCAAACAAAAACTTGTACAATCAAATCAGCTAAATTGAGCACAAAAAATAAAAAACCTAACCTAAATTCACAAAATTGTCTTTCCCTCTTATAACCTCACTTTTTTCTTCACAACCAAACATAACATTATCAAAACCCAATCCAAAACGAAAAAAAAATTCAAACCAACAACATGCAAAGAATCCAATCTCAACTCTTTTAAAAGCCAACGAATTCCCCAATCAATCAACACATTCACATCCAAAACAAGCAATTCAATAAAAAAAATAATAACATCAATCCACACCGTTATGACCTTCAATCAAGAAAATTCCACAAATCAAATAAAAAAATTCAACGACAACTCTGAATTAGGGTTTTCAAAGAGATAAAACAGAGAAGAGAGAGGTGAATATAGTGGAAAAAGAAAAGCCTACATTAGCTTACTTGGGATTCTAGGGCTTTGGGTTGGGGATTAAGCAAACAGCAACGAGGAGAAATGATCGATGGGGAAGAAGAGGGGCTAGAGTTTAGGGTTTTAAAATGACAATGACCCTTTGCCCTCACTTTAAAAAAAATGACCTTTTTGCACTCGGTCACGCGGAGAGCACATGCCTTTTCATTCAAAAAAAATAACGTCGTCTCTTAAAAAATGCACATTTTATGCAATTATAAAGGATGACAGGCATAGTACTCGATTTTGAACTCAAAGGGGCAATGTGCAAAACATGTTATAGGTTGGAGGTAAAGTTTAATAAACCCTAGTTATTATTTCTTATGTTATTTTTAGGTGAAAATTAGATTCTTCAACAATAAATTCTTTAAGGGTTTTGAGTGCTTTTTGACATAGTAGAAATTAATACAAATTTTCTAAAAGAAAATAATTTCTTTTTATATGTTATTTTGAATTATATAAAATGATATTTTTATTTCTATGCATGGGTTAAATATATTTTGCATGAAAAATATGTTAGAACATTTTCTTTTGTTTATAATAAAAAAAATGAAAACATTATGTTTTTGTAAGTTTCAATAAATAAAAGAAAGTGTTCGACTTTGGTTTATTTAGCCCTAACCAATGGGTTATATTGTTGACATTTTATGTCTTAATCAATGAGTTATAATTGTTGACCTTTTTTACCCTAGTAAATGGGTTATAATTGTTTGACTTTTAAATTTCTTGGTGGGGAATGTAATTGTTTTAAATGTAACCTCTAGGGGATTATTTAAAAGTTACTAGTACTAATAGTATTTGGGTTCCATCCACTTTAAAAAGAACAAATTTGAAGTTAAATTTTGAGGATTATAGTATATTTTACTACTCTAAATAAGATTTGGTAATTAGTGATCTTCCAATTATTAGATAATTGTTTGAGTCATTTGCACTTTAAGTTTTAGGACTTGAGGTTTGAAATGATAGTCACGTCCTTAGAGGGAGTCTTAGGCATGACGCATATATTCTGCAATTGAGATGGTCTATCCTCTTGTAATGGGTTTGTTTGTCTATATATATAATTAAATTTACATTTGGTTCTTAAAAATTATTAAAGAAAGAAAAAAATGATAAAAAAAAAAATAATTTTCTAGTGTTTGAATTTTCCATTGAAATATGAAATAAAATAAAATAAAATATAATTAAATTAGTTGAAAACTTATACACTTTTTAATTATTTAATCTTTACATAATATGAAGCAACATTTAAAAAGTAATTTATTAACTTCGATTTTTTTTCCCTTTTTATTATTTTTCTCCCTATTTTCTTCTCTTCACATTTTTCCTCACAAAAAGATTTAAATATTTGGATAAAAATGAACTAAATGGTAGACACTCTTTTACTTTGGTGCAAAATGAAAGACGAATTCTTCTTTGCTAAATCTTTTGAAGATGCACGCACTAGTACATGTTAGCAGGGACAACACATTCCCCGTGAATAATACTACTTATAGATTGGTTGTAACATTTGGTTTGAAGTTTTTTGTACTATTCATAATGGGTTGATTCATAAAACAAAAATATTTGAAAAAAAATGAACAGAATGGTAGAGACTCCTTCAATCATGTGCAAAACGAGAGACAATTGGCATGCTAAATCTTATGAAGATGCATTCACATATACATGTACGAATGAACAACACGTTCCCAATGAATAATAATGCTTTTAGATTGGGGATAAGATTTGGTTTCCGGATGAAGGACAGTATTTTTATTGTGCTTCACATGTTCTTTTAAGAAAATAAGGTGATTGAGGCCTCAAGATATAACTAGCTAGTACACTTTTTTGTCGTTCTTTTTTCACTGCTATGCAGCATGTGAATATTACTAAGAAGGGGTTCAAAAACATTGCATTTAAAGATTTCATTTGAATATTGTTTGTTAACAGATAGATTAAAGTCATGTTGGGTTCCTGGAAAGTATTAAGAAAAGAAAAAAAATTAATAAGGTTATATTTAGTTCCTAAAAAAAAACTAAGGAGAAAAAAAAATGTAAAGAAAAAATGAATTTCTCATATTTGGTTGTGCTATAAAAATATCAAAGAAAATCAAATATAATTAAAACTAGTTAGAAATTTTTGTATTTTAAAATTATTTAATCTTTGTATAGTTTAGTTAAAATAAGTAAAATAAGTTTGAAGTAGCAAATAAAAATAATTTATCAAACTTTTAATTTAATTTTTATTTTTCTTCACTTTTTATTTCCTTCTATTTTTCTTTTGTATTTTCTTTCCCTTGGATTTTCCCTCAAATTTTCTAAGAACCAAACATAGTTTAAAGAAAATGATTCTCATATTTGATTTCACCATGAAAAATACCAAATAATAATAATAATAATAATAAAATTAATCAAAAGTTTATATTTTTTAAATTATTTAATATTTATATAATAAAGAGGACTAAGTGAAATGAGTTTAAAAATACATATAAAATAATTTATTGAGTTTAAACTTATTTTTTATTTTTCTTTATTTTTTCTTTCCTTCTTCTATTTTTCTACTCTATTTTGTTGAATTTTTCAAAACCAAACATAGGGTAAAGCTTTTTTCTTAAAAATATTAAGAAAAGAAAAAATGTAAAGAAAATGATTTTTTTATTTTTTTATTTTATATTTGGATACGATGGAAAAAGTATGTTTGAATATATATATATATGTATATATATATACATATATATATATATATATATATATATATATATATATATATATATAGAGCGAGAGAGAGAGAGAGAGAGAGAGAGATTAAAAAATACTTTTTGGATGAAAAATAGAAAGAACATGAAATGAATGTAAAAAATGAGCTAAAATATTAATAACTTTATAACTAATATTAAAACATATTTTAAAACTATTTTAACTTAATGGGTGTTTGGTAAACCAATTTAATAACTTAAAGTGACTTAATAATTTAATTTAAATCATTAAATAAATTAAGTATATGTGGTAAAATAACTTAATAGTATGATTTAAAGTGAAAAACAACTTTGAATAATAAGCAAAAATAATTAATTTATTCATAAGTTCACATCTTCATTTTACCTTTTTACTTTCATTTGTCCTTAATACATTTATGATCTCTTTTGCTACTCCACTACTTCTTTTACCCTAGTTATAATTTATGATGATAAATATGTCATTTTGATGTTTTAGAATGAGTTTTAAGTTAAGTTTATCATATATCTTCAATACTTATAGTACAAATTATGTAATAAGCTTTAAATCAACAAGTAGAAACTTAAAATCAACTTAAGTCTTTAAGTAGTATGTATTAAGTTTTACCAAACACCCCTTTAATCAACAACTTAAATGAGTCTTAAAAAAATCAAGTGAAGTGTATGCTTTTTTTATTATTATTATTTAGCTATATTTGATGAATGCATTTTATCTATGGAAACTTAGGCTATGGTTTGTTCTCATAAAGTTTGAAGAAAAATGTGACGGAAAGAAAATAGAGAGGAAAAGTAAAAGAAATGAAAAAGTAAAGGAAAATAAAAACTAAATTTGAAATCAATAAATTATTTTTATTATTGCTTCAAACTTTTTTCACATATTTAACTCTTTTATATAAAGATTAAATAATTTAAAAATATGAAATTTCCTCATAATTGTATTATATTTGATTTTCTTTCGTATTTTTTTAATAATAAAACTAAATATAAGAATTTTTTATATTTTATTTTTTTTTTGCTCCTTTAAGACAAAGGACTGGATAATGATAGAAAGAGAAATTCCCTTAAGTTTCCTCCCCACCACCACCACCCCCCCCCCCCCCTTTTTTTTGTTCAAGTTTTTATCTCATTCCTTTTAAGGAACATAACAAGGCATATATTATAATATTTTCTTTTAACACTTCTTTTTTTCTCTCTATCTCATTTTTCATGTTGTCAAATAGAAAAATAATTTTCTTTAATTTGTTTTCTTATTCTTATAGGGACCGACTTAACAATGGGAAAGACTCTCATTTCTTTTCTGAACAAATCAAGGAAGAAGTCAAGAAAAGGACAAGGGAATTAGATGGACCTAAAGACAAAACAAGCTTTAATGATAGCAAAGAATTCTTTTTATTTTTACACCACCTCAAACCAACCAATACCAAAACTACTTGGGTATACTTTGTTTGCCCTCACAATACAACAACCATAAAATTGTTAGAAGGTAGTGACTTGTCCCATAAGTTTCCACTAAAGGAAGGAATCTCCTAGATTTCATGCACTCTTATAAAAATAGTCATAAAATAGGAATCCTATAAAAATAATTCAAATTTCATGTATTCATCAATCAAAAATAGTACTTAAGATAGTAAAAAGTAAAACCTAAGATGGTCAATGATAGTACCTATATCATTAAAATTAGGTAGTATACCTGAATGGTTAAAGGTAACACCCTAAGATGGTAAAAAATAGTATCTATACCATTAAAAGGTAGTATACCTGAATGGTCAAAGGTACCAAGAGCATGAAATGTTAATCATTTTTAGATAGTTGTTTGAAATTTATATTTTATAAAGTTGGGTTCTTATTTTATGATTTTTTTTAATTCAAATGGATGAAAACACGTATTTTCCAAATAATTTTCTTTGAACAATTATGGTAAAAAGGTGAAAAAATGTTAAGGAAAAGAGAAGGAACAATGTTAAAAGATTTATCTCCCTGCTTTTTTCTTCAACAAAAGATGAACTTCAAGGGTAAATATATTGGTTAATAATTTAATTTTCTTTTTCGTAGCTAACCAAATAAAAGAAAAATGTATAAATTTTCCATATCTTCTCTTTTCTTATATTTCTCCTATAATTTTTTTCCTCCAAACTTTCTCTTTTCTTATTTTTTTTTCCCCTTACTTTTCCTTTTTATTTACTTTTCTTTAAATTAACTTTTTAGCATAGAATAATTGAAAATGAAGAAAACAAGATAATTAAAATGGATTGGAATTCAGTGGCTGCCATTATTCTTGTGATGAAATTCCTAGATACTGTTAAACTATGTTTAGTTGTCGGAAAATTTAAAAGAAAGAAAATAGAGAGTACAAAAAAATGAAGGAAAATAAGAAATAAATTTAAAATTAAATGCATTATTTTTATATGCTACGTACTTTAAACTCATTTAACTTATTTTTACTCTTTAGTATAAAGATTAAGTAATTTGAAAACATAAAAGTTTCCAACTAATTTTAATTGTATTTAATTTTCTTTTGTGTTGTTTTTCCGGTAAACCAATACAAAAAAAATTATTTTTCCTTAGCCTTTTTGCATTTTTTTTTAGTGCATTAGATTGGGAATTTTTTTTCTATTCATCCAGTTTAGGACTTTTTATATTTTCCACTTACATTGCATCGAAGATTCGAGGAGCCTATAGGGTCAACAAGGAATAATATAGGGTAAGCATAGAGAGCTATGAAAGGGATGATGACTTTTAACATCCGACATAAAATAGACTCTAGGGAATAATAGATTAATGCTTTTAAACGTTAATTAGAAAAAGACTTGAGCTTGAGTGCTCAAGCACCTAGACCTGACACTCAATGCCTTGAGCACTCAGATGTAACACTTAATGCATTGGGTGCTCAATTGTTGTGGTTGAACATTGGCAAGAGGCATTCAAGTGTTGGAAGCACTCAAGTGCACTTATCCAATGCTTAAATGTTCTAAGGTCAAGTTTCCAAAATAGTGTTCAGTAAAGTTTCTAATTTTTTCTTCTAGTGTTGGAAGCACTCTAGTGTACCTAAAATTCGATATTTTGGAAATAATCCAAGTCCACTAGAATTTCACCCTTGTATATTTTATACTTGAAAAATCAAGTTCTTCTTACTGTGTATGTTATGACATTTTTACATATTGACAATTTTATTCCTTTTCATTATGGCATGGGAATCCCTTTAGATGTGACTTATTCTTCATTGAAGACTCGAGGTTGCTAATCATTCAACTGAACTGTCATAGGTAAGTTTGAAAATGTTTGTTAGAGACAAGTTAGGTTAAGGCATGAATTCGATTAGTTTCTCAAAATTGGTTTAAAATTTTTTATTTTTTACTTTTTATAAAACAAGACCGCTCAAGCACTAGCTAAAGTGCTCGAGTGTTGGAGCCACCGCTCAAACGTTTAAATAAGCACTTGAATGCTCGAGGTGCTCGAGCAATGGTTAAGTCAACTTGAGCGGTTGTTCCGATTTTGCCATACTTTAGTAGTGTTTCTTGTTGGAAATTCATGATTTATTTTTAATCAATAATCCTATTTCAATCCTTTAGGTTTCATAATCTATATATATATATGTATATTTTCTAAATCCATTTTAGGGTCTTATGCCTCCTCGAAAAAAAACCCTAACTTGCCCTATCATTCTTGGCACTAAACTCTCAAGGTTAGTAGATTCATTTTTCGGGTTGTTGGAAGGAGGCTAAGGTGAATCCACTAGAGCATTAGGGGCGTTATGTCAGGGACATGGATCATGATATTGGTACTAAAGAGTAAGTCTCTAGGATAAGCAACAAGGTAAATTTGTGTATCTTGATCTCATATGGTGGATTATTAGATTGGAGATCCTAAACACTATGGTTTTTTATCTCCACAATTGATATAGACGTTTCCCATGTAAAATCGTTTGTCTATTGTGTGTATGTGTTCTATTCCCTACATGACTCAATTGCTTTAATTTGGCTTAATTCCCACTCATTGTTTAAATTGGGTTAAGATTTTCAATCCCTATACTACAATCTTTAAAATTCATCAATTCACCCCCTTCTAGGTATTACTCTACTAGATAAATAGTTTTTTAATTAGTATCAAAGTAAGCTATTAAAAAACAATTTTGATTTTTTTCTCTCGATCCTACTAATCCAGTATGGAACAAACAAAGGTGGGTTCTTCCATTAATAATCCATCATGTTTTGATGAGAGTAACTATCCACACTAGAAGGCTTGAATGGAATTTTTTCAAAAAAATGTAAGGTAAAAGGGTCTAGAACTCAGTGGAATTTTGATGGGGACCCCCATTGAAATTAGTTGTTTATGGGAGATCTACTAAGGAACGCAAACCCAATCTTGAGTGGGACAAATTGATGATAAAGGTAGTGAGACCAATGCTTGGGAACTTGTATAACATATTTAATGGCGTTAATACTTAACAAACAAATATTTTCACTTGCTTGCTTTGCTGAAACTACAATAGTTGATTTTGCTTTGTTATGAGTCATAAGACTTGTAGTAGTGTTGTGTGTTGATTAAGCAATGACAATCTTGTCATTACTCATTATTGACATGCACAATTTGAATCTTTTTGGATGTCATAGTGTTAATAATGATCAAATTTTCTAGCAAAAGAGATGAAAGACAAAGATGTCCCACTGGGCATGCCATAAATTTACAAGTACAAATTGTGTGAAGTCTTGCGAAACAAGTAAAATAATAGAAAAAATATTTGAACAATTGTTTTTATTAAAATAATTGTGTGGTACAAACTCTTTGATAATATTCTTTACAAAAGAATATTTTTCCTCTCATTCCTTTACTTTGATCACAATCTAAGAAATGGCGATGAAGTGTTTTCTTTGCTGTGAAAATCAATTAAGGGCTTAAAGTGACTTATTCTCAAATGACTTTGTCCAATTGCAAAGATCGCATGTATAGTGCTTTTATAATTTCTTGATCAATTGTTCTTTTTGTGAAGACTTTTTCCCCGTATGAAATTGTTTTGTCAATCCCCTCTATTGAAGGAAGTCATGATTATTTAGTGGAGAAGTTAGATAATTAAATTTGGACTCCTCAAAATTTAACTTGTTTAATTCAAAGAATTTGACTTTTGATTTTAGAAACTTGTCTTCTATATTAAAGAGATTTGCTAACAAGAGAATATTTATTTATTTTTAATTCTTTTTATTTTAATTAGAAGATATATTTCTTTTAATTTGTTCAAGAAATTTACCAATAAGAAAAATATTTATTTATAATTCTCTTTTGAACTTCAATTATCATGCCCCAAAACCCACTCTAAGGGCATGACGGTCATTGCACACCTCAAACCTAAAGGCTCAAAGTGGAAACAACATAATATTCATCTTATAACTGGAAATTACCAATTACCAATTTCCTGATCAGAGTAGTAAAATAAATAAATTATATGATCTCCAATTCTCAACTTAAAAAACTAACACATCAACTAGAGAGTTATTGTCCAAATAACTCTAAATTCAAATAATTTAAATAGGAATTAAATTTTAATATCTAAACAATGTCCAAAATAAAGTTTGAACCAAAATCCTAACAAAGAAAAATTCCCCAACCTAGCCACCACTCCTCGCCCAAACTAAGAGTACCTGAAAAATTATCAACGAAGGGGTATGAACTTAAAGCTCAATAAGGAACATCAATACAGTTTCATGGATCAAACATTTTCAATCATGCTTGCAAATAGGGGATATAACATATACTTATTTTCATAAAAACTTTTGAGTTCAAAATACTATTACATTCAAACTATTCAACAAAACTTTTTCATATTCATTTCAAAACAATTTCTCATCAAAACCAAATAAAATGCATTCAAAATATTTATAATCTAGTTATCAAATAACAAATGGTGCCCAATTAGGTGGGATTTCACAAATGAGTGGCTGGTTTTAAATTTGTTGTAGTTAAGGTAAACAAAACCAAATGTCAACAATTATAACCCGTTGACTAGGGCTATAATGTCAACTATTATAACCCGTTGACTAGGGCCATATAATATCAACTATTATAACCCATTGATTATGGCAAAAAATGTCAACAATTATAATAGATTGACTAAGACCATATCATCAAGAGTCAAACACTTTATTTCATTAATTCAAACTTACAAAATAAAATATGATATCTTTTCAATTTTTCTCTTTTTATAAACAAAGGAAATTCTCAAATATACTTTTCATACAAAACACATATTTGATCTATGCGAAAAGATAAAAATAACATTTTTACACATTTCAAAATACAATATAAAAAGAAAATTATTTTCTTTTATAAAAATCTACATTAATTTCCCTTACCTTGAAAAAACATTAAAAAACTTGAAATATTTAGATTAATGAATTTACTCCTCACCTAACATAATATCATACACAATTATCTAAAGGTAAAAATTTGACAATCCTAACAATATTTTATCTAGTATTAGGGATCTTAATTAATTTCTCATGCTAATATTATTAACACCCAATATTATTTTCAACTTCTTAAATAATAATAATAATAATAATATAATTTAATGAATTTCCAATTTTTTTATAAACTCATATTTCTTCCAAATCTTATTCTAATAATTTATTTCTTTTGTATACTTAAACTAAATTAAACTTTTATTAAAAATAATTACTATTATTATTACTATATTTTTTAATACCCCGCAACACCCAAACGTCACTCACAAGCATCCAAATCACACAATTCTTACTATTACTATTATTATTATTATTATTATTATTATTATTATTATTATTAATATCATTATTATCATTATTCTTATTAATCCCAACTATTATTATTATTATTATTCTTATTATTCTTATGTCACTTACAAACATCCAAATCACACAATTCTTACCAAGATTATTATTATTATTATTAATATCACTATTATCATTATTCTTATTAATCCCAACTATTATTATTATTATTATTCTTATTATTCTTATGTCACTTACAAACATCCAAATCACACAATTCTTACCAAGATTATTATTATTATTATTAATATCACTATTATCAATATTCTTATTAATCCCAATGTCCCTTATTACTTACTAAAATACCTCATGTGTTTTTAACAACTCCAACAACCCCACCAACTCTACTCATTATTAATATTTTAATTTATTCCACTACCACTCTTTGTTTCTCACGGTTATATATTGAACTTTTTTTTTTGTCACCCCAACACATTGCCTCAAATCCAAAATCTAAAAACATGCAATTCTTTTTTTTATTATTTTTCAATCCCTTAAGCCACATATAATCATAGATTTATTTACTCATTTAATTTTTAAAATTTCGTTGTTTAGATCTATTCATTTAAAAATATTTCGAATTTCCCTATTTTCATCATTGAAACAACCTATATTCATAATTTCAATATTTTAATCTTAAAATAAATTAAATAAGCTAATCCTAATCTAAATTAAAATTTTCTGAAGAATATCTAATGTGTTCAAAACTAACTAACGAATATAATATATTAACTAGGGTTAGAATCTTACTTGGAAAAATCTGAACTTCAAACTCTAAACCTCCAAACCTTTAACCCTACATTCTCCAATTCTTTGATTTTTTGTTAATAGAGTTTTCTAAATAAAGAAGACAAGAGGAAAATCTAATTGTGGACCTCGCGTTTCAGCTCATGCGCTTCCACTTGATGGCAAACTCGCTTTTTATTTGAAAATAATTTATTTTTTGGAAAATGACTTGGAGTCACCACTTATTTTTGTTTTATTTTTAAAGGGTATACAAAATAAGAAAGAAAAACCCTAAGTGTGACTCCTTATTTGGAAAAGGTGGTTTGTAAAAAATCAAATATGGTCTCGGGGATCAGGTTACTTATCGGGAAGATATGGTAAAAACCGTAGCACCCCTCTAAGGCCCTAAAATGGGTCTCTACTAATAAGATGAAGTAAGCATGACAATTGATTGGTTAAACATGGATATCGAACAATGATCAAATGTGTGAAAGCAAGACATGGATGATAACAAATAAATCAATAAACACAAACGGGTTGGAGACATACCTTAGTCACAAGCTGAGCGCTATCATAAGAGACAAGGTTAGTGCACAAATACAGAATAATCGCATGCGGGTCATAAAGTGAGGCAAGCCAATCAAGCATAGCAATCAATCAATCGATGCGAAAATCACATATGTTGGGTCCCACCAAAACCCAATCTATCTTACACGAATTCGCCTCACAAATTCCATTATTCTGGAATTATGAAAATTGCATTCATGCTTATGTAAAATTAAGAGAAACAAAAGATTATTTGAGAACCGGAGTGGAATTAAAACTGTTCGAGAGAAATCTGGATTTTTGAAATTTATTTGAAAATTGGAGTCTTGGGAATTAAATTTAAGAATTGAAATTTTGGAAATTGAATTTGAAAGAAATTGAAAATTTTAAAATTATTTGAAAATTAGAGTTTTGAAAATTAAATTAAGGAATTAGAACTTTGAAAATTAAATTTGAAATAAATTGAAAATTTTTAAATTGTTTGAGAATTAGAGTTTTAAAAATTAAATTATGAAAATTGGAATATTGGAAATTATTTAAAGATGAAAATTTAAAATAAATAAATGAATAAATAAAATAATAATAATAATAACGAAAATAATAATGATTAAATAAATAAATGTGAAAATTGGAATTCTGGAAATTGGAGACATATGGTTCTTCTTACCCATTTTAAGTCTCATACCCATTTTTAAGTTGGCCCATTTGATTGCTTTAATTTTTAAGTAATTTCCACGTTTCCAATTTACGTAATTTAATTTTTAAAGCTCTAATTTCTCGATAAATTTTCTAAATTCCAATTTCTAAATCCTATTTTCAAAACTTACGTCTTCAAGCAATTCTTCAAAATCCCAACTTTTAGATTTAATCTTCAAGGTTTCTAATCTCACATAATTTTCCAAAATTTTTCCAATTTCCAAATTTAAGATGGTGCATATGTCTCCAAAGTCACATGTCTGAAGCGCTGAATGAGGCTCTCTGTGTCAGTTCGGAACAGAGGGAGCATCCCCATCACTGTGCCTGGGAATTTGTCTATCAAATCAGCCGGCAAACCATCTCATAGAACATGACTGAGATCGTGGAAGACGATTTTGTATGCCAATGTTTCAGAGAGTTGTTGGATACCATCTAGACAAGCAGCTGGTGATGTACATACTGATATACACCCGAAAACACACACAGAAGACAGAGGAACATGACCAAGAAAACAGAGCATGGAAAAAAGAAACAAAAACGAACCAATGGTAGCCACATTTCATGATTGCTCAATGGACTCATACTGGTGGAAAAACCACAAACCGATTCAAAACAAAAAAAAATGCAGCCAATATCTCTAGGTACCTCATAATGAACAAGATAAAGAGTCTCACCAATCAACTAATCAATACCCAGAGAAGCGGCTGAAAACGAAAGAAAAACAGTGTGGAAATAAAAGATAAAAAAGCTCACGGTAGCCATACTTGGGAAGCTTCTCTCAAGCTATCCTCACTCTCAAAACCATCACCCCCGCTCCTCCTCCGCAACTCCGTCTCTTTCTCTGATTATCTCTCTCTCACCCCGCAGTTCAAAACTCTCTCGTGTTTCGCTTGCTACCCCCTTTCTTCCTCAAAAAAAGAAGACCTCCCCTGCCAGCCTTCACCTGCCTCCAGCTATCACCCCAAACGCTCCTTTCTTCCACCAAAATATCACCACCAACCCACTATTTTTGCCATCATCCTCTACAGCTTGCTCAAAGGCGTCTCTATCCCCAACCAACATCATGGCAAGGTGGTGGTGTCCTTGGCCATGCGTCCCATGCATGTGGCTCTTTCGAAATCCGGCCTCCCACTCCAAAAACTAATTGCCAGCTCGTGGTGAAAATATGCTCCAAAAAATAACCAAAAGACTTAGAGCAACCTACACTAATTTATACTAGGAATTATTAATTGTAAAAGGACTCTTTTACCTTTAATGAGTTTAATTAATTTGTAATTTACTATTTTATCCCTAAAATTTATTTTAGGGTGTTACATCAATTGACATATTTGTTTCTATTTTGTAAGACTTAATTTTGTAGTCTTTCAAATTTCACTAAGTATCCTCTTTTGAATTGTATGTCACATGTTCAATATATATGAACCATTACTTATTAAACACAAATTTTGTTGAAATAAGAAATCATAATTTTAAAGAAGACTTTAATAATAATTTAATTAACTAAAATTTTGTATGTGTACATTTGAATTGTATGTCACATGTTTAATATATATGGACCATCACTTATTAAACCCGAATTTTTTTGACTTAAGAAATCATAATTTTAAAGAGGAATTTAATATTAATTTAATTAACTAAAATTTTGTATGTGTACAAAGAGAGAGAGAGAGATTTTGTATGTGTACATTTGAATTGTATGTCACATTTTCAATATATATGGACCATCACTTATTAAACCCGAATTTTTTTGACTTAAGAAATCATAATTTTAAAGAGGAATTTAATATTAATTTAATTAACTAAAATTTTGTATGTGTACAAAGAGAGAGAGAGAGATTTTGTATGTGTACATTTGAATTGTATGTCACATTTTCAATATATATAGGCCATCACTTATTAAATCCGAATTTTGTTAAATTAAGAAATCATAACTTTAAGGAAGAATTTAATAATAATTTAATTAACTAAAATTTTGTATGTGTAGAGAGAGAGAGAGAAAGAGAGAGAGAGAGAGAAGGGCATATATTGCACGATGGAGTACACTAATTTCTGGTGATTTTATGATAGGAGGGGACCGTGTAGAGGAAAGGACCATGGCTTTTAAGGGGGTCGTGAAACAGACACAGAAGCCAATGGACACCATACAAGAGGCTGACAAACTCCATATGATATGAGACTCGGCTTCCACATTTGAGTATAAGAAAAATGAGAACCGTGTTGACACTGAAAGAGACATAACGTAGAGTAAAGGATCACGACTTTTAAGGGGGTCGTGAAACAAACACAGAAGCCAATGGACACCATACACATTGAGTAAGTTGATAAGGTTGAAATGATATTTTGATTGTATTTCAATATAAAGTAAAAATGAGAATGAAATTGGAGAAATAAATAAATTGTAAATAATATTTGTACATTTATTTTAAAAATTTATATTATTATTTGATTATTGTGCTTTAAAGATAATTTTAAAAATAAAATGAAATAAAGATTTGTCCTTCTAATTTTTTCTACTGTTTTAAATTCTCTAATAAATTTTATAATTTTTAAGATTCATTTGAAATTCAAAAAATTAATTAATTAATTATAAATTAAATAAAAATAATTTAGAAGTTTATCTTCGTAAATAAGTAATAAACGTATGTGTATATTAAAAAATTTGGTTTATTTATACCTTAAAAAGTTAAATTTTATTTGTTTTTATATTCATTTAAAATAGAATAGTAATAGTAATTATTAATTTCAAATAATTATTATTTATTTCTAATAAAATAAATTAATTATTGTTTTATAAGATGTTAATATTTATATATTATAATATTTATAAAATCATATACAAAGTATTAGAAATGATTAATTTTGAATTATTTTTAAAAAAATAAATCAATTTGTCTTAATATCTGTATTTTTATAATATTTATAAAAAAAATATAATTTATGATTTTATTATATTATTAATATTTATATTTTATTAAAAAATATTATTATTTTTAATTTATTTGTAATTAAAAATTTGTTTTTATTTTTAATAAGATATGATGAATTAAATTTAGTTTACATTCTATAAATTGAATTGAATTTTTTTTTTACAAAATTAAATTTAAAATTATTTTTTAAAAAAACTTATCTAAAAATGTTTCTAGTATTTTTTTTAAATTTTAAAAAAATATTTTATAAAATAACTTGCATTAGAGAATCAAAATACCTCATAATTGCATAAAATTGAAATACCAAGTGGGATTTCAATTCCATCCAAATTATTTTTTATTCCATTTCTATCATAATTTAAGTTATCCAAACTTGAGAACGAATGATAAAATAAATGAGATGCTCATTCTCTCCTCATTCCTATGTACCAAACATGCATTTAGGGAAATTAGATAATTAGATGACTTTATAGACTTTTGAACAAAATGAGCATAAGGGTGATTTTGACATTTATTACAACTTATAATTTCAGCATACATTTTGGGATTCTTTTTTTTTTTTTTAATTTATATTTGTATCCACCTAATTTAATTTCTTTAAGTATCATTTTTTTTTAATACAAGTATCCAGTAGTGAAAGACTAAACACCCCATTTCAAATTAATGCATACTCATCTTCTTGTTTTTCTTCCCCCATTTTTTATTTTCAATCTCTTAGCAATCCTAATAAATATTTTAAAACATTTGTAATAAATGATCTTTGAAGATGTTAAAAGTGCATATTTAATTACTATCTTTATAATTTTTTTTCATTTTTTACCAGTGGAAAATGGAGGAATCTAGAAGTGCATATATATATATATATTACAAAGTCGAACACTTTTAAGGATATCTAAAGGTATAATATCACATGTTTTAAAAGCATGTAAAATTGATAAAATTACATATATTTTTATCAATTATTATATTCATTTTTTAGCACTTGAAAATGGAGGAATCAATAAAAATATATGTAATTTTAGGGTTAGATGGTTTTTAAAATATATGAAATTATACCTCCAAATATCCTTAAAGGTGTTCGACTTTATAATTGTGAACATCATTAAAAAACTTGTTCAAACTTTTAGGCTTGGACACCCTATTACCTTTTTTTTTTCTTTTACTTTTTCAAATGTGATCACCTCAAAATATTTTCTAAATAATTCCTAAATCTTCCCTAACTATTTTTATATAAATATTTGTTAATAGTTAAATAAATAATTAATAGCCCTTAAAATACATTTATATAAAACAAACATTATTATAATGTATATGAACATAAACTAAAATCTACAAAAGAGGTTGAAATGTAATTTGAACTTAATTTAAACACTATTTAGATCACAAACAAACTTTGGAGAATAAGCTTTGACTTTAAACTTTTGTGGAAGAGGTGAAAAAAAATGAGAAAAGAAGATAAAAAAAAAAAAAAAGGTGTGGATTTTAGGTGCATTAAGATAGTGGGTGGATTTGAAACTTAATTTAATTAGAGGTGACAAGTTAAACTTTTATTTATTTATTTATTGGTCCATTAGTTTATGGCAGTGTGACATTATCCATTCATTACATTTCTAGTCAAATTAATAGTTCTTAATAAACAACCCTATTTTTCCTGGGTTTTTTTTTTTAATAGCTTAGTCAATCCAGTTAACCATCTTATTTCTTTTACATTTTTTTTATTAAATAGATAAAGTTAAAATATTTGACTTCTTTTATTAAATTAAAAGTAATTTATTGATATCAATTAATATTATTATAATGAATTTATCAATTAATATAATTAAATTAAATTTATTGTTACTTTTTAAGTTAAATTGTTAACTAGAATCCAAACTTTGATCTCAAGTTTACACTTTTCTATTTCTTTATCCTCCATTAGTTAAAACCATATTTTCATAATGTTGTTCAAATTCCGATGTGGGTTTAAAATTGTAATGAAACTGTATTTCAAATGGTAGATTTTGAACAGGTAAAATTTTAAAACATTTTAAAGAAAATTGATATCAATTTTCTACCTTTTATCATTGTAGCTTCTTGGGGCCCGGAGAGAAAAAAAACACGTGAAACACAATTAAAATTCTACCTCTTATCTAAACCGTGTCGTAGGCTGAGCAAGATGCTCCGCCGCGTTATTGGAGTGCAGCAATAGGCTATAAATATCAGCTACCTTCTTCTCAAAGCAAACCATCACATAAACTCCTTCAATTTTCCCTTATCACTGTTTCTATATTCTATCAACAAACTCCTTGCCTACAAACCCGACATGGCATCATCATCGTCTCCTCTAGTATTCTCGGTTAAACGGTGTGCTCCAGAGTTTGTTCGGCCTACAAACCCTACCCCACGAGAGGTAAAGCAGCTTTCTGATTTAGATGATCAAGAAGGCCTTCGCTTTCAAGTTCCTGTGATAATGTTTTACCCAAACAATCCTTTAATGAAAGGAAAAGACCCTGCAAAGGTCATTAAAGAAGCTCTAGGTAAGGCGCTTGTATACTACTACCCATTTGCAGGTAGGCTGATTGAAGGGGATAATAGAAAACTCATGGTGGACTGCACCGGTGAAGGGGTCTTGTTTATTGAAGCCGATGCCGATACCACACTGGAGAATCTTGGTGATTCAATTCAACCAATGTGCCCCTGCTACGAGGAGCTTCTGTATGATGTCCCTGGCTCCAGGGGAATTCTTGGTTCCCCTCTTATCTTAATTCAGGTAAATATTTTTCATTATAAGAAGATGTTCGATAAATCAACATAATCGAACAATGATATTTGATTAAATAACTTAATATTATAATTTAAAATAATTAATTTAGATAATATTTATTTATTTTTAACTTAATGTTGAATATAATTTACTTTCATATGTTGCATACTTTGTTTTTAACTTTTTCTATATTTTTTATTTTTTATTTATTTAAAAAAATTTTAATTGAATAGAAAAAATAAAAATATTTAGTTTTTTGGAATAGTAAAAATAACTTTTTGAAATCACGTTAATGAGAGTATATTTTAAAATTACTATTTTACATACATTTTTTATAATAAATATTTTATGATTATTTTATATATCTACAATAGAGTATAAATATGAATGTTTTATAAATAAATTTATTATTTAAAATTAATGAAAGCAAAGACGAGTTAAAATCAATAAAAGGAAATATTAATCAAAATTAACAAAAATAAATATGTTTATTTGATGATTTAAAATAAATATCAAATAACCCAATACTTAAAAGCAAAAAAAATGGCATTTTCATTGGATGTTGCTAAAACATATATTGATAAAGCCGATCTTTGTACAATGCAGGTGACCCGATTGAGGTGTGGAGGATTTATATTTGCATTGCGCCTAAACCACACAATGAGTGATGGTCCTGGCTTGGTCCAATTCCTCAGCGCCATAAGCGAGATGACTCAAGGTCTGTCTGTGCCATCTCTGCTGCCCATATGGCAAAGAGAGCTGTTAAATGCCCGAAATCCGCCACGAATTACCCGTATACATCATGAATATGAGGAGGTAACCAACACCAAGGGCACACTAATGGCCATGGACGAAAATAATTTGGTTCATCAATCATTCTTCTTTGACCTCAAGGAGATAAGAGCACTTAGGAACCGACTTCCTGCAAGCCTCGGTGCCTGCTCGACGTTTGAGGTTCTAATAGCGTATGTATGGAGATGCCGCACAATTGCATTTGCAGTAGACCCTGATGAGGTTGTTCGCATTTCATGCTTAATCAATATGCGAGGGAAGCGCGGTTTCGATCTGCCTCCAGGATACTATGGAAATGCTTTTGTGTATCCAGCTTCAATTACTAAGGCTGGAATGTTATGTAAAAACCCATTGGAATATGCGATAAGGTTACTGAAGAAAGCCAAGGCGGAAATGAGCCAAGAGTACATGAAATCAGTGGCAGATCTTATGGTCATCAAGGGCCGGTCCTCATTTACGCAGCCGGGGAACTATATTATTTCAGATCTCACACATGCCGGGTTTGGAGAGGTCGACTTCGGGTGGGGGAAGCCAGTCTATGGTGGGGTTGCTAGAGCTTTATCTAATATTAGCTTTTGTATGCGGTTCAGGAACAGCAAAGGAGAAGAAGGGAATGTTATACCTATATGCCTGCCTCCGCCAGTCATGGAAAGGTTTGAACAGGAGCTAAAGAGAATGACAAAAGAGGCAGAGCCTGTTAGACTCATTACATCCAAGCTGTAAATTAAAGAGAATCTACATGGATTTTAAGAATTAAGCAATTTAATTTAGCTTAGGATCTCTTTAAAAAAGTTCACAACCTAAATGCAGCAGGGTGGAGATTACTAGTGATATGACAATATGACACTGTATTTGGCTTGAAGGCTCGAGTGCTGTTGAATACTTATTTCGGCCGGTGGTGTGAGTCATTCATCCTTTTGGGAAAGGAACTGAGCTATGGATTTCTATGCATTAGTGTTTGCAAGTAGAAACATGTCTTGATAAACTCTATTTGTTTGGGGATACATGCAAGGATTTATCTCTTTTGAACAGAGCAATAGGCTAGGAAGACAAAAAGGGTCTGTCTTATGGGTGAATTTGTGTTTGCTATACCTTTTGAGAAATATTTACTTTTAATGTAGTTGTCAAAGTTTAAAGTTGTGGAAGGTATCATTGCTATATAGTGCAACAAGAAAAACATCAACCTAAAAATTTGAAGGCACGTTAGCATGAAGCATCATTGCTAATTTATCATAACCCTTCTCATGAAAATGCGAGCCAATGATGTGACCCAACTTGGAGGTTAGGACATCACAATCATTTCACATGTGTGGTCTAAAGGTTTGACATGAGAATTTGTAGTTAAGCTAACAAAAAAGTTTTAATTTAAAATATATCTTTTCATACAAAAATCCATAAATTAAATTATGACAAATCTCCTAAAAGGTAATAGTAAAGTGAACCATTAATACAAAAAATATCCAATTAAATTAGCCTCTTAGCTAAATAAATAAAGGGGCTTTTGCACCTTTCATACACATGTCACTTATTCCCAAAATCTAAGTATACCTAAAAAAATTTAATAAAAGGAATGAATTTGAATGTGAATAAAGGATAGAGATCAAATACATTTATTTTGAAAAAATGAAATAGGAATGTTTGTAATATGAGCCCAATCATACAAAATAAGCTTGTATTACATGTGATATTTTTCATAAAGTCTTAAAGCATATATATTTTTCAATAAATGTGTATATATTAAAAAAAATTATGTTTCATTGTTAACAGAATGCTTAACATAGCGAAACTTATGGAAACATGTAGCCTCAGATGTTCCTTACATATTTGTGGGTGGAACCAAAACTAATCTAACAATATACCATAGTATGGACCCGCATTTTTCATGTACATTCCTGCTCAATGGTGAGACTTGTTTTTTAATGCAAAATTGATTTTTGTAAAAATTGGAGTTACCACTTATTTTTATTTATTTTTTAAAGGAAAAACAAAATAAAGAAATAAAATACTAAAAACGACTCCTTATTTGGAAAAACATGTCTTTAAAAATTAAATCCAAATCTAGGGGTTAGGTTACATATCGAGAAGGTACTATAAAGTAACACCCCTCTAAGTCCTAAAATAAGTCTATTAATTAAATTGAGGTAACTATGACAGTTAATATATAAATATATATATTAGTGATACCAAGAATCAAGAAATATATCAAAGCAATAATGAAATCATAATCAAGAATACTCAAGCAAGCCATGCACACTCAAAGAATCAATAAATAAAGAAAGGAAAGAACGTACCTTAATAGCATGTTAAGCGCTTCCATAAATAAGAGAGTTAGTTCACTAGTAATAATCTTATAATATATATATATATATATATATATATATATATATATATATATAATGTGCATTAATTTCACTCAAATCAAGAAGCAATGATATGACAATATAGGAATCAAAGCAAGGAAAGATAGATCAATCATGAGAATAGAATATACACACTAATATAAACAAGGAATAGGGAAAAGAGGACCTTGATAGCATATAAAGCACTTTCATAAAAAGATAGAGTTAATTCACAAATAATGATAATTAATATAAATATATAGGCTAAATCCCACAACAAAATATATAATACATCTTGAATCATGAAGTAAAATATGACAATGAATGATTACATGGAAACAAGATATAATAATCATGCCTAAAATTTCAAAATTAGTTAATCATGTATTCACTTTCAAAAATTAGTCTATATAAAATGCTAAATGAAGAATTTTGATCTAAAGGAAGGTTTAATTAGTGTGTATAACATATCTACAATGCAAATCAATCATCAAAAGAGCTCATAAGCATGCACAAAGGTGATCAAATCAAAATATGCAAAATACCATTAACAAAGCACAATAGAGGTTTTTACAAAATAAATTCCAAGTAAATATTTAGAGGTTTTATTTCATCAAAATAAAAATTGGGCAACATCTTTAAATGTCTAGATCACAATCCAAAAGTTCAAATGAAATAATTATATGCCAATTAATACCAAATTAAATCAAAATTACGTTTCCACACAAAATAATCATCATGTGATCAAAATAGAGGAGTTTATAAAATAAATCCTAAAAAAATGATCTAGAAGTGGAATTTAATTATGAAAAAAATTAAGCAATCTCTCCTATGTGTTTAGATTACAGCCTAAAAGGTAAAATTATTTAATTATGTTCTTTTTAACACTAGTTTTCATAAAATCCCAATTGGTCCAGAACAAAGCATATTTCCATGACATGCAAAAGTTAAATTATTTGACTAACTCAGAGATGCTTGAAAATCCTAAAAAAAATTTTGAAACCTATTTAATATGTCTAATTTACATGAAAAATATTCATAAAGTATGATCACACACATAACATATTTAAAATTAAATAAAAACCCCCTTAACTCTTGAAAAGAACCATTATAGTAAGAGAAAATACAAAATTATATCTCCTACTTGGGAAATCATTTTTGAGTGTTTCAGGTACCTAAGATTAAATTCAAGAAGTCTAGATTAAAGGAAAAATATCAAAAGGAATTAAGGAAGTCATTAAATAATTTAGTTTTATAAAAAAATTCATAGTGTCCATAACATAGTGAAAATGAATCTGTGGAAAGATTGATTTATATCTATTAATTGAAAAATGATTTTGAACTCAAAAAAAATTATATTAGCACATTTAGAAAGTCCATAACATCATTCAGTTATTAGAAAAATTTTAGGAAAGACTTAAATAATCTGAATTTAATTTTTCATCCAAAGGTTCAACAAATTACCCAAAGAGACAATAAAATATTTGTTTTTGAAGAACTTGAATGTAGGGATTTACCACTTCCCAAATTAATGTCCATGAAAATTATGCATACTTTCTTAACCTCATGTAATCATGGATAAGCTCACCAAGGTAAGGAATTACCCCATTTATATGGAGCCATGAATTTATTTCATGTATTTCAAAATTGAAATTCATTTAAAAATTAATGGAAAGATGCATACCGATTGAAATTGGTAGCGTGACTTTTGAAAAATAGATTTTCATACCTAACGACCTAATCATGAATTTTGAATGAGGTTGAAGGATTGATTTATTTATGGAAAGGGTTGAAAACAATTTTAAAAGCATTAAAACACATGAGATATCAAACACCAAATAATCAAAAGAAGTGAAAGCATGTGAATGTGAACTTACTTGTGAACTAATGTGAATCCAAAGGTCAACCTAAAGTGCAGTTGTATACAAGACCATTAGTGATCTATTTTAGGTGCCAAATTATGATACAAAAGTATCCTAAGAAGATGTCTAATCAAGCCTAAACATGTGATCATCTATTAATGTCAAGTGTGTGTGTATTGTGAAAGGTGAGCTATAAGCATCCATTAACCAAAAATACAAAATCAAAGAGACATGGATTCACATTCATATAAAAGCCAATTTTCATGTGTTTATCCAATGACTGACTTAGGTAAAAAAAAAATTAAATTAAAGAAGAATTAGTTCTAATCATACAATTATCACTCAACAAGCATCAACATAAAATCAATATATCATCATCATCAATTGATCAACAATCAGTGCGGCCTATACATCCACACCTGTCATGACAAAGTTTCATATCCAAATGATGCAAAATAAGAGAAGAAGGAGATGGAGAATAATAATAAAAAACAAAGTCTTAAACACTTACCTCCAATTCCGATGATGCAAAGTGATATCCCAATTGCTAGTTGCTATTGTCTTCTCCATTGAAAATCAAGCCATGAGAAGTCTCTATATGCAGTCATAATATTCACATTAAACAACATTAAGAAATTGAACCTCAAGCCGCCCCCTTAAAGCCACCGAAACCCCATTATTTTACTGCAAAACCAGCCACCAAATTCATGCTCATACAACCACCAAAACACCATTCTTTTTCCATAAAATTCAGCCTCCATTTTCATGCACATGCAGCCACCGAAACCCCATTATTTTACTGCAAAACCAGCCACCAAATTCATGCTCATACAACCACCAAAACACCATTCTTTTTCCATAAAATTCAGCCTCCATTTTCATGCACATGCAGCCACCGAAACACCATTCTTTTACCATAAAATTCAGCCACCCAATTCATGTACATGTAGCCACGGAAACACCATTCTTTTACCATAAAATTCAGCCATTAATTATGTATACACAGCCACCATATTCAGCTCATTTCTCCCTTGAAATTCAGCCATTACAAGTCTTCAAATGCATAAACATTTCTCACCTTCTCTTCCACAAATTTTGAAAAAATGGGTATTGCTTAAATACCACTAAAATTAAGACCAAAAGTCCAATAGGGAGCACCTAGAGGGAGGAGGGGGTGAATGAGTGATTTAAAAATTTAAATAAATATTTATAAATTATAACCAACTTTTTACCTTGAGAGATATTGGGGATATTCCAAATAAATAAATGATTATACCTAGAACTTTAGGTATATACAAATATGATTTTTAACTTTTAGGGATACCCTGCAATTTTTTAGGGATAATATAATTGTCAATATCTAAAATATCTATTGAGATATGTTAGGAATAGTAAAATCATCCAAAATAACCAATCTAACAAACTCAATAACAACTCAACAAATCAATCAAAAGACATCGTAAGAAAAGTTATGGATAACAATAATTGGTTATAGGTATAACCACTACAACCACCAAGATAACTAACCTAACAAACTCAAAAGCAAACTATCAAATCAATCCAAGATAATTAATATTATCAACTAGAATATAAGCAGTAATAAAATGATATGTAATGAGGTACAAGATTTTATATGGAAAACCCTTACAAACTGTGGAGATAAAAAAACCATGAGGTCTAAGACCTATCAATCTAAATCCATTATTCAAAATCAAGTTACACATATTTATGTGGCCGCTTTAACCTAAAGACTTACTCTCCAGCACCTATAACTTGATCCACATATGCGACGTAGCAACTCCCTTTTGCTCCCTAGTAGATTCTTTGATCACACCAAAGGGATTAAGGTCTATAACCCATAATTCAAATATTCAAATCCTTGAATGAGAGATCAAGAATGTGGTGGCAATTAGGTTTTCTTTACAAGGAGTCCTTCTCTAAGAATGAGAGGTCTCTAATCTCTAAGATCTCTACAATCTCTTAGCCCAAATATTTAACCCACAAGGGGTTATAAGAGGGGTATTTATAGGCAAAAGCCATAAGAGTTTAGGTATCTCAAGTTTCCAAATTAGAGTTTGAGTGAAATTCATTCAAAATATGTTTCTAAACTTGGCAGGACTGACATGACCATTTGAGTGGGTTGATAATTTGAGCGGAATTAACTGCTTTAGCAGTCCCTACTTCTTGAAAAATTATTTTAAAAACATTTTAAGTTCAAAAATGATATAGAATCTTTTTATACATCAAACAAGTCTTATATGCCACAAGCCAAACCTTTTTAAATGTACTTGTGACTTCTCGGTTGGACGAACAACAACTCTTGATCTTCAATGGAGAACAGGTTGCTATCTAAAAAGATTTCTATGGCCAAACATTAATTGGAACAAAATTGCTAACAAGTAAACAAGACTTAATGTTCTAACAAATTCAACCACATTTCTCCTTAATTCAACCACAATATTTAGCTCATTTCTCCACAATAATTCACCGTATTTCAGTGGATATCATTATGAATTTTTAGCCATGGAAATCCTCAACTCAACCACAATTCAATTCTATTACGTACCACTAAATTGCATACACTACACGACTTGAATTCTCATGCATTGCAACCATATGAGTTCTCCACTTTCAACAATTAAAAATTTAGCCATATTAGATCTCCATTTTGAACAAGTAAAAGGAAGGTTTGCTCTACCTTGTGTGACATATGTTCTTCACCACTAGCAATCCATATGTAGCCATGAGAATTTTCATAATACGACCATTAAATCTCCACTAAACTAAGCATTGCATGACTGGCATTTCTCCACTAATTTATACACCGACACACAATTGAAACTTAGAGGATAGTCCTATTTTTACACAAGATATTATGGATCCAGTGAGATATCATTCCCATTACTTCTAGTACATGAGTAACTCATCATAGTGGGAGGTTTATATGCCATGTATTATGAAGCAATGAGAGTGTTGGTGCTCATAGCTTAGCAAGGAGCTTTGAAGGGATAATTAGAATCTTTGTGTTATAACATAGTTTGGATTTCTATAGAAACTCCATAAAAGATAAAACCCATAGGTGTGAGTTAGTCTATAAGAGAAACAAAGGAGTAGATGGAAAGGTCGAGTTTTATGTGGCTAGGTTATAGCTAAAGGTTGTAGTTTGAAACATTGTTTTGACTATAGGATACCTTTTCACTAGTAGCCATACTTAAATCCATTAAAGTAATTCTATCCATTGTACTTTATCTCATTTATGAGATATGAAAATAGGATGTTGAGATAGAGTTCTTGAACAATTGTCTTGATATTAACACCTTTTTATGCAACTAGACATTTTCATAGCAAAGGGCCTTGTGTGTACAAGAAGGTTTAGGAAAGCATAGTGGTACTGTAAGATCTTGTAGATGGATGACAATCTACTCATTGAGAATGATGTAAAGATATTGTCAGCAATCAAGATCAATTTGTCTACTCAATTCTAGATGGAACACAATATATTCTTGGGTTTAAGGTTCTTTTAGATTGCAAGAATAAGGAAATTATGCTATATCACCTACATTGATAAGCATTTGGTTAAGTGTAGGAGGCAGACTAACAGAAGGGTTGCTACCCTTTAGGTTTGGAGTTAGCCTTTCTCAAGATCGATGTCCTCAAACATCTAAGGAGAAAGATCGTATTTAAGTGGTACCTTATGTCTTTACAATGGGTAACCTTATGTATGCGATGCTATGTGCTAACCGAATATTTTCTTTATTGTGGATATTATAAGTAGATATCAGTCAAATCCGAGTCTAAAACACTGGACAATTGTCAAGCATATACTCAAGTATCTTTGGAGAACGAGGGATTATGTGCTTGTGTTTTAGAGTCTTAAGATCTTTTAGAGGGGTGATGTGACAGTTGGATAGATACCTTTTGTAGAGAACCTGACAAATCCTTTTACCTTGACATTGATTGGGAAAGTCTTTGATGGTCACAGGGCTAACATAGGTTTTAGATGAGTATTTATATGCTTTGATAGCATGATGTTTTAAGGGCTAGTGAGAGAATGTTAGGATAAAACCTTTAAAAGCATGACATCTTGTAATAAATTTGGAATGCATTATTTATTTAATGATGTTCCAAGTTCACTTTTTATCTATCCTTATTCCATGTATTATACTTTATGAGCATTTTGGTGTTCAGATAGAGACCTTAAAAGCATGACATGATGTAATAAATTTGGAATTTATTATTTATTTAATGATGTTCTAGTTTTACTTTTATCTATCCTTATTCCATGTATTATACTTTATGAGCATTCTTGTCTACATTTTTTGCATTGTACGTTACTTAGGTGCATTAAGAGTTGCACAGAAAATCTAAGTCATGGATTCTTTGCAAATAGATGACTTGTTCACAATCGGTTCATGGGCATAGACAACCCATTAGAGGATGTAGTGCACCATCTCCTAATTGAAGGGATGACTAGTCTTGGCTATTGGGATGAGTTTCCCATGGTGAATACACTAGTGTGTATGGTTGCACATTGGACATGACCTATGGTGAGTTATGACTTAAGGCTATCAAGTGGCCATGACTCCACCAAGCTGCTTCATTGTGTTGTTTCTCAACCTTGAGAGAATATTGAGCTTGTGTTGAAGTTAGCAATGACTTTGACCTACGGGTGAAATCGTAAGTTGATCATATATTTCCTATGGATTGGGTCACTATTGATAGAAGCTAATAGCAATAGGTATTCTCAATAAAGGGACCTTGATATCTCTTCGGATTGAGAAAGTGTGTCCTTTTGGGTGATCCTAAGGAGATATGTTCATGGAAATTATGGTCATAGTAGTTCCTTAAGTGGAACTTGACATAGGCCCTCTGAGAGCTAAGATATGTCAATTGAACACACAATAGGAGGATTTGTAACTCAAGGATGGTAGAGGTAGTCTTGACAGGTTGATAGCTTTCACCTTGTTAAGAGACTGGCACAAGAGGTAATATCTATCTATGGGTGTAGGCTTGCACCCTCCTGAGTCTGGCCTTAATTTTATGCTCAATTTTTTTTTTTTTTGTGATGAATGCTTCAGTTAGCCTGAGGTCAGAGAACTTCAAAGTGACTTCCTTTGACATGGTAAGTAGGAATGTATGCTTCCTAATTTGTGTTCTAAAATGAAGTTTTGTTGGACAAGTGGCTTCAAAAGTTTCTGGGGGGTCAGTGATAGATTCTCGAGAAAAGGTATGGTGGATAAATTTAGGGAGTTGGAGGGAGGTGCTACTTTAGGGATCCAAGAGTTTTTTTTAGCTTGTGGAAACCTATGAGAAATGGTTGAAATGCATTCCAGGGCTTTATTTTCTTTCCTCTAGGAAGAGGCAGAGGGAATCAAATTTCGGCTAGATCATTGCATGGAGGTGAATTTGTGGCATTGATTGCCATCCCTTTATGTTTAACAAATAATTTTGAAGTGTAGGTTGCTATTCATTTCTCTAGGAGGGTTCATGGCCAGTTTAACCTGAGGTTTATCCTGAGATTTCATGATTTGGAATTGGAAGAGGTGGGGAGCTCCTTATCTTGCATTTACCAGCAATGCTATAGTGGTTGGAGAGGATTTCCCTGTTCCCAAAGCCTTCAGGAAGGGTGTTTTTTTCTGGCTACTTCTAATAGAAAGACTCTGGCTTTTTGAGTTTTACATCATAAAATTTTAGGATTTTCTATTGGCTCTCAATAAAGGAAACTGACTTCAGAAATATGTAGGGGGTTTGTTGTAGAAATTATTTTGATGACTTCTTTTTTTTTTTTTTCGTGATTTCCTTTCAATAGATGGAGACTTTTTTTTCTTAGATTGTCTTATCAATCTAGTTGTTACACATACATGATTCTGAAATAAATGTATTCAAATCAAGTTTTATAAAAATTAAACATAGTTGCCGTTTTGTTTTACACTCAGAAGTCAGAACTGTAGCACCATTACCTGTTCTCAATTTTATGTTTTGACATGTTAAATCTCATCCTCATCAATATTTTCCTAGAACAACTAAATGTGTCTATTTAAGAAAAAGGGAAAACAAAAACCAAGTCTTACTGAGTTGGAGATTTTTGGATTGAGTTATGAGTTTTTACCATAGAAAAGTCTTACAGAATTTAGTTAATGGATTTCAGGATCTCAGTCATGTAAAAAGGGATCTCGGCATGTTTGGTTGAGTTCGTTTGATTCATGTAGATAACTCTTCCCTTCATTTTTTCCACATGGATATCAAGCTGAACTCCAGTGCTTGAAAAGGCCTCTAAATCAGTTTGGGAGTTGACTCTGGACAATAATGGACAATAATGAAGATTTTAGCAAACTGCCTTCACCAAATCCAGGGATATGAATGAGTCTGCTTTGGTTTAGCTTAGATTATCTTGGATTTGATTTTATTTTCTTTCCATTTAGTGCATTTTTATAGAAAACATCATAGAGTGACTTTGTCAGCTGAAATCTGAAGTTCCAGATTGCATGTTTGCTATTCTGTATGCAATAAACTAGATAGATGCAATTTATATTATAACAAATATTGCAAATATTCATTCTAGGAAGGACCAATTTCTGTGTTGCTTGAATTCTTTTCTGTATGGGCCTAAGAATTGTTTCATGAATAGGTATAAAATGCTTAGCTAAGGTACTTATGCATAATTTTTAGAACTTGATTAGCATAGTTGGATGATATGATCAATAATATAGCTCAAATTATCTATCCATTGAATGCATTGATTTCAAGAAATATGTCATCCAATTTGGCCAATTCCTTCAAGATTTTGTGTTGTTGATTGTACTCATAATTTATTCCTGTTTTCTCTAATGTTACATGATTTTATTTTATTTTTTCAATTAAAAATGTTATTTATTTATTAGTTATTTTACTTTTTTAAAGTGAATAAAAAAAGATTCTTAGGCCTTTGTTTGGTTGTCAAGAAAATAGGAAAGATGGATTCTATTGCATTAATGTTGAAAAAGTTTTAAGATTATAAATTTTCTTAGGCCTAGGTTGGTATTGTAATTTGTGAAGTTAAGCGTATACTTCTGACATGTGGAGCAAGTAGGTGTGATATCCCATATCCATTAGGGGTAGAAGTTCTTGACATTATGCATGTAGTGGGCTCCTATGGATTGGGGAGAGAACATGTAAAGCTAATTCTTGATCCCAATGTGAGATCTTATTTGGTACCATAAAGGGTATTTGTTTGTTAGATTCACAATCCTATGAGGCACGACGAGGACATCGTGTCTTCATGGGGGGAAAGGAGTATAATTGTGATATTTCACATCGGATAGAGGTAAAAGTTCCTGATACTATATATGTAATTGGTTGTTCTTAACGATGTAGACACATTTTAAAGTCATGAGAACTCATTGGACTTAAAGTGGAAAATATCTACTTGGAAAGGAGTGGATAGGTTTATAATATGCACCTCATGACATCATGCCAAACCATATAATATTGACTTATTGATTTGTATTCTAGGTTTATATTTGAATTGTGGTAAGTATTAAGTAAAGGGAAAAATATGTTATAATCACAGATGCAAATGTCGCTATTTTTTTTTTTTTTTTTTTTTGCTGAAATTTCAGTGAGAAATCATGTTTTGGTGGGGTCTGACAGGATATTTAGGGGAGAAAATTTGTTTGAATCTTCAATTTCCAATGCCTATTTATTTTGTAAATAAATAGACTTGGCACCCAACCTCGTTGCAAGGATGCATTGTCTAACAGCAGAAATAACTTCTAAATGAAAAAACTCTTTATACATACATGTCCTAACAATATTCTACAATACTTTGTTTGAATTTGCGAGCTCATTAACCACTGTGGTGGCTTCAAAACACAGATTCCATGCCATAATTACCTGCAATAACCAGTGTAGATCAGTTGTGCATGACTACGACCCCTGTAGATGAACATGGCGAGGTTCAAAATTTTGATTTCTACGTTAACTTAGCTAGGTTATGCACAACTAGAGACTTCATTGATTTTGATTTCCCCATGATCTTTGCTCTTTGAATTCAACAATTGTTTTGGAATTTCAATATCTAGTCTCCGCTCATAAGAAGCAATGCATGTTGAAATGAACATAACAATATAGCCAATACGTAAGAACAACACAAATTATGCCAGATGGTTCTGGTCAGGGGAGCTACAAGGAAGACCAAAAGGTGGAGGCAGCAGCGGGAAAAAACTTGGTGGTCTATACTCAACATAGACACAAAAGCTAGATCAAGTAGAGTGGTAGAAAAAAAATTCTTATTCAACAAGCTTTTAATAAGTTGAGAATTGGATAACTTATACTTTAAGGTCAAGAATATCTTGAGGAAACAATGGCTGGTAGAGAAGTCCTGTAAGGCTTGACCAGAAGCTCCCTTCACAAGGTTATCAATCTGCAGCAACAATTTTTGAGCTTAGCCAGTGATAGTAGGATAAATCATAGGCTTTTTATACTAGAAATATGAAGAAATTCTAACACATGAAAAAGGGAAATTTAAATATACAACACATACTATTATGGCTCGTCCAGTAATTTGATCAGGAAAGACATTCAAAAGACAGTAATCGGATCCATGGACATTTCGAGTAGGAGGAACAACTCCTTTCTCCAGCAAAATTACGAACTCTTCATCCTGAAAAGGGCAGTGGATATGTTCAATCAGGTCAAACAAAATAATAAGTCCCCTAAACCAATAAAACCTTTTGAGATACAAATAAATAAATAAATATACAAGGCAGAACTTTTATGCATTATACCATAGTCTAACTAACTTAAGATTATTGTTGGTCATTGCTGCCAGAATGAAATTAGATGAAGTTATTATTTCAAAATTGCCTTCAACTTGGAATGATAATTGATGAACAAATTTGAAGCACAAGAAAGGGGATTTGTCTCTGAATATGTTCATATATCACTTGAGAATTGAATAAGAGTATAACATCTACAATAAGAAAGGTGACACAGTTGCCAATGCTCATACTGTCAATTAAGACTCAAAAAGCAAGAAATGTCTATTAAAAAGAAGGGAACTTAGAAAGACAACTAGCAAAAGAGTGTGCTACAACTATGGTAAGCTAGGACACATAGCCAAGTATTGTTGTAACCGGAAAGATGACAAAGAGAACAAAGACAAAAGGGATAGCGTGACTGAGGTAGTCTGGTTTGTGGCGATGTTGAGTGATGGATTAATATTGATGCCACTTGTCAAATCTATAGTGATGCCATAACCATAATGTTCACTACCTATGAATTGGTAGGATTTGAAATGAACTGGTATAAGGGAAACTCTTCTATATCCAAAGTTAAAGGAAAAGCTCTATTGAGTTAAAATTAACCATTGGGAAAAGTGTTCTTTGTCTTGAAATACTGCATGTCCCACACATTGATCAGGAAGAGCTTTATGCTCTTACAAAGATGGTTAACTCTATGCTGGTAAGTTCAAAAGCTCTACTTAGTAGTCTGAGGGAGAAGCACTCCTTGCAGCATGTCATATCCTGAATTGAGTTCCACAAAGGAAGATGACTCCTACACCATGTGAAATCTGGAATGAAGAAAGCTAATCTTTTACTTATGGTATGGGGTTGGCTTAATACATATTAAATTATCTAATTGACACAACTCAAAGCTGATTCCCCACGGAAAAGACTGTTTCTTATTGATTGCTCAATGATTCTTAAGGCCTATAGGTTTTTGAATTTGGAAGCTCTAGCTCCATAGTCTTTTGTAGAATCTATTAATACAAATTTCTTTGGACAAATCTTTCCTTTCACGGAAAACCTAAATTAGTGGTGGTAAAAATTCAATTGACCTTGAAAAGGAAAGTGCTTGAAGGTGCAGAATTTTCTGAAGTACTAAGAAAGAAAAAGAGGTCACATCCCTAAATGTCTTGGTCTTAACTTTTATATTTCAGAGCGTAGAAAAGGATCCCATTAGTTATGCTGAAGCTATGTCTTCTCTTGATGCTATCTTTTGGAAAGAAGCAATTCATTATGGCATTCATTCAATTATGTCTAGTAATACTTGGACATTAGTTGGCTTACCACTTACTTGGATGCAAAAATACTTGTTGCAAATGAATTTTGAAGAAAAAGTTGAAGTTAGATGGTTCAATTGACAAATACAAAGTAAGATTGGTTGAAACAATGTTAAGGATTTGATTATTTTGACATCTTTGGCCCTGTTGCCAGAATCACAGATACCAAGTTGATAACATCATTGTTACTTTGAATAGTTTGGTCAGTCAACAAATGGACTGAAAACAGCAATCTTAAATCGAGATCTTGATGTGAGGGAATATACATGAATCAACCAAAAGGTATTACTTTGTATTGGCATGGGAAGAAAGTTTGTAAATTAGTAGTCTCCATATGGACTGAAGGAAGCACCAAAGATGTGGCATGAAAAATACAAAAATGTGCTTCTTAATAGTGATGATCATATAAATGAGGTTGATTCTTGTATCTACTTTTGTAAGAGATTTTAGAGTCTACATATGTCTTTATGTGGATAACATGCTGATATTTATAATAGGTACAGAAAGTTGTCTTACTAAAACTAAAGAGCTTTTGTCATCCAAGGTTATACGGACTCAATGGAAGTTGAAGTTATTCTTGAGATCAAAATACTTTATGGTGGGATTGTCTTGTAATAGTCATATTCTATTGAAAAGATCCTCAAAAGATATGACTATCTTGAGTTTCTCTAGTTCTAACTCCATAAGATTTGAGCATCGGATTGGAAAAGAATAAAGGTAGGATGATCTCTCAATAAAGTACTAACAGATAATTAGAGTCTTATGTATGTCGTGGACTGTACCAGGCTTAATCTAGCTTTTGGTGTTGGAAGATAGTGTCTATACACATGTAACCTAGGAAAGTGAAGTGGACTACTTTGTCTATAGCACTTAAATGGGACAAATCTTTTATGGGTTACACTATGGGAGGTTTCGTATTGGACTTCAAGGTTACAGTGATGGCTCATGGAACTTCTTTGGAGGATGGGACATCTGTCATAGGATGTGTAGGGACCCCTCCCCCTGATAACACGTGCCATGCATCTCTATCCGGATGAAGTTCATCCGGATCCTCCCAAGGGTACACATGGCGCGTTTCTCCCATCCGGACTCCCTCAGAGAAAGGCACACGGCACCCACAGGCGCCACATCCGGGCCACCGCCATATTCCATCCGGATATAATTGCTCGGATTGTTGACCAAGGAAAGCATACCCCCAATACGTCATTCTAACGTCCTCTCACAGGCCACATTCCGACGCTTGCAGAGTGAAAAGACAGAAATGATGGCTGGTCACATCCCATGATCTCTGACAACCGCCTGTAGGGCGAGGATGTCCCTGCCACCACCTAGGGGCATCATGATAAACCAAAAAGTCTTCCATCATTAAAGGAGGAGAGAGAACCTCTGTTACTATATATATAGACCTTCACACAAGGAAGAAGGTAAGCTTGCAATACCTAGTAAAATACCGACTGTGCAAAACTTCTCTTCTTCTCCATAACCATGACTGACAAAACCATCGGAGGGTGTGTCCGGACGCTCTGTCCGGGCATCTTTTGCAGGCACAACTGAACAAGAACTCAATAGTGGTTGAGATCGTGCGCCCACCTGGCAGCAACGTGGATCACAGGGACGCAAGGCCTCAATAGGATGGATCTTCACTTTGGTAGAAGGTGCAATTACTTAGAAATCCTAAGAGCAAACATGTATATCTCATTACACAATGAAATGAATTCATTCCCCCCTCATTTGTGAGAAAGGAATGTAAGCGGCTAAGGAATATATTGGTAGACACGTCTATATGAAATAAGCCAATCTAAACAATCACTATTTGTAGTGATAATCTTGTTACAATGCTTAAGCCATATAATGAGATCTGTAACGGAAATTTTAGACTTGTTTATGTGAGACATAATCATGTAAGGCTTGATGGGATCATGGCTACACAACATGTCAAGTCCAGAGAGAATTTCATCAAGGGGAATGAGATTGAAAATCTATACTTATGTTACGGTCAGTGGGAACCCAATTTGATGAGATTTTTCACATTCAATGTAAAAAGAGGCAAAGAAACAGTTGTGATGTAATGCATTCATATTATATATGAAAATCCCTTCCTATGATAAATTAGTGCTAGTCCTGTGGTTGACTTCTTTGCAAATAAGTCATATTATTTGTGAAGATGAGGATTATTACATTTTCATCCATCTATATGCTTATGGTAGGAGTGAAACATGCTACACTCTTCATTGGCTTTACCTTTTTGAGCATTGAAACGAGTCATGTTGCAGGAGACTATAGATCCTCTCTGGATCACTCATTAAAATGGGATTAGTCATAGACTTCAAAGGTGCCAGCTTTAAAGGATGGATAACCTCTAGAAGGCATGTGTGTGACATATCCAATTTACCTAATAAGTTCCATGACAAATTTTGATTTGTTTATGCTAAGTGGAGGTATAAATCTTGAAGAGACCTTCACTCATATGCATGACTTCCCATATGCCTACTTTTGCTATTTGTTTTGATTGATTTTGTTAATTTAAATTGAGGGATTGTTGGATATGCTTTAAATTAATTTTTTGATAATAATAAAGTCATTAAGTACTATAATATAATCAATGTATACTAATTGGTTTTTAAAAGGTTTTCTTGATTTATAACTTCTTCAATTTTGGGTTTGACATTTTGTGATTTCTTTTAGGTTGGTTCCTTGAATTTGGAAAAAAATGACTTCATGTATTTTCACTTGACTATATTCATTTTCTTTTCTTGATTGACAAGTTTTTTCTTTTGTTTAAAATTTTTTTGAAGTGCATCTTGGAAGTGTCAAAGGTTTTCATGACCATCCTTACTCATTGAAATAGCTGGAAACATCAAGGAATAAAGGGAAAATCTAAGAAAGCTAGGCATATGTGGCATATGTGATGTAGCGTATAGTTGGCTAGTTGGGGAGTGCATTTAATGTTAAAATCGAATATAAGATGTGATTTTTGTTTTCATCCATATATGGTATCAATCAAAGCACTTGAGAGCTTTCAAAAGCTTATAATAGGATAATTGTTTTCAAGAATAGTTTTGAAAAACAATTTTTGAGAATAGTTTATAAAAAATGTTCTATAATTTTTTACAGAATAAAAGTTTATTTAGAAACCTAAAATATTTTTAACATATTTTTAATATTTTTTAAATATGTTTTAAAAATAATTTCTATATCTAGTGCTTTATTTTTAATCATAATTTATATAATTATTTTTTATTAGAAGTTGAAAATAAAATTGGTGATAATAATATTAACATATATAGGAAATTATTAGGATTGTCAAACCTATAATTTTAGATAAATAGATAATATTAATAGTTGTTAGGGTTTATTACACTTTACCCCCTAACCTATAGCGTGTTTTGCATATTGCCCCCTTAAGTTTAAAATCGAGTAATGTACCCTACATGCTTTATAATTACATGCAATGTACATTTTTCAGTGACGGTGTTACATTTTTTTACGGAAAGCGCATGTGCTCTTCATGTGATCGAGGGCAAAAGGGTTATTTTCTTTATATAATTACAGTCTTCTCTTCAGTAGCGGCCCCAGCCGCCTTAACTACACTTTGGCAATTGATCTCAATGCTTTCGCAGTCTCCTCAGGTATTAAAGTATGGTGTTCCAAATGAGAGTTTAGTAGCATGTTCAGTCAGGCATTAAATTTTGAAGTCATAGCAACTAGAGATGGATGCAAAGTGGCATCCCTATCAGAACTTTGTTTCTTCAATTCAACAAAATTTGAATTCAATAAAAATAATTTGAAAACTCACCCAAGTTCTAACCCTATATAGCTAAAACCAACATCAATTCATCTGAATTGAAATTTACCGAAAGAAATGAAAAAAAAAAATCAAATTTGAAATCCTATTCTCTTGCCATTTTCCAGAGACAAACACAACAACAAACTCAAACAAAAACTTGTACAATCAAATCAGCTAAATTGAGCACAAAAAATTAAAAACCTAACCTAAATTCACAAAATTGTCTTTCCCTCTTATAACCTCACTTTTTTCTTCACAACCAAACATAACATTATCAAAACCCAATCCAAAACGAAAAAAAATTCAAGCCAACAACATGCAAAGAATCCAATCTCAACTCTTTTAAAAGCCAGCGAATTCCCCAATCAATCAACACATTCACATCCAAAACAAGCAATTCAATAAAAAAATAATAACATCAATCCACACAGTTATGACCTTCAATCAAGAAAATTCCACAAATCAAATAAAAAAATTCAACAACAACTCTGAATTAGGGTTTTCAAAGAGATAAAACAGAGATGAGAGAGGTGAATATAGTGGAAAAAGAAAAGCCTACATTAGCTTACTTGGGATTCTAGGGCTTTGGGTTGGGGATTAAGCAAACAGCAATGAGGAGAAATGATCGATGGGGAAGAAGAGGGGCTAGAGTTTAGGGTTTTAAAATGACAATGACCCTTTGCCCTCACTTTTAAAAAAATGACCTTTTTGCACTCGGTCACGCGGAGAGCACATGCCTTTCCATTCAAAAAAAAATAACGTCGTCTCTTAAAAAATGCACATTTTATGCAATTATAAAGGATGACAGGCACAGTACTCGATTTTGAACTCGAAGGGGCAATGTACAAAACACGTTATAGGTTGGAGGTAAAGTTTAATAAACCCTAGTTATTATTTCTTATGTTATTTTTAGGTGAAAATTAGATTCTTCAACAATAAATTCTTTAAGGGTTTTGAGTGCTTTTTGAGGTAGGAGAAATTAATACAAATTTTCTAAAAGAAAATAATTTCTTTTTATATGTTACTTTGAATTATATAAAATGATATTTTTATTTCTATGCATGGGTCAAATATATTTTATATGAAAAATATGTTAGAACAGTTTCTTTTGTTTATAATAAAAAAAAAATGAAAACATTATGTTTTTGTAAGTTTCAATAAATAAAAGAAAGTGTTCGACTTTGGTTTATTTAGCCCTAGCCAATGGGTTATATTGTTGACATTTTATGTCCTAATCAATGAGTTATAATTGTTGACCTTTTTTACCCTAGTAAATGAGTTATAATTGTTTGACTTTTAAATTTCTTGGTGGGGAATGTAATTGTTTTAAATGTCAACCTCTAGGGGATTATTTAAAAGTTACTAGTACTAATAGTATTTGGGTTCCATCCACTTTAAAAAGAACAAATTTGAAGTTAAATTTTGAGGATTATAGTATATTTTACTACTCTAAATAAGATTTGGTAATTAGTGATCTTCCAATTACTAGATAATTGTTTGAGTCATTTGCACTTTAAGTTTTAGGACTTGAGGTTTGAAATGGTAGTCACGTCCTTAGAGGGAGTCTTAGGCATGACGCATATATTCTGCAATTGAGATGGTCTATCCTCTTGTAATGGGTTTGTTTGTCTATATATATAATTAAATTTACATTTGGTTCTTAAAAATTATTAAGGAAAGAAAAAAATGATAAAAAAAAAAATAATTTTCTAGTGTTTGAATTTTCCATTGAAATATGAAAAAAATAAAATAAAATATAATTAAATTAGTTGAAAACTTATACACTTTTAAATTATTTAATCTTTACATAATATGAAGCAGCATGTAAAAAATAATTTATTAACTTCGATTTTTTTTCCCTTTTTATTATTTTTCTCCCTATTTTCTTCTCTTCACATTTTTCCTCACAAAAAGATTTAAATATTTGGATAAAAATGAACTAAATGGTAGACACTCTTTTACTTTGGTGCAAAATGAAAGACTAATTCTTCTTTGCTAAATCTTTTGAAGATGCATGCACCAGTACATGTTAGCAGGGACAACACATTCCCCGTGAATAATACTACTTATAGATTGGTTGTAACATTTGGTTTGAAGTTTTTTGTACTATTCATAATGGGTTGATTCATAAAACAAAAATATTTGAAAAAAAATGAACAGAATGGTAGAGACTCCTTCGATCATGTGCAAAACGAGAGACAATTTGCATGCTAAATCTTATGAAGATGCATTCACATATACATGTACGAATGAACAACACGTTCCCAATGAATAATAATGCTTTTAGATTGGGGATAAGATTCGGTTTCCGGATGAAGGACAGTATTTTTATTGTGCTTCATATGTTCTTTTAAGAAAATAAGGTGATTGAGGCCTCAAGATATAACTAGCTAGTACACTTTTTTGTCGTTCTTTTTTCACTGCTATGCAGCATGTGAATATTACTAAGAAGGGGTTCAAAAACATTGCATTTAAAGATTTCATTTGAATATTGTTTGTTAACAGATAGATTAAAGTCATGTTTGGTTCCTGGAAAGTATTAAAAAAAGAAAAAAAATTAATAAGGTTATATTTAGTTCCTAAAAAATACTAAGGAGAAAAAAAATGTAAAGAAAAAATGAATTTTTCATATTTGGTTGTCCTATAAAAATATCAAAGAAAATCAAATATAATTAAAACTAATTAGAAATTTTTGTATTTTAAAATTATTTAATCTTCGTATAATTTAGTTAAAATAAGTAAAATAAGTTTGAAGTAGCAAATAAAATAATTTATCAAACTTTTAATTTAATTTTTATTTTTCTTCACTTTTTATTTCCTTCTATTTTTCTTTTGTATTTTCTTTCCCTTGGATTTTCCCTCAAATTTTCTAAGAACCAAACATAGTTTAAAGAAAATGATTCTCATATTTGACTTCACCATGAAAAATACCAAATAATAATAATAATAATAATAAAATTAATCAAAAGTTTATATTTTTTAAATTATTTAATATTTATATAATAAAGTGGACTAAGTGACATGAGTTTAAAAATACATATAAAATAATTTATTGAGTTTAAACTTAGTTTTTATTTTTCTTTATTTTTTCTTTCCTTCTTCTATTTTTCTACTTTATTTTGTTGAATTTTTCAAAACCAAACATAGGGTAAAGCTTTTTTCTTAAAAATATTAAGAAAAGAAAAAATGTAAAGAAAATGAATTTTTTTTTATTTATTTTATATTTGGATACGATGGAAAAAATATGCTTGAATATATATATATATATATATATAGAGAGAGAGAGAGAGAGAGAGAAAGAGATTAAAAAATACTTTTTGGATGAAAAATAGAAAGAACATGAAATGAATGTAAAAAATGAGCTAAAATATTAATAACTTTATAACTAATATTAAAACATATTTTAAAACTATTTTAACTTAAAAAATACTTTTTGGATGAAAAATAGAAAGAACATGAAATGAATGTAAAAAATGAGCTAAAATATTAATAACTTTATAACTAATATTAAAACATATTCTAAAACTATTTTAACTTAATGGATAATTGGTAAACCAATTTAATAACTTAAAGTGACTTAATAACTTAATTTAAATCATTAAGTAAATTAAGTATATGTGGTAAAATAACTTAATAGTATGATTTAAAGTGAAAAACAACTTTGAATAATAAGAAAAAATAATTAATTTATTCATAAGTTCACATCTTCATTTTACTTTTTTATTTTCATTTGTCCTTAATACATATATGATCTCTTTTGCTACTCCACTACTTCTTTTACCCTAGTTATAATTTATGATGATAAATATGTGTAGACCCCCTTTTAGGGTGCATTTTATGCATTTTCATTTTTGCCAGATGCTAGGATTGGAGACGGCCACGTGTCGCATTTTGGTTGGCTATTGGAGAATCACAGTAGTGGTTCGAATGGGCCAATCAGAGGTTGACACCTGTAAAAAGATTCCAAAAGGATGCAGACGGTTATGGAGGAGCGTATTTTTTGGTTTGTGGTTACCTGCAGCTGGGGGGGTTTGCTTTTTGGTATGGGAGGAGAAGATATTTTTGAGGGAGGTTTTAGCTCGAAGAGGAGGGATTTTACTGGGGGAGAATACCAGCTGAGCGTGAGATAGAGCAGAGAGGATATAGACATTTACGAGGGGTGTTCTTTGAGCTTGTGGAAGAATTTTTGGCCAGCAGGAGAAGGAGTTGAACCATTTCACTTGAGGAGCTCAGGTATGACCACTACGGACACTTTCGCTTTGGGATTTCTTGGTGTTCTTTCCTTGTCGTTGTTGATCTTAAACGTTGATTGTTGGGTTTGTTGTACTTAAGCTTGCATTACATTTGCTCTGTTTTGCCCCTTCTCACACTCTTGATTCTTTCCTGTAAACGACTATTTTCCTTTTTTTTAGTTTGATGTTTGATAGATATATTGTAGACTTCCAGTTTGTACCACCGGTTTTGAGCCTGTTCATCATTCATGAGACGAGGCTTTGCCTAATAACCCCTGGAGTTTTTTTTCATTTTTACTCTGTTATTAGCCATTCCCTCCTCCGTACTCCTCTGCTCATGTGCAGCTAGTTGTGAAATGCCTTGGTTCGTATGTCACTGCTTGAGAGAATATTGGGTGTTCATGACCTAGTGAACGATTATCACTTGAGCTTACTGGGCTGGGGTGGAAGCAACATTCTGACTATTGTTCTTGGAGGTACTGTATATCTATGGGAAGTTTCAGATGGTTCTGCTTTAGACTTGTTACGCCCGGAGGAGGAATTTATCCTAGAGAAGAGAGATCTTTATACATGGCACTGTTGTAACTGTCGAAGTACTGATCAGCCCTCCTGGTAATGAATTGCATCAAGTGAAAACCTTGCATGAACCTATTGGCATCACTAGACAGGCTGCAGAGTAGGCACCATTTGTCTACTCAACATGTATCAAAGTCATTGTGTGAGGCCAAACTCCCTCCAAACGTTCCAAATGTGGTTTCTATTTATGGTCCAACTGCTGGTACAATGCTTGCCAGTCATATGGATGTGGGCAAGTTTGCTTTCACGGGGTCAATTGGCATCAGGACAGTATGGCTGTGATGGGTCACCATTGAAAATATAACTGTACAGTGTTTGCTGCCCAGTTGAGTTTTGTGCACAGTTGCAGCGTGAGGCAAATTTGGAATCCATTCCGATGTGTAGATATGCAGGCAACCTCCTGTACCGTGAGCAAGCGCCCAATTTCCATATCCAAATGTCAACCCAAGGTGCTGAATCTGATGCTTTCGCCTTTTCCAGATACCCACTACTCACTCGTTCACATCCATTTTCATAACCAATACATACCACCCATTCTTCCCATATTCATCATATCCACTATGCTCTATCTCTCTACACCACTGCCCATCAACCTGTCACCTATACTAATCCATTTTTCCATTAACCTTCACCCTTCATCCCACCTATACTAACCCATACAGTTTCACCACGTTTCCATTCCATGATCGTGCCTCGTGCTCCCACGCTTATCACCATTTTTCACTCCCATCAAAACCCATTTTCTCCCACATACCCGCTACTATACCTTCATTACTCTCTTAAACTCTCGTACCCACCATACCCATTTTTTTCTTTTACCCATCCAACCCACATCTCTCATGTCCTCATGCGCATGCTCCATTAACCACACCTCATGCCTCACCATGCACCATTTATCATTTTTCATAACCTCCCATGCATGTACCCATTTTCTGAAAACCCATTAAACCCACCTTCTCTCTCTAGATCACCATCATACCCATACATCTCCACACCTTTACCCAGCTTACCCATATTCACATACCCCCGAACCTGTTTTCACTCACCCTCGCCATCCATCCTCGAACCTGTTTTCACTCACCCTCGCCATCCATCCTCATCACCTTTCATTACCCACTCCACCTATACTAACCCACTGAACCTGACTTCCCATGCACATGCCCCATTAACCACGTCTCATGCCTTACCACACCTGATCTCTCTACAAAATATAGAGTTAATAGGAGAAAGGTCTGGAGAGGGCGACTGCTGTTGTGTGATTGATCTGAGAGTGATAGAAATGGCGGATTCATCACCTTCGTTCTTCAGGAGGCACTGGGAAGGCTGGAAAGATTACTGAGGCGAAAGGTTTGCCATCCTCGACAACTACGCCGAATTTGTCAATCGTGATAAACCCCTCCCCAAATGGTCTGATTCTGATGTTGAAGAGTTCATCGCTTCTGATCCCGTCTATGGTCCCACTCTGAGAACTACAAGGGAAGCAGCGAAGTTTGCTGTTGTTGGAGCTGTTATTGGAGCAGCATCAACTGCTGCTGTTTCCTGGCAGTATTCAAGGAGCCCACATGGTGCGGCACTATCATTTGCTGTAGGGGGTGTGTTTGGTGTGACATTTGGACAGGAATTTGCAAACCACTGGCTGCTACTTTACAGGCTGGACACCTTGGGCGCAGAGGTGAAGTTTTTTGGAGTGGTAGGAGCGCCAAATTGGAGGAAGTTCTTGAATGTGAAAATTAATGTTTTTTTCTGCCTTGTCTCTCAAGTCTCAACAATAATAATAAAGAATTGAAGTGCCTAGTGATGAAAGCATGTAGAATGGAGGGTAGTCTGGTCATTATGGCAGGTCTTGAGAGAACACCCAATCAAACCTCATCGGTGAAAGCCTTGCATGGCCATCTTTGGCATGCAACTTTAGGCCATGTGTCTTTCTTCTTGTTTTTTTGTTTATTATTATTTCTTCATCTCTTAATTTTGAAATAATTCCCTTCACTCCCATTTTTCCATATGATTTCCCGAATTCTGGTTTTTTTTTTTAATCTTTCAAACACCTTTTTTATCAAATAATTTTATTTCCTCAAATTTTCATCTTTAGAATTTTTAGGTTTCAAAATTCATTTTACAATAAAATTTGCTGCCCTTTTCTTCGGCATGCAATTTTCATAATTTTCTTGGTCTTTTAAAATGTTTTAAAAATAAGCAATAATCAAATTTTGTAATTCCAAGTGATGGAATTTACAAGATTAATTCATGCAAAAATAAATTGGGCTTTGGTGGGAGCCCAACATCAGAGGAGAAGTCTTATTTAAAATGAAAATAAATTTGTGTAAAGTGCCTTAAGTGCTATTGGTAGTTCATTATCTTGTTTGGTGGCACATGTGGCATATTTCATGATTCATTACTGTGCACTAACCTCATTTCTTGATAACGCGTTGCTGTTCGCGACTAAGGTACACATCCTCCCTCACTCTGATCGTTTTCTCATGCATGCTTCAGATTTTTATTATGTGATCATGCCGGTATTCGTTGATTTTCTTGTCGATTCCACGTCAGCCTCATTTTATTAGTAGAAACCCAACTTTAGGGACTTAGAGGGGTGTTACGGTAATCTTTACCGTACCTTCCCGATAAGTAACCTGACCCCCGAGCCCATTTTTGGTTTTTCAGATACCACATTTTCCAAATCAGGAGTCATGCTTAGGGTTTTCTTTTTTATTTTGTTTACTCTTTAAAAATAAAACAAAAATAAGTAGCGACTCCAAGTCATTTTCAAAAAATAAATAATAAATCTTTTTTTCAAATAAAAAACGAGCTCACCATCGAGTGGGAAACGCATTGAGCAAAAATGCGGGAGACTATAGATCCTCTCTGGATCACTCATTAAAATGGGATTAGTCATAGACTTCAAAGGTGCCAACTTTAAAGGACGGATAACCTCTAAAAGGCATGTGTGTGACATATCCAATTTACCTAATAAGTTCCATGACAAATTTTGATTTGTTTATGCTAAGTGGAGGTATAAATCTTGAAGTGACCTTCACTCATATGCATGGCTTCCCATATGCCTACTTTTGCTATTTGTTTTTATTGATTTTGTTAATTTAAATTGAGGGATTGTTGGATATGCTTTAAATTAATTTTTTGATACTAATAAAGTCATTAAGTGCTATAATATAATCAATGTATACTAATTGATTTTTAAAAGGTTTTCTTGATTTACAACTTCTTCAATTTTGGGTTTGACATTTTGTGATTTCTTTTAGGTTGGTTCCTTGAATTTGGAAAAAAGTGACTTCATGTATTTTCACTTGACTGTATTCATTTTCTTTTCTTGATTGACAAGTTTTTTCTTTTGTTTAAATTTTTTTTTGAAGTGCATCTTAGAAGTCTCAAAGGTTTTCATGACCATCCTTACTCATTGAAATAGCTGGAAACATCAAGGAATAAAGGGAAAATCTAAGAAAGTCAGGCATATGTGGCATATGTGATGTAGCGTATAGTTAGCTAGTTGGGGAGTGCATTTAATGTTAAAATCGAATATAAGATGTGATTTTTGTTTGCATCCATATATGGTATCAATCAAAGCACTTGATAGCTTTTAAAAGCTTATAATAGGATAATTGTTTTCGAGAACAGTTTTGAAAAACAATTTTTTGAGAATAATTTATGAAAATTGTTATATAACTTTTTACAGGATAAAAGTTTATTTAGAAACCTAAAATATTTTTAACATATTTTTAATATTTTTTAAATATGTTTTAAAAATAATTTCTATATCTAGTGCTTTATTTTTAATCATAATTTATATAATTATTTTTTATTAGAAGTTGAAAATAAAATTGGTGATAATAATATTAACATATGAAATTATTAGGATTGTCAAACCTATAATTTAGATAAATAACTAATAGTAATAGTTGTTAGGGTTTATTACATTTTACCCCCCAACCTATAGTGTGTTTTGCATATTATCCTCTCAAGTTTAAAATCGAGTAATATACCCCCTATGCTTTATAATTATATGCAATGTATATTTTTTAGAGATGGTGTTAACATTTTTTTTATGGAAGGTGCATGTGCTCTTCACGTGATCGAGGGCAAAAGGGTCATTTTATTTGTATAATTATAGTCTTCTCTTCAATAGCAGCCTCAATCGCCTTAACTACACTTTGGCAGTTGATCTCAATGCTTTCCCAATCTCCTTAGGTGTTAAAGTAGGGTTTTTCAAATGAGAGTTTAGTAGCTTGTTCAGTTGGGCATTAAATTCATTTAAAGTCATAGCAATTGAAGTAGGATGCAAAGTGGCATCCCCACATCCCCATCAGAACTCTGTTTCTTTAATTCAACAAAATTTGAATTCAATAAAAATAATTTAAAAACTCACCCAAGTTCTAATCCTATATAGCCAAATTCAACATCAATTCATCTGAATTGAAATTTATCAAAAGAAATAAAATAAAATAAAATTTGAAATCCAATAGGATTTTCTCTTGCCATTTTCCAAAGAAAAACACAACAACAAACTCAAGCAAAAACTCGTACAATCGTTTAGCTAAGTTGAGCACAAAAAAATTCAAAACCTAACCTGAATTCACAAAATCGTCTTTCCTTCTTATAACCTCACTTTTTTCTTCACAACCAAACATAACATTATCAAAACCCAAACTAAAACAAAAAAACAATTCAAACCAAAAACATGTAGAGAATCCAATCTTGACTTTTTTAAAAGTTGACGAATTCCCCAATCAATCAACACACTCACATCCAAAACAAGCAATTCAATAAAAATAAATAAATAAATAACTTCAATCCACACCATCATGACCTTCAATCAAGAAAATTCCACAAATCGAATCAAAAAATCCAACGGCAACTCTGAATTAGGGTTTTTAGAGAGATAAAGCAGAGAGATGAGAGAGGTGAATACAATGGAGAAAGAAAAGGCTACATTAGCTTCCTTGGGATTCTAAGGCTTTGGGTTGGGAATTCAGTAGCAACAACGGGGAGAAATGATCGATGGGGAAGAAGAGGGGCTGGAGTTTAGGGTTTTAAAATGACAATGACCAGTTTGTCATCACTTAAAAAGAAAATGACATTTTTGCACTCAGTCATGCGGAGAGCAAATGCCTTTCTTTCCGGAAAAAATAATGTCGTCTCTTAAAAAATGCACATTGTATGCAATTATAAAGGATAACGGGTACATTACTTGATTTTGAACTCGAAGGGGCAATGTGCAAAACACGTTATAGGTTTGGGGGGTAAAGTGTAATAAACCCTAGTTGTTATTTCTTATGTTATTTTTTGGTGAAAATTAGATTCTTCATCAATGAATTCTTAAAGGGTTTTGAGTGCTTTTTGAGGTAGGAGAAATTAATACAGATTTTCTAAAAGAAAATAAATTCTTTTTATATGTTATTTTGAATTATATAAAATGATATTTTTGTTTCTATGCATGGGTCATATATATTTTGCATGAAAAATATGTAAGAACATTTTCTTTTGATTATGATAAAAAAAAAATGAAAACATTATGTTTTTGTAAGTTTCAATAAATAAAAGAAAGTGTTTGACTTTGGTTTATTTACCCCCAATCAATAGGTTATATTGTTGACATTTTATGTCCCAATCAATGGGTTATAATTGTTGATCTTTTTTTACCCTAGTAAATAAGTTATAATTATTTGACTTTTACATTTCTTGGTGGAGAATGTAATTGTTTTAAATGTCAACCTCTAAGGGTTTGGTTAGAGGTTACTAGTACTAATAGTATTTGGGTTCCATCCACTATAAAAAGAACAAATTTGACGGTAACCTCCCATTTGTAAAGTTTCGCCTAATTGGGCAACAAAGTCTTACCTAATCAGACACTATTTGTTATATGATAATTAGAGTAAAAATATTTTGAATGCATTTCATCTAAATTTGATATGAAATTGTTATTGATGTGCATATGAAAATGTTTGGTTGAAAAGTTTTGGATGTTTTAGCATGTTTGAATTCAAAGTTCTTATATATATATATATATATAAATAAATTGTACATTATCTCCTATTTGCAATCATAATTGAAAATGTTCGATCTATGAAACTATATTAATATTTCTTATTAGGTTTGAACTCGTTCTCTTCCGCTAATAATTTTGTTTAGATACTCTCAATTCAAGTGAGGACTGATAGTTAGGCTAGGAATTTGTCTTTATTAGGGCTTTGGTTTATTCTTTATTTTTGGACATTGTTTAAATGTTAGAAATTAATTATGTTTGAATCATTTGGGTTTAAAGTTGTTAGGACAATGGCAAAGTAGTTGATATGTTAGTTTTTTTGAAGTTAAATTTTGAGGATTGTAGTATATTTTACTACTCTAAATAAGATTTGGTAATTTGTGATCTTTTAGTTATAAGATAAATTGTTTGAGTCATTTGCACTTTAAGTCTTAGGACTTGATGTTAGAATAACTATGGACTCACACATATGAACCATAGTTTATGATTAAGCTATTTGTACATGTTTCAATTAATATTCACTGAGTATGGGTCACCTTATGTGTACAGCCCAATGCCAAAACATGCCTTAGATGATGGACCTAAGACACGCAAGGCCCAACAGTCCAAAGAGAATGGTCCCTAAGGCATAGAAGGAATTCGTATATAAGGAATTCATAAGGTTGGTGTCCATTCATTTTTATTGTAATTTTTTGAATAGACAAAAAACGTTCTCTCCCACTTCCCATAACCAAAGAGATTACAAAAAGGTGGTTTCCCCTCTATCGCCTTAGAAGATCCATACTTCTTCAACAAGCATAATGGACTCGGGTTTGTTCCCATTCTATAAAAGTAAGGCATGTTTTCTATATTTGATTTACATCACATTTCTATTTTGGGTGACAATGGAGAACACAACAATTGGTATCATAGCCTTTTTGTCATATCCTCTCATTAATGAAGTTTCCCATTTTCCCCAAAACCACATTCAAGTTCTTCCCTTTCTCATTGGGAATCAAACAGATCTAGGACTTTTAGAAGGACCCTAAATACATCCAACCAAAAAATAAATAAAGATGGACATCACGGGTCCAGGGAGGGCTCAAATCTGCCCATAATGAGACAAGATCCTTTTCAGAAAACACAAACAAAAGAAAACATATAAAATCCTAGTTTTTCAATAACCTTAAGGAACCATTAAATGTTCCGAAAATGGTATAGGGGGCGACTCAAATACCTTATATCCCAACTTGGTTCAAGCGAGCAAGCCCCGTCTGATATTCTTGAAGTCGGCCCGAGGCAACCAAACGACACAACGCCAGTGACGGGTGACGCACCGTTCTGTTGTGATGCAGATGATGCTACACCGTTCTGGTGCCATTTTGGCAATCTGAGAGGTGCCGTTGCAGGCGTCGTCCACCCTACACCGCTGCAACGCCGTATTTGGGATATGAGAAATGTCGTTCTCACGTCGTTTTGGCAATTGAAAAGGCGTTGCTATAGGCATCATCCGCCTTGCACCACTACAACGCGTCGTTTAGGGATCGGAGAAGCGTCGTTTCAAGTTGCGACGCTGGTGACAGGTGACACTGCTTCTTAGCAACGCCGTTCCGATGTCATTCCGATGATGGTGCCACTACAGGCATCCTTTGGTGTCGTTTGGCGGTGCCCCCCCCACTCTAGGAACCATGCCACCCAATCCTTCGATCGGGTCATAGGGCTTAACTCCCCTCTTGGAATGGACAAGCCAACATCCACACCACTACAGCCTCCCTTCCTACCCAACCATTCCAAGCCCAACCCTACATGGCCCAATGACGGGCATGTAAATGGTCCTTTATTTTAATTCAATTAGGCCCAATCCTAACCCATGTTAGCACTCAATGGGACTTTACTTTGAATTGGGCAATAAAGCTCAACCCATGGGTTTTCAGACCAAGGCCTTACCCGTTGCTAGGCCTGCATTTCAATATGAGTTTGTGGGCAAGTTTGGGCCATGAGGCCCATTTTGTAATTAAAAAAAAAAAAGGACCAGTGGTAAGGGAGTTTGAACCCACAACCACAAGGTTGAGAGCCTTATGCTCTACCAACTGAGCTACGAGACCCTTATACTTGTTTATGATTTTGTACCAGTAAAATTATGATTCTGATAAATTTATGTATTCTCTTTTCTTTACCACATTAAATATATAAATTTACCATTTCTTGTTACATTTGTGTTTAATATTTTTAAAAATAAATGAGTTATGTATATTTGTTACCAAAGTAACTTATATTATATAATTTTATTTATTTTGAAATATGTAAACATGTTATTATTGTATAAAATAATCGGTGCAAAGGAAGATTATTTTAATATAATAATAAATAAAGTAGTCATAAATATGTGACATATAAAGTTTACCTTGCTTGCTATATGTCAATCCAAAGACGTCTATTGCTTCGGTTTTATTGTCCATATTTATGAATTAATTTTGTAAAAAGAATACCAGTTACAAGTTGATATTTTTGTCCAAAGACTGAATATTAATGTTTATGCTATGTATCTTGTAATAGGCCCACATGCATATATATATATATATATATAAATTTTTATTTATTCATATATGTATGATATTTTTTATGACTAATTGTGAGATTTAATGTTATGGATTCAGCATCTTCTATATTTGCTAATGTTAATGACATTCCTATGCTTAATGGTACAAACTTCAAGAAATGGAAGGAGCACGTTATAATTGTGCTCGGGTGCATGGATTTGGACTATGCATTAAGAGAGGATCGCCTTGCAGACCTTATTGGTGCCAGCACTGCTGAGCAAAGGGCTGCTTTGGAAAAATGGGAGCGATCCAATCACATGAGTCTAGTGATAATGAAGCACATAATTCCAGAAGCTATAAGGGGTCCAATACTTGAGGAGTCCTGAGCCAAGACATTCTTGGACCAGATAGCAAACCGATTCACTGCAAATGAAAAGGTTAAGACAAGCAATATTCTTAGTAAGCTTGTCTCCATGCAGTACAAAAGGAAAGAGAATATAAGGGAGTACATAATGAAAATGTCCAATCTTGTGACTAGACTCAAGGCACTAAAGTTAGAGTTATTAGAAGATATACTCGTGCACTTGGTCTTGATATCTCTGCCTACACAATTTAGTCCATTCAAGATCAGTTACAACACACAGAAGGAAGAAGATGAGAGATTGAAACAAAAGAAGATAGAAAGTGCTCACTTGGCTTCTACATCTCAGGGATATAGTACCAGCAAGAAAAGAAAGAGGGACAATAAAGGAAAACAAATTGCATTTTCTACGACATCTAAGCAAAAAGTGTAGGAGAAACAAGATAAGTAGATCACTTATTTCTTTTGCAAGAAGGTTGGTCATATGAAGAAGACATGTACCAAATACGCCACTTGGCGTGAAAAGAAAGGTACACTTCTCAACTTTGTTTGTTCAGAAATTAATTTAGCTATAGTGCCTATTGACACTTAGTGGAAAGATACGGGTGCAACTACTCACATAAGTGTCACGATGCAAGATTGCCTAAGGAGTCGAATGCCAATTGATGGTGAAAGATACATCTATGTGGGAAATGGCAAGAAGGCTGCAATGAAGGCTATTAGTCTTTTTATATTACAGTTAGATTCTGGTTGTACTTTGGATTTAAAGGAGACTTTTGTGGTACCGTCATTTAGACGAAATTTAATTTCTGTTTCATGTTTGGACAAATGTGGATATTATTGTTCATTTAGAAATGGAATGATTAGTCTTTATCTAAATTCAAGAGTTATTAGTACCGGTAGTCTAACACATAAGTTATACAAATTGAACATAAAGGCCTCTAATGGTAATGAAACCTTGCATTCAAGTAATTATGGCATTAAGCGAAAATTAACAAATGAGAATTCATTAATGTTATGGCATAGGCATTTAAGTCATATTTCAAATCAACGTATTCAAAGGCTTGTGTCATAAGAAATTCTTGATCCACTTGATTTGTTAGACTTTCAAGTCTGTATAGAGTGTATTAAGGGTAAACAAACAAGTGTGAAGAAAAAGAATGCCAATAGGTGTGGTGACATCTTAGAATTGATACATACGGACATTTGTGGTCCATTTCCTACCCCTTCTTGGAATGGAAAACAATATTTTATCACTTTCATTGACGATTACTCACACTATGGCTATTTTTATTTGATTCATAAGAAGTCTCATTGGATGTGCTCAAGAATTTTAAAGGTGAAGTTGAGAACCAACTAAGCAAGAAAAAAAAGGCCGTTAGATCTGACCGTGGAGGTGAATATTATGGTAGATATGACAGATCTGGTGAACAACGTCTAGGGCCATTCGCCAAATATTTGATGAAGTGTGGTATTGTTCCTCAGTACACCATGCTGGGGACTCTAAGCCAAAATGGTGTAGTAGAGAGGCGAAACCGTACTCTTAAGGATATGGTAAGAAGTATGATCAGTCATTCCACCTTACCAGAATCACTTTGGGGCGAAGCTGTCAAAATTGCAGTTTATATTTTGAACAGAGTCTTAAGCAAAGCAGTAGCTAAAACCCCATATGAATTATGGATTAGCAAGAAACCTAGTATTAGGCATTTACATGTCTGGGGTTGTCCAACTGAGGCTAGGCCTTAGAAGCTAAATGAAAAGAAATTGGACTCCAGAACTGTGAGCTGTTACTTTGTAGGGTATTCTGAAAGGTCGAGAGGTTTTAAGTTTTGTGACCCCTCAACTAGGTCTTTCTTTGAAACGGGCAATGCTAAGCTCATTGAGGATGTTGAGTTAAGTGAGAGAGAGTTATTAAGAAAGGTGGTATTTGAAGTGGAATCTGTTAGTATTCCTATTATTGAAACTGGACATGGTCATATTATGTTTGATGACACTATCCAGAGTGTACAACCAATAACAGAGATTGTAGACACACCTGAAATTCCTCCTACTCAAGTTGTGGAACTAGTTCAAGTTCATTAAGAAGTAACTCAACAACTTCAAGAACCTCAAGTACAAGTGCCACTGAGGAGATCCACTAGAGAAATGAGAAGTACAATTTTAGATGATTATGTTGTATATCTCCAGGAACATGAGTTTGACATGGGTCTGGAAGATGATCCAATTTCAGTTAGTCAAGTCAAACAAAGTTCTGACTCTGAAAAGTGGATAGAAGCCATGAAGGATGAGATGAAATCAATGAAAGACATGGTTTTTGGGACCTAGTAGAGTTGCCTGAAGGTGTAAAATCGATTGGTTGTAAATGGATTTTTAAGACCAAGTGGGATTCAAAAGGCAACATTGTTAGGTATAAGGCACGCCTAGTTGTAAAAGGTTTCACTCAAAAAGAAGGCATTGATTATAAGGAGACCTTTTCACCGATTTTGTCAAAAGACTCCTTTAGAATCATCATGACACTTGTGGCTCATTATGATTTAAAGCTACATCAAATGGATGTTAAAACTGTGTTTCTTAATGGTAACATTGATGAGACAATATACATGATGCAACCAAAGAACTTTGAGACTAATGATTCAAAGCAACTTGTATGCAAATTGAAAAGGTTCATATATGGTTTAAAGCAGGCATCCTAACAATGGTACCGAAAGTTTGATTAAGTGATTACTTCATTTGGTTTTAAGGAGAACACCATTGATCAATGCATATATCTCAAGTTCAATGGGAGCAAATTCATTATCTTGGTGCTATATGTAAATGATATTCTACTTGCAAATAGTGATGTGGACTTTTTGCATGAAACCAAGCGATTTCTATCTAGTAAATTTGACATGAAGGATCTTGGTAATGCATCTTTTGTGCTAAGTATACAGATCTATAGGGATCGTTCAAGAGGTATACTTGGGCTATCACAAAATTCCTACATCGATAAAGTGCAAAGTAGGTTTGCCATGAGCAATTGTGCACCAGGGGACACACTTGTGGCAAAAGGCGATAAATTTAGTTTGCACCAATGTCCGAAAAATGAACTTGAGAGAAAGGATATGGAGAGGTTTCCCTATGCCTCGGCAATAAGAAGTCTCATGTATGCACAAGTTTGTACGCGTCTGGATATTGCGTACATTGTTGGAATGTTGGGCAGATATTTGAGTAACCCAGGTATGGATCACTGGAAAAAGGCAAAACGGGTTATGCGGTATTTACAAAGAACTAAAGATTATATGCTCACATATAGAAGATCCAGTCATTTAGAGATTGTGGGATATTCGGACTCCAATTTTGCGGGATATCTTGATAGCAGGAGATCCACTTCAGGCTACATCTTCATGTTGGCTGGAGGAGCAGTTTCTTGGAAAAGTGTTAAACAAGCACTTATTGCTTCTTCAACCATGAAGGCAAAATTCATTGCCTACTACGAGGCATCAAACCATGGGATATGACTGCAGAATTTTATCACTCAGTTGCGAATTGTTGATGGGATTAAGAAACCATTGAGAATCAATTGTGATAATAAGGCCACAAAATTGTATTCTAAGAACAACCGAAGTTCGTCAAAGTCCAAACACATTGACATCAAGTTATTGGTTGTGAAAGAAGGAGTTCAGAGTCTTCAAGTATCAATCGAACACAAAAGCACAAACTCCATGATTACGGATCCGCTCACTAAGGGTTTGCCACCCAAAGTATATCATGACCATGTCACACACATGGGTGTTGTACATATTAATGATGTGCTAGTATAGTGGGAGTTTGTATTTGTGTTTTGTGTTTGTTTTCTTGATGTGTTGTTATGTTTGTATTATTTGTATAGACCTTGGTTTTAAAGACTATTATGTTTGAATACTCTGAATTGAAATGTTGACCTTCAGAAGCAGTTTAGCATCGAGTGTTGAAAGTGGAATTTGACTATTTTTAGTCATAAAGTAGGACCAATTGGAAATAGACATATTAAATATCACATTTTATGTAATTTCCATGCTACACATCCATACTTGATCCATGTTACTAATTTTGTTAATATTGTGATCATTGATGGGTCTAGTTATAATTATGATTAACAAAGGCCACTTTAATCTTGTGTTAGCATAATTAGTAGACCGGATTATTTAAGGATTTTTTTGGATAGGATAGCAAAGATGAGCTCAATAAAGTACTATCATGAACATTGTTCGGTAATATATATGGTCCAAGTGGGAGATTGTTAGAATAACTATGGACTCACACATATGAACCATAATTTATGATTAAGCTATTTGTACATGTTTCAATTAATATTCATTGAGTATGAGTCACCTTATGTGTAGAGCCTAATGCCAAAACGTGGCTTAGATGATGGGCCTAAGACACGTGAGGCCCAACAGTCCAAAGGGTATGGTCCCTAAGGTATAAAGGGAATTCATAAGGTTGGTGTTCGTTCATTTTTATTGTAATTTTTTTAATAGACAAAAAACGTTCTCTCCCGCTTCCCATCACCAAAGAGATTACAAAAAGGTGGTTTCCCCTCTATCGCCTTAGAAGATCCATACTTCTTCAACAAGCATAATGGACTCAAGTTTGTCCCCATTTTGTAAAAGTAAGGCATGTTTTCTATATTTGATTTACATCAAATTTCTGTTTTGGGTGACAATAGAGAACACAACACTTGAGGTTTGAAATGATGTCATGTCCTTGGAGGGGGTCTTGGGCATGACACATATATTCTGTAATCGAGATGGTTTATCCTCTTGTAATGGGCTTGTTTGTATATATATATATGTATATATAATTACATTTACATTTGGTTCTTAAAAAATATTAATGAAAGAAAAAAATGATAAAAATATAATTTTCTAGTGTTTGAATTTTCCATTGAAATATAAAAAAAATAAAATATAATTAATTGAAAACTTATACATTTTTAAATTATTTAATCTTTACATAATATGAAGCAGCATGTAAAATATAATTTATTAACTTTGATTTTTTTTTTCTCTTTTTATTATTTTTCTCCCTATTTTCTTCTTTTCACATTTTTCCTCACAAAAAGATTTAAATATTTGGATAAAAATGAACTAAATTGTAGACACTCTTTTACTTTGGTGCAAAATGAAAGACGAATTCTTCTTTGCTAAATCTTTTGAAGATGCATGTACCACCAGTACATGTTAGCAGGGACAACACATTCCATGTGAATAATACTACTTATAGATTGGTTGTAACATTTGGTTTGAAGTTTTTCGTACTATTCATAATAGGTTGATTCATAAAACAAAAATATTTGAAAAAAAATTAACAAAATGGTAGAAACTCCTTCAATCTTGTGCAAAATGAGAGACTATTTGCATGCTAAATCTTATGAAGATGCATTCACATATATATGTACAAATGAACAACACATTCCCAATGAATAATAATGTTTTTAGATTGAGACTATTTGCGTTTAAAGATTTCATTTGAATATTGTTTGTTAACAGATAGATTATAGTCATGTTTGTTCCTGGAAAGTATTAAGAAAAGAAAAAAATTAATAAGGTTATATTTAGTTCCTAAAAAATACTACAGAGAAAAATAAAAATGTAAAAAAAAAAAATGATTTTCTCATATTTGGTTGTCCTATAAAAATATCAAAGAAAATCAAATATAATTAAAACTAGTTAGAAATTTTTGTATTTTTAAATTATTTAATCTTCGTATAGATGAGTTAAAATAAGTAAAATGAGTTTGAAGTAGTAAATGAAAATAATTTATCAGACTTTTAATTTAATTTTTATTTTCCTTCACTTTTTATTTGCTTCTACTTTTCTTTTGTATTTTTTTCCCTTGGATTTTCCCTCAAATTTTCTAGGAACCAAACATAGTTTAAAGAAAATGGTTTTCTCATATTTGATTTCACCATGAAAAATACCAAATAATAATAATAATAAAAAAATTAGTAAAAAATGTATATATTTTTAAATTATTTAATATTTATATAATAAAGGGGACTAAGTGAAATGAGTTTAAAAAAACATATAAAATAATTTATTGAGTTTAAACCTAATTTTTATTTTTCTTTATTTTTTCTTTCCTTCTATTTTTCCTCTCTATTTTCATTAAATTTTTCAAAAACCAAACATAGGGTGAAGCTTTTTTCTTAAAAATATTAAGAAAAGAAAAAATGTAAGAAAAATGATTTTTTATTTTATTTTATTTTTATATTTGGATACAATGGAAAAAGTATGTTTGAATATATGTATATATATGTATGTATGTGTGTGTGTGTGTGTGTGTGCGCGCGTGTGCATGTGCGTGTGCGTGTGCGTGTGTGTGTGTGTGGAGAGAGAGAGAGATGGAAAAGATAAGAAAAAAAATGAAATATTCCTTTAGTTTGACTTCAATGGAAAAGTTGAAAAAAACAAACTTAAATTTTAAAAAATACTTTTGGAATGAAAAATAGAAAAAAGATAAAATGAATGTAAAAAATGAGCTAAAATATTAATAGTTTTATAACTAATATTAAAACATATTTTAAATTTATTTTAACTTAGTGGGTGTTTGGTAAACTAATTTAATAACTTAATTTAAGTCATTAAGTAAATTAAATATATGTGGTAAAGTAACTTAATAGTATGATTTAAAGTGAAAAATGACTTTGAATAATAAGCAAAAATAATTAATTTATTCATTAGTTCACATCTTCATTTTACATTTTTACCATCATTTGTCCTTAATACCTTTATGATCTCTTCTGCTACTCCACGACTTCTTTTACCCTAGTTATAATTTATGATGATAAATATGTCATTTAGAATAAGTTTTAAGTTAATTTTGTCAAATACCTTTAATACTTAAAGTAAAAATTAAGTAATAAGTTTTAAGTCAACAACTTAAGTATAAACTTAAAATCAACTTAAGTCTTTAAGAAGTAAGTATTAAGTTTTATCAAACACCCCTTTAATAAAAAACTTAAATGAGTCTTAAAAAAATCAAGTGAAGTGTATCCTTTTTTTCTTTTTTTTTTTAATTTACCTACATTTGATGAATGCATTTTATCTATGGAAACTTAGGCTATGTTTAGTTCTCAGAAAGTTTTAAAAAAAAAGTGAGGAAAAGAAAATAGAGAGGAAAAGTAAAAGAAACGAAAAAGTAAAGGAAAATAAAAAATAAATTTGAAATCAATAAATTATTTTTATTATTGCTTCAAACTTTTTTCACTTATTTAACTCCTTTATATAAAGATTAAATAATTTAAAAATATATAAATTTCCTCATAAATTTATTATATTTGATTTTTTTTTTCTTTTTTTTTTTTTTACAATAAAACCAAATATAAGAAAATTATTTTTCTTACTTTTTATTTTGCTCCTTTATGATAGAGGATTGGATAATGATAGAAAGAGGAATTCCCTTAAGTTTCCCCACTTTTTTTTTTTTTGGTTCAAGTTTTTATCTCGTTCCTTTTAAGGAACATAACAAGGCACATATTATAATATTTTCTTTTAACACTTTTTTTTTTTCTCTCTATCTCATTTTTCATGTTAAACAGAAAAATGATTTTCTTTAATTTGTTTTTCTTATTCTTATAAGGACCTACTTAACAATGGGAAAGACTCTTGTTTCTTTTCCGAACAAATTGGGGAACAAGTCAAGAAAAGGACAAAGGAATTAGATGGACCTAAAGACAAAACAAGCTTTATTGATTGTAAAGAATTCTTTTTATTTTTACACCACCTCAAACCAACCAATACCAAGACTACTTGGGCATACTTTGTTTGCCCTCACAATAAAACAATCATAAAATTGTTAGAAGGTAGTGACTTGTCCCCTAAGTTTTCACTAATGGAAGGAATCTCCTAGATTTCATGCACTCGTATAACAATAGTCATAAAATAGGAACCCTATAAAAATAATTCAAATTTCATGTATTTATTGATAAAAAATAGTATTTAAGATAGTAAAAAGTAATACCTAAGATGGTCAATGATAGTACCTATATCATTAAAATTAGGTAATATATCTGAATAGTCAAAGGTAATACTCTAAGATGGTAAAAAATAGTATCTATACCATTAAAAGGTAGTATAGTTGAATGGTCAAAGGTACCAAGAGCATGAAATGTTAATCATTTTTAGATAGTTATTTGAAATTTATATTTTATAAAGTTGGGTTCTTATTTTATGATTTTTTTAATTTAAATGCATGAAAACACGTATTTGCCAAATAATTTTCTTTGAACAATTATGATAAAAAGGTGAAAAAAATGTTAAGGAAAAGCGAATGAACAACGTTAAAAGATTTATCTCCTTGCTTTTTTCTTCAACAAAAGATGAGCTTCGAGGGTAAATATATTGGTTAATAATTTAATTTTCTTTTTCGTAGCTAACCAAATAAAAGAAAAATGTATAAATTTTCCATATCTTCTCTTTTCTTATTTTTCTCCTATAATTTTTTTTCCTCCAAACTTTCTCTTTTCTTATATTTTTTTTTTCTTCTTACTTTTCCTTTTTATTTACTTTTCTTTAAATTAACTTTTTAGCATAAAATAATTGAAAACGAAGAAAACAAGATAATTAAAATGGATTGAAATTCAAAACCTGAAAAGACCTCCTCAATGGTTGCCATTATTCTTGTGATGAAATTCCTAGATACTGTTAACGTTGATTTTCGTGCAACGATTCCTTGTGAAAAATTAGAAAAAACGAAAAGAAAACACATAGATTTAATGTGGTTCGGCAGATTGCCTATGTCCACAGGAACAGGGAAGAAGACTTTCACTATATGTCAAGTTAGGGTTACATAAAAGGGTATTTATACTAATCTTTAGGTAATGAAATTTCAAAAATACCCCTAAACCGTACCAGGGGGTGGGGGGGCACTTCGCTCCACTACTTCATTTGCCCATTTTTCTCCATATATGTCTTTTTCTCAATATGAGCCACATACTACAATAGTTAAACTATGTTTAGTTGTCAGAAAATTTAAGAGGAAGAAAATAGAGAGAACAAAAAAATGAAGGAAAATAATAAATAAATTTAAAATTAAATGCATTATTTTTATATGCTATGTACTTTAAACTCATTTAACTTATTTTTACTCTTTGAAAATGTAAAAGTTTCCAACTCATTTCAATTATATTTAATTTTCTTTTGTGTTGTTTTTAAGGTAAACCAATACAAAAAAAAATTATTTTTCCTTAACATTTTTGCATTTTTTTTTAGTGCATTAGATTGGGAATTTTTTTTCTATTCATCCAGTTTAGGACTTTTTAAATTTTCCACTTACATTCCATCGAAGATTCGAGGAGCCTATAGAGTCAACAAGGAATAACATAGGGTAAGTATAGAGAGCTATGAAAGGATGATGACTTTTAACATCCGACATAAAATAGACTCTAGGGAATAATGGATTGAATGCTTTTAAATGTTAATTAGAAAAAAGACTTGAGCTTGAGTGCTCAAGCACCTAGATCTGACACTCAATGCCTTAAACACTTAGATGTAACACTTGATGCCTTAGGCTCTCAATTGTTGTGGTTGAACATTGGCAAGAGGCAGTCGAGTGTCGGAAGCACTCTAGTGCACTTATCCAATGCTTAAACATTCTAAGGTCAAGTTTCCAAAATAGTGTTTGGTAAAGTTTTTAGTTTTTTCTTCAAGTGTTGGAAGCACTCTAGTGTACCTAAAATTCGATAGTTTGGAAATAATCCAAGTCCACTAGAATTTCACCCTTGTATATTTTATACTTGAAAAATCAAGTTCTTCTTAATGCGTATGTTATGACATTTTTACATATTGACTATTTTATTCATTTTCATTATGGTATAGGAATCCTTTTAGATGTGACTTACTCTCCATTGAAGACTCGAGGTTGCCAATCATTCAACTGGACTGTCATAGGTAAGTTTGAAAATGTTTGTCAGAGACAAGTTAGGTTAAGACATGAATTGGATTAGTTTCTCAAAATTGGTTTAAAATTTTTTATTTTTTACTTTTGATAAAACAAGACCGCTCAAGCACTAGCTAAAGTGCTTGAGTATTGGAGCCACCACTCAAACGTTTAAATAAGCTCTTGAATGCTCGAGGTGCTCGAGTGATGGTTAAGTCCATTTGAGTGGTCATTCCGATTTTGCCATGCTTTAGTAGTGTTTCTTATTGGAAATTCATGATTTATTTTTTAATTAATAATCCTATTTCAATCCTTTAGGTTTCATAATCTGATATATATATATCCATTTTAGGGTCTGATGCCTCCTTGAAAAAAACCCTAACTTGCCTTATCATTCTTGGCACTAAACTCTCAAGCTTAGTAGATTCATTTTTCGGGTTGTTGGAAGGAGGCTAAGGTGAATCCACTAGAGCATTAGAGGTGTTACGTCGAGGACATGGATCACGATATAGGTACTAGAGGGTAAGTCTTTAGGATAAGCAACAAGGCAAATTTGTGTATCTTGATCTCATATGGTGGATTGTTAGATTGGAGGTCCTAAACACTATGGTTTTTATCTCCACAATTGGTGTAGACGTTTCCCATGTATAATCGTTTGTCTGTTGTGTGTATGTGTTCTATTCCCCACTCATAATTTCCTACAGGACTCAATTGCTTTAATTTGACATAATTCCCACTCATTATTTAAATTGGGTTAAGATTTTCAATCCCTATACTACAATCTTTAAAAATCATCCATTCACCCCCTTCTAGGTATTACCCTACTAGATAAATAATTTTTTAATTAGTATCAGAGTAAGCTATTAAATAACAATTTTTATTTTTTTTCTCTCGATCCTACTAATCCAGTATGGAACAAACAAAGGTGAGTTCTTCCATTAATAATCCATCATGTTTTGATGAGAGTAACTATCCACACTAGAAGGCTTGAATGGAATTTTTTCAAAAAATGAAAGGTGAAAGGGTCTAGAACTCAGTGGAATTTTGATAGGGACCACCATTGAAATTAGCTATTTATGGAGATCTACTAGGGAACACAAACCCAATCTTGAGTGGGACAAATTGATAATAAAGATAGTGAGACCAATGCTTGAGCACTTCTATAACATATTTAATGGCATTAGTACGTAACAAGCAAATATTTTCACTTGCTTGCTTTGTTGAAACTACAATAGTTGATTTTGCTTTGTTATGAGTCATAAGGCTCGTAGTAGTGTTGTGTGTTGATTAAGCAATAACAATCTTATCATTACTCTTTATTGACATGCACAATTTGAATCTTTTTAGATGTTACTGTTAATAATGATCAAATTTTTTAGCAAAAGAGATGAGAGACAAAGATGTCCCACTGGACATGCCATAAATTTATAAGTACAAATTGTTTGAAGTCCTGCGAAACAAGTAAAATAATAGAAAAAATATGCGAACAATTGTTTTTATTAAAATAATTGTGTGGTACAAACTCTTTGATAATATTCTTTACAAAAGAATATTTTTCCTCTCATTCTTTTACTTTGATCACAATCTAATAGATGACGATGAAGTGTTTCTTTGTTTTGAAAATCAATTAAGGGCTTAGAGTGGCTTATTCCCAAATGACTTTGTTGAAATGCAAAGATTAGATGTATTGTGCTTTTATAATTTCTTGAACTTACTGAGAAATTTTATGAAACCTTTTTCTTTTTGTGAGGACTTTTTTCTCGTATGAAATTGTTTTGTCGATCCCCTCTATTGAAGGAAGTCATTATTATTTATTGGTGAAGTTAGACAATTAAATTTAGACTCCTCAAAATTTAACTTGTTTAATTCAAAGAATTTGACTTTTTGATTTTAGAAACTTGTCTTCTATATTAAAGAGATTTGCTAACAAGAGAATATTTATTTATTTTTAATTCTTTTTATTTTAATTAGATGATTTATTTCTTTTAATTTGTTCAAGAAATTTACCAATAAGAAAATATTTATTTATAATTCTCTTTTGAACTTCAATTGACATATTTGTTTCTATTTTGTAAGACTTAATTTTGCATTCTTTCAAATTTCACTGAGTATCCTCTTTCGAATTGTATGTCACATGTTCAATATATATGGACCATCACTTATTAAACCCAAATTTTGTTAAATTAAGAAATCATAATGTTAAAGAGGAATTTAATAATAATTTAATTAACTAAAATTTTGTATGTGTACATTTGAATTATATGCCACATGTTCAGAATGTATGGACCATCACTTATTAAACCCGAATTTTGTTGAATTAAGAAATCATAATTTTAAAGAGGAATTTGTTGATTTTCGTGCATTCTTGATAAAAAAAAATGAAAGAAAAATGAAAGAAAAACACACATATTTAACATAGTTTGACAAATTATCTACATCCATGAGAATAGGGAAGAAGACTTTCACTATATTCTAAAGTATGGTTATATAAAAGGGTATTTATATTAATCCTTAGGTAATGAAATTCTAAAAATACCCCTAAATTAATAAAATTTCAAAAATACCCCTGAATAGGAAAAAAGACTTTCACTTAATCCCATATTTATATTTAATATGAGCAACATACTATGCTACAATAGAATTTAATAATAATTTAATTAACTAAAATAAAATTTTGAATGTGTAGAGAGAGAAAGAAGGGGATGTATTGCATGATGGCGTCCAATAATTTTTGATGATTTTATCATAGGAGGGAACCGTGTTGACATCTAAATAGACATAACGTAGAGGAAAGGACCATGGCTTTTAAGGGGGTCCTGAAATAGACACAGAAGCCAATGGACACCATACAAGGATACTAAGTTGATTGATGCATGCAAGAGGCTAACAACCACTGATGGGTTCTCTGGGTGTGTAAGTGGGTTAGCTTCCACAAACTCCATATGATATGACACTCAGCTGCCACATCTGAGAATAAGAAAAATGAGAACCGTGTTGACATTGAAAGAGACATAACGTAGAGAAAAGGACCATGGCTTTTAAGGAAAGGAGGGGAGAATTGTGTTTTGGGCCCAGTTGGGCCCAAAAATTAACAAATAGTCCATATATGTTACAGAATTAATAGAAAGGCTATGAGATATTGAGTGACCTATATACCCTTCAAATTTCCAAGTCAGATTGTTGTAAATTATTAAAAGGGAGAATTGTGTTAAATGTGAAATGCCATGTCACCTGACTGCAAAAAGGGTCACCACCCTCCTACCCCTTTATCTCTCTCCGTAAACACCATGATCAAAGAGGATGGCCACTGTGAATGTCCCCCAACCGATTTCTTCAGCGGGCAAGGGTTGTGAGCAAGTCAGAAATCAGAAAAGCCTTGCATCTATTTTATCATCGTCATCATTTCAAAATCCAAATGACGGTGGGTGTAAATTATTTTCTCTCACATTTTGATTTGATCATATCCATCTTGGGTCATAGGAATGAAGCATGAGGTAAGTAAATTGAAGAAACTGACAGTGAATATTTTCGAAAAGATCTCCTATTAAAAGGCATTTCACCTGTTTGAAAATTCTTCAATTTATAATCTGGATGTTGGCTTTATAGTGTAGGCAATAAATGGGTATGGTGGAGACGGTGAGATGTGGGGATTAGTTAGCGCACTTATGATGAATAGGAAAGTAAATTAGGTTTCATTTTCCCCCTTTTCAGTCAGCCATGACATTGAGATGTGGTTAACCCGGCCATATGCACTCTTTAAGTTGTAGGTAGGTCGAATTCCTGCAACTGTACAAGGCATTTACACTAACTATACAAGGCATGTACACCAACTGTACAAGGGTGTACAAGGGTGTGTATCTTAAGGGATTTGGAGTGATTTTTATGAACTTGCTCATTTACTTTTTCCAATCGTGGGGGACATTCCTCAGACTTATTGGTTGACAACATACTCATTGCATGCATTTTATTTGATATCTACCATGTTAATTCATTATTTCATCTCCCCTACATTACTTATGCGTATGAACGGAAATCAGGGTTCATTTTTTCCTCCTTTTCCCTCATCCACGAGAATGGAAACATTGTTGCCCCACCCATATGCACTTGTTCGGTCGTCCCTTCAGTGGATTGCATAACTTTACAAGCCATTTACACTAACTGTACAATCCAAATCTGCTAACTGTACAAGTGTGTACAACCCTACCTATATTGAAGGATTTCAACTTTTTTTGAAAACAATCGTTGTTGATTTCCTTCTTTTTTTTACTAGGGGGACATCCCTGACAGTCATTCCTCATTTCCCTTCGTACACATTCAAATGCCTTGTGGTAGGCCACTTATGTTGCATAGGAACCTAAATTGGGTTTCATTTTCCCCCTTTTCACTCAGCCATATCTTTGGAATGTGGTTAACCCGGCCATATGCACTCCTTTAGTTGTATTTATGTGGAATTGCTCCAAGTGTACAAGGCCTTTACACCAAGTGTACAAGGCCAATGTACTAAATGTACAAGGGTGTACAAGGGTGTGTATCTTAAGGTATTTCAAGTGATTTTGAAGAACTTAGTCATCAACATTTTCCACCCGTCGTGAACATTCCTCACATATATCGGTTGACAACACACTCCTTCCACGTATATTATTTTATTTGTACAATGTTAGTTCATTGTTTTAGCTCCCCGACATTACTTCTGCGTAGGAACCGAAATGAGGGTTAAGTTTTTCCTCCTTTTCCCTTATCCACGAGAATGGAAACATTGTTGCCCCACCTATATGCACTTGTTTGGTCGTCCCTTCGGTGGATTGCATAACTGTACAAGCCATTTACACTGACTGTACAATCCAAATCTGCTAACTGTACAAGTGTGTACAACCCTACCTATATCGAAGGATTTCAACTTTTTATGAAAAAAATTCGTTGCTCATTTCCTTCTTTTTTTTGCTAGGGGGGCATCCCTCACAGTCATTCCTCATTTGCCTTCGTACACATTCAAATGCCTTGTGGTAGCACACTTATGTTGCATAGGAACCTAAATTGGGTTTCATTTTCCCCGTTTTCACTCAGTCATTTCTTTGGAATGTGGTTAACCCGCCCATATGCACTCCTTCAGTTGTATTTAAGTGGAATTGCTCCAACTATACAAGGCCTTTACACCAAGTGTACAATGCCAATGTACTAAATGTACAAGGGTGTGTATCTTAAGGTATTTCAAGTGATTTTGAAGAACTTAGTCATCAACATTTTCCACCCGTCGTGAACATTCCTCACATATATCGGTTGACAACACACTCCTTCCACGTATATTATTTTATTTGTACAATGTTAGTTCATTGTTTTAGCTCCCCGACATTACTTCTGCGTAGGAACCGAAATGAGGGTTAAGTTTTTCCTCCTTTTCCCTTATCCACGAGAATGGAAACATTGTTGCCCCACCTATATGCACTTGTTTGGTCGTCCCTTCGGTGGATTGCATAACTGTACAAGCCATTTACACTGACTGTACAATCCAAATCTGCTAACTGTACAAGTGTGTACAACCCTACCTATATCGAAGGATTTCAACTTTTTATGAAAAAAAATTCGTTGCTCATTTCCTTTTTTTTTTTTGCTAGGGGGGCATCCCTCACAGTCATTCCTCATTTGCCTTCGTACACATTCAAATGCCTTGTGGTAGCACACTTATGTTGCATAGGAACTTAAATTGGGTTTCATTTTCCCCATTTTCACTCAACCATTTCTTTGGAATGTGGTTAACCCGCCCATATGCACTCCTTCAGTTGTATTTAAGTGGAATTGCTCCAACTGTACAAGGCCTGTACACCAAGTGTACAATGCCAATGTACTAAATGTACAAGGGTGTACAAGGGTGTGTATCTTAAGGTATTTCAAGTGATTTTGAAGAACTTAGTCATCAACATTTTCCACCCGTCGTGAACATTCCTCACACATATCGGTTGACAACACACTCCTTCCACGTATATTATTTTATTTGTACAATGTTAGTTCATTGTTTTAGCTCCCCGACATTACTTCTGCGTAGGAACCGAAATGAGGGTTAAGTTTTTCCTATTTTTCCCTTATCCACGAGAATGGAAACATTGTTGCCCCACCCATATGCACTTGTTCGGTAGTCCCTTTGGTGGATTGCATAACTGTACAAGCCATTTACACTAACTGTACAATCCAAATCTGCTAACTGTACAAGTGTGTACAACCCTACCTATATCGAAGGATTTCAACTTTTTTTGAAAAAAAATTCGTTGATGGTGTTTACTTATTGTTGGTAAGTGTTATGACAAACAATTTCTGTCTCCCTCTATTCGCCTTGTTATCTTGGGTAACAACACATAATTTCAATAGGCTAGTTTGTTGCCTTGATGAAAAACTCTCATTTGATGTTGATGTGAGGACAAATATCTTTCAGGTATCTAATTCAACAGCTTCCTGCAAAATCAGATAGTTAATTCACATTCTATGGCTTTAGAGGTTTATTTTCTCTTAATTTTCATCCTTCCAATATTCGTAAATTATGAGTATGTTCACTTCTTTTGTTTGTAAGACGGATTTATGACTCTGCATCAATGGAAAATTATGTGCACAGTATGGAGTGACGGATAATGAGAGAACTTAAACGAGTACATGAGGGTGTCAAATTGGACCTTTTCCTTTTCGTTTTTAGATGATCTTTAAGTGTGAAATTATCGTTTATCGTTGAACTAATTGTTTTTCCCTTTATGTGTGCAGGTGGGTTGATTCTTGAAGTGAGAGCTTTGTCACGATTAATACAAATACTTCAAAATAAGAGGCTTAACATCAGATGAAAGATGAGAAGAGAAAAACAGAAAACTCTAGATGATCAAGATAGTTTATTTTATAGGAAGCCAATCTATGTTAAGAGTTGGATAATAAGATACCAACATTCTTTTAAGTTTTTACATTGTAACTATTTTCATCAAATAGTATCATATACGTTTCGGGACATGTAATTATGCATTTCATTCCAATTAAATTTCCAATGTATTGAACTTAAATTTTGGTTATTTCGCAATTTATCAGCACATGTTTCTTGTTTTGAAATTTTGTTTTTCCTCCGTTTATATTGGTTGTTGGACAAATAATGGCTCATTCTCATTTCATGTCGTTCTCCAGGTTTGCTGATGAATTTCTTTACTTGATAATTTTATTAAGTTAGTAAATACATTAATCATGTTTGTTAAGATAATTTCATAGCCCATATTTTTAATATTAAATTCATTTCATTAATTATTTGCTATTTATATCTCTATATCATTTTATATCTACACCTTCATATTTATTACATAATTTTTATAGTGAATATTGTGTAGTACTATATGTTTGCAAAACTTTAATTATGAATATGTAATAAAGCAGTTACTAATTAAAGAGTAATAAAGATAAATGTCAAACTCAGCTGGTATTATAAAAAGGTCGACCGGTTTCAGAGCCGTTTCACCAACATTATTTGTTAACTAACTATTTTAGTTCACCTGTACCCGATCGGAGCACGTTCGGCTTCAAAGAGTGCAACAGTTCACTTCAACCGCGAAGAGGATGCTTATGGATGCGTTATATTGGTTTCTGCCAGAATCGGCGAGCAGTTCGCGACTGCAAACCGATATCCATTCGCCCGGTATTTATTTCATGCAGAGAGACCTGGCACCACATACTTTTCCTCGACCGGTAGTCGACCGATCATCGTCCGGACATAGACCGGTCCTAGACCGGTCTATGGAAACCGGTCGACCGGTTATCGTACGTTCTGCCTGCTATGAATGGTGTTGTCCGGATGTCGACCGGTCAATGGTAACCGGTCGACCGGCTCCATTCCCGGTCGAACATCTACGTGTAGCTCATAATTAATTTAATTCCCATGTCAATTTAATTAATTGTATTATATTTTTCCTCTTTAAGCCTTTATTTGATTTTTCCTCTTATTAGGAAATATATCAAAACTTGTGTTTAGGAAGTCAGCAACTACTTCAAGCAATGGTACACATTTATGAATTTAATCCAAGTATGCCAACTCATAAATAAAATAGTTCCAAAATATGCAAAATTGTTACTTTTTTTAATAGTTATTAATTCAAAAATTTTATTACTTCTAAAACTATTTTGGGAACTCACATTTCATGAGAGAATGAAATATTTTTTCTTATATTCTGATGTTGTAAGAAAATCAACTTGTTAAACAATGCAATGAAATTACTAATATTGGTAATGTGGGATTAGAATTTTTGGTTATGAGTCATCATCCTAATTCTAACGAAGTGATCAATTCATTCCATTTTCTTGGGCTATGTTTTGTTCTAAAAAATCTGAGTAAAAAAGTTGAGGAAATAAAATTAAAAGAGAGGAAAAGTAGAAGATAATAAAAAAGTGAAGATAAATAAAAAAATGGATTTAAAGTCACTAAATTATTTGTATATATTACTTCAAACTTATTTAACTTATTTTAACTTTTCTACATTAAGATTAAATAAATTGAAATGCATAAATTTTTTACTAGTGCGAAATATAATTTTTTTTTTCTATTTTCTATCATATAATTAAACATGGGAAAATCATTTTTCTTACCAGTTTTCTTTCATTATTTTACTATTGATATCTAAAGGGCTCTAGTAACTATACCAACATTTAACATCCTTGCCTATCCTTCAATCTCAAGATGAATGCATGATAGTAAACAAGAGTCCTTGCTTATTATAGTTTGATAAAAATCGTGAACCAATCTTGTATAGAAGAATGAGGGTGGCATTGTAAATGACCAAAAAAACATTTTCTGTCATAATCTAATAAATCATTACAATAGAGCCTTCAAAAACATGACATTATGAAACAATATATTATTTCATTTATATTTATGATTTTGGTAACCCTTTACTATTATATTTATGTGTCTTAATTATTTTGAACATTCAAGTCTACTTCACTTACATTGCACATTTGGGTGCATTATAAATTGCATAAAAGGTCTAATTCCTTCCAAGTTGATGAGTTGTTCATTGCTAAATCATAGACTTAGGTAATTTGGCTAAGGTTAAAGTTCAGTACCTCCTAATATGGATGAGATGACTTGGCCATCTTGTAAATATTACTAAACAACATATAATAAACTAAATAGCATAATATATATATATATATTGAACCCAACTTAAAACGAAATAAAAAACATTTGCAAGCAATATGACACTACTCTGAATATACGTATGCTAATACAAAATATATATATCCCCAGTTTTGCAACACAAACAAAATAACGACGGGGTCTCAATGCAATCAAGGTGCATGGGGTGGCGGTGGGAACACGGCGCGGAGGTACGCCATCATCTCCTCATGCTGACGCTCCTGGCGATCAAGCCTCTGTAGGATATGCTCATGCGTAGCCTGCTGCTGATCCATGCGCTCCTCAATACTCTGAAATCTCTGCTGCAGACCCTCGAACTGATATGTGAAGCCTGTCTGATAATGATCCATGCGATCCTCCATCGAGTAGAATCGAGTATCGCTGACAACAGCAAGCTCCTCCATACGAGTCCCAAGTGAGCTAATCTGCGCAGACAAATCCATCCAAGGCGCATGCTCAGGAGCATCAGGAGCCTGGCCAAGTGATGTATGGGTGTAATGAGGCTCAATAAATGATGGCTGACCAGATGGTCCCGCTGTGTAACCCGCATCAGTCATCATCGACTCTGAAATAGTCGAGTCAAAGTGGCCACCCTCGGACTAGAGTGGAGGGATATCAATCTCAGGCTCTCTATGGTCAAAATCGGTCTGAGGGTATACCCCACCCTCCATCTCCCGAATCTCCTCCTCCTCGTCTACTGCAGGATGCACATCCCCCTCTGCCTGTGGCTGTGGTACTGGTCGGTCCGCCCTCCTAATCCATGACCCATCTGGGGCCTTCTTCAACTTCATCCGTGTCATCGACTGCTCATCATATGTGTCATAAGTGCTGGGCGCCTCGAACTCCTACTCCCTGCTCAAATCCACCCCCGTATCCTTGAACACTCGTGTCAAGAAGCGGCCGTAGGGTAGAACGCGTTTGGGCCTCTCGCAGTATGCCATCATGTGCATCATCATGACATACCCGACGTCAATACGTCTCCCCGTCATAATCGAATCAATCAGGAATGCCTCCAGATAGGAAACCTCATCTCGATGACCGCCACGTGGCAGGAGGATGTACGCTATCATGTGGTGAAGGACTCGGTAGGTCACTGTCAGGCTATGTGCCGATGGTTTGCCCAACCCCGGGGCATCTGCAAGGCCGCACATCCTCTGAATCGCCTCTCTCGGATCGAAACCCGGCACCGTCGGCCAGGCCTTGGCATCATATACTCTCAGTCCACCAGGAGGAATGTCCAAAATGCGGCAGATGCTCTCCGGATCCAGATGGATCTGAACCCCTCTAACGGTCGAAGTGATCGGTCCTCCATGTCCATATGTCACTCGTGAATAGAATGCCCTGACTAATGTCGAAAAAATCGGCTCTGAAATAGTCACTAAGGGCAGCCACCCCATGCGTGCAAAGAGGCTCTCAAAGCCGAAATGCTGTAGACGGGCGAAATTAATATTTCTCCTTGCAACCACCTTCCTCTGGACGAAATGCTGCTTGTACCTCTGGTATTCGTCGACCGAAGTGAAAAGGCCGGTGTCGAACCTCGCCTTTCGGCGAGCCTCCGCCTGACCGTCCTGAGAAGCCTGAGCAGGGCGCTTGCCCCGTGCCTTCGAGGCACCCGTGTCTCTCCTAGGCGCCATGAAACAGTACAAAAGAAGGGAGCAGTGAGCTACAGGGAGAAACAGCCACACCTATGTGAAAACAAGGTGACTGAAAGAGCCGTGACGCGCGGGAAGAGAAGACTGACCGCCAAGTGAATCACGATGAAGGAGGACCACTGCCAAAACTCACGCCCTAGGTCCGAAATCTGAACCGGCCCCCCTCAAAACTCACTTGGAAGGCGTGCAAGAGCTGGAAGGGCGTCGAAAGTGGGTGTGTGGAAGCTCAATCGGCGGATCCCTTCGACTGGCAGATGATAACACTGAAGAAATTAAGCGCGGGAGGGTTTTTTAAACGTCCCCCCGGCCGACCGGATATGAACCGGTTAACTCAGTAACATGTTCCAGGGTGATTTGCACTTTTTAATATAATGCATTCATTCTTTTTTATTTTCATGCATTCGGAAAAAAAAAAAAAAAAAAAAAAAAAAAAAAAAAAAAAAAAAAAAAACATATAGGAAACCTGTTTAATTCCTTTGTGTTTGGAATATTTTTTTTATTTAGAGGTTGGAGAATAGTTTAATATTGGAAACTTGTTTTATTTTTAAAATTTAAAAATAATAATATTAATTTATATATTATGCAAAAGAACATTTAGAAACTTTTTAAAACTTGCTATCTCAAATTTAAAACTTTTTTGAATAACTTAAAAATATAAGATAAATTTAAATTTTTTTATAAAATATTTTTTAGATTAAACGTATGAATATAAAATTAGAAAATGCACTTTAAACCAAAGGATTCTTTAAAGAATTTGGGTGATTGGTAATTTAATTTAATGACTTAATTTATATTAATTATAAGTTTTTTTAAATATAATTTTAGATCTAAGTAAGAATAAGTCAGCTATTTTAACTCGATATTTAAAGTTTTTAAAAAATTTTAAGTTGTGGTATTAAGTTATTTTAATAAAAAAAATTCGAGATTGATATAAATTAAGAAGATGTTTGTTTTTTAGCTATTTGTTTTAAATAATTTCCTTATAGATTTTAAGTTTGATTTTCTATATTTTCATAAATATTTAGTTGAAATTAAAATAAAATATTTAACATTTTTTTTATAAAAAAAAGTAACATATTTATTTTTTTACCGTTGAAATAAAAAATTATAAAAAGAAATACTTTAATGCTTAATATTCTTAAGTACTATTTAGTTTAAAATTCTATTTAAAATTAACTAAAAAAAAACAAATCCGACTGTTCAAAATGAATGTTAGTAGTTTATCACAGGAATGCTCATTTATGGATGAAAAACCCAAATGAGGACAAAGAAATTGGGAGTGTCTCCTCAGCCACCAACTACTCCAAGACTCCAAGACTCCAAGACCCAGGAGAATGCATGATTCGTCCCCAATTGCTGTTCTTGATTGATTCAGATCAATCAACTAATGTACCTTTGATTTAATCCTCAAACAGTGAGTTGCAATTCTCTCTGTAGTCGGACTTCAATATATACAAGTCTTAGAAAATTATACTTGCGGTGAGTTCCGGTGGCTAATGTTTATGAAATAATATATTTTTTTTAAATTACAATATGTCAGTCTAATGTGGGGTTTTAAATAAGGAATGAATTGACAAGGGAAAAAGAGTTGGATTAGTTACTGTTTACTTATAAAAGCTTAAGTTGTTAAATAGGGTCAATAATGAATATCAAGTTTTTTTGGACTATAGGCCTACGAATGAATTGATGAAGGGAATTGAAGTGATTCGTGAAATGAATTGAGAAGAAAAAGGAAATATCAACTAATAAGATCACTCAACTACTAACTTTATAGTTGGACATGCATACAGTAAAAGGGATGTATGCCAAGTGAATGCTTTAAAGGGAGTGTGAAGATTTTCCAAGTGGTAGCTCAGTAAAATAAATTCGACGGCTGTCTACCTATGGATAAAGTTACACGTCTTTAAGTCACCAATCAAAAGGCTACAGTGACACTATCCTAAGAGATGTTGCCTTTTGATAGGGGGAGTCGTTGGTGGTTTGGGGCTTTGTGGGGGTGCCTATTGGCATCCTTTATGTGCCCTTGTATATATGGTTGTGTTATTACTAATAAATTTTTTTTTTTTTTTCCGTACAAAGGAAAAAAAAATCCCTTAGAGGATTATACTGAAACTTCCCTATGAGACCTCATCAGCACAATTCTAAGGAGCGTTTTGTTGATACCATCTCTGGGGTTCATAAATATCATCTTAACCTAAGCTAGGTAAGTCAAACTTCCATAGAATCCTCTACCAGCATAAGTTCATAATACGTGGAGATGAAGACATTCACAACAACCTTAGGGGTAGGAAGTATGTGTTAAACAATAATTTTGTTTTAACATTGAATGCAAAAATTAAGGAAAATATAATATGCAAAGAAATATCTAATAGAAAATTGATATTTCTTTTTTAAATATATTTAATTGTACAAAATTGATTAACTATCTTCCATCATTATCATGAAAAATTCATCATTCTATGTTATTCAAACTCAATACAAAAACACAATTTACTGATTTAAATTGGAAAATATATGTATGAAGAATTATTCATTCTTATTACATAACTATGAAACTTAATTTGTTTTAAATGAAATAAAATAATATAATATAAATTAAAATAAGTAAAAACAAACTATTTGATGTTATTTTGATAAAAAAATAAAAAAGGTCAGTTGTTTCTATTGAGTGGAATATCAAAATCCTCCTCAACCGGTTGCAATATAGTGGACCCGATCGACCGGCTATAGTCGACCGGTCGGGGACCGGATGAAGGGGACAAAATTCACCCTCTCTCATCCAGTAGCATGTTGAATCCTCCTGGAACCGGTCGACCGAATTTGGTCGACCGGTCTATCTCCGGATGAGGGTGTCATTTTGGATTCTCTCTCATCCAGTAGCATGTGATCGGCCGGCTACATAATGGTTCGACCGGTCGATACACGGCTGATGCAAATCCTCGACCAGTCGTGCACGGTGCAAAACCGGATGTTTTGCATTCTCTCTCATCCAGAACCTGTTCTTGACCGGTTGAACTTTTGCATCTTGCCGGTCGACCGGTACCGATTTAATAAAGTTACCTCTCTCTTCCAGTAGCTATTTGTGGCCGGTGAAGGTCATATTCTCACATCCCAAGCAACCAGTCTACCTATGGAATCAACCTATTGAAAACCAGATAAGCTGTTTGGTGCGGCAAATGCAAGTTATGAAAGTGAAATTTCTTATTTAAGATAGACGGATAATATGTTTTTTTTTTTGTCAAACATTGGTATGTTTTGTTAGAACAGGAATGCAAATAAATGGTTAAGGGAAGGTCATCGGACGGTTCGTGGGGTCGCCATATATACACATTCACTGTACTGAATAAATTGTAAACGCTATGTACGTGAGTGTTGATGCATAGGTTTTTTATAGTTTGTAATATCGGTGCCTTTTATTTGATGTTTTGAGAGAGTGAGGGAAAATGCGACTTCATCATAACCTTCATTAAATATATAAGCCATAATATTCGCAATACAATGTCAGGAGTTGGTTTTTCGTGTATAATGTACAATCATCTTTAAAAATCCTCGTCACATCCTATTGAAAAGTGTAACTCAAACTGCCATAAATCAATGCCGATGTGCATTATGTGATGAAAGCAATAATCTGCCCAGTATCTTCAATCTATACTTCTTAATCTTCGCCTGCACTCATTAATGTTTAAACGATATATAAGGAAAGGTTAAATAAGTTGCCGATGCAATGCAATTTTGATATAAATGATGTGATAGTGAAAGGCTATATGTACTTACCACGTCGATGGATTTGGAGAGTCCCCCATTGGACCAGTTGTCCATGAATTTCATAATAAAAACGCCGCAGTCATTGCTAACACAAAAAGTAATGTGTAAGAACTTAATATTCGTGACATGGGGAACTTAATATGCCATGAAATCAAATTAAACTTAATTGTGGTAAACACTAACTCATTTGGTTGGCATGGTACGTCTGGCATGACAAAACTGTACATTTTCAAGTCTACAGCAACCATTTCTTTCTTGTCGGCAACAAGCAATAGAACAACCTTGGCCTTAAACAAGCAAAGTAATTGACATTCAAACTTACAATATGTTGTACAATGCAACAAAGATTGGGGGAGTAGAAGGTACCTTACCAAATTTTGTTGTAAGCCACTCATACAACTCCTTTTTCTTCCATGCTGAGAATCCAAGAGCTGGATTCGTTTGTTACGCAAGTCATAGACATAAAGTGTCCAATGGTTTTTGAAAAGGACTGGTAAGTAGACCTGCATGATGCCACATACAATGGATTAGAACATATAATGGGTCAAGGAGATCAGAACTGAAGAAACATAAAACATTGGAATGCAACTCTGACCTGAGTAACATTCTGATACTAACCATCCAAGGCATACATATATGGATCAAAACGTGCAAGAATTGCATCATGCGTCAAATGTTTTGGGTTGGAACGGATCACCATTTCCTGCATATCAGATGAAAGTAATTAATGCATGGAAACATGTGCAAACGTCTGGACATGTTATCAGAACAAGGGAAATTCAGATGTAGTGGCCATTAAAAGCATTCATTACAGCTATGTAGGGCGAGAGAAATAGTTTTGTCCTTGATTCATCGTCGAATTGCAACATTCGGCAAAATGCATCCATGACCTAAAAGAAGAAATGATTAAAATGTAATAAATATTCAGATTGACTAATGAGAAGATGTTACAACATATTAAAAATTAAAATAATGGACAAATTGAAATATTAACATCATTGCCAATCCAACAGTCTCCCTGGAAAGACGCGAGATTGCCTCTGGTTAAACTTGTGTCATGCATTGAAACAAGCTCCTCGCTGCCACCAAAACCATATATGTTAGGGTAATACAATTTGTTGCATGTGGAAACACTTGAAATTGGAGTAGTATATGATATAACATGCCTCGGGTCCAAGTCCTCATCAAATACTGTTGCAGCTGCCTCTTTTAGGTCCATCTTGATGGCAGAATCTCGGGTTTGTGCCTGCGCTATGAATGGTGACAATAGATTGGGAGGCATCCGACACACTCTCCGTTGCCTCCCACTCCTATGGGATCGGGCCACAGTCATAGAACGCAAAGGTAAGGGGTCACAGACGACTACTTCGTCATCGGCTGTTTGTTTGGAGTATCAACAGATTAGTTAACTGAACCCCCAGTACAAATTGACATATTTTGTACGCACTAATGATTGTTATTTATGTGCCCCAAAATGTTACCAATAATAGGTGGATGCTGAATAGGAGTGTCTGGTACTTCTTCAGTGCCATGGAATGGCATGTCATATCAAGCATAGGGTGAATCATGCTCGGCCTCGGGAAAGTCCTCCGCTGCATAGACTGAGTGACCAGCAGTAGGGGAATGTACACTTCTTTCTCTTCGAGCATCCAATCTATGGATCAGACCACACATGATGCCAAGCTGCTGCTGAATGCCCTTTTGATATGAATTTATTGCGCGTTCTGCTGCATAGTACTTCTTCAAGATTTCCTGTCACATGTTAACGAATTGGCATAGGCAAATTTAATTACAAACTAGTTAAAAGAAAATTGATTAGAAGTTATTAACAATATAGCAATGAGAACCAAATTGTAATGTGATTCAGATAGATTGAATGCGTAAAGTAACAAGTAGTTTTAGCGTACATGACTACTTGTCGGTCCACTGTCATCCTCGACATGTGTACGGGCCGGTGACGATTCATCAAACCCCTACATTATGAGAACATCACGCATGTTAAGAACATAGAAACATTGGAGGTATTCAAAATGCATGTCAATCAATATATAACAAACTTCATGCCGAATAAATGACTACCTCGCCATGTCCAAAACTCCCAAACTCACTTATCTCAGCAGATAACCGCTCCTTTATCAACTCATCTGACCATGCTGACAGTAGGGGCGCTGTCATCGGAACATGAACGGAAGGAATTTTGAATTTAATTACGTAATGGAGCTGCACAATGGAAATAAACATATGTATAATTCTTACTTGTTGGTACCAATGTTAAACAATTCAAATTTACCAATTAATGAATGTTAAAGAAGGCCAATACCTGGAGGAAAAGAATGCAACCATGAACCCAGATGCTGTTCCCTTGCTTAAATCGTCTTATACCCTCCACAAGCTGGTCAACAACAAATTGGCCCCAATTAACATCATTTCTGAAACCATCTTCATGGATGGTATGCCACAAGTTTCGGCATCCATCAATCCTTAAGGTGGGGGCTAATAGCGTTGCACAAATGTAGTAAATGAAGCATCTACGAAACTCCTTCCCAATAGGTGAGTTGAGGAGTCTCTCCTCACATGTGTTGAGGGTACCGAACGGATGATCAGACGGGGTAGTTGCAATATGTAGAATCCGTCCAGTCGTCGGGAGGCTAAAGACAAGGCCGACATCAGCAGCTGTCAGATCATACCTTTTGTGGGATGTAATGTCAATGTGTCTGAAGCCAACGTTAAAATGGGCAAACAGCCATATACAGATATTATGTCGTATCTCCTTGCAATTTAAGTGAAGAAGACCTCCAAATTGAAGGTCTCGAACCACGTCCAATTTCTCAGCTGGGAGCCTGTTGCATAGTTTTAGAAACCTTGAAGGTGAACAACGTGTGTACAATCTGGTCGACTGCATTGAATTCGTCATACACGGTCAGTAGTTACACATGAATTTTATATATGACAAAATTAACATCAATAGGAATACGTAAACGTTGTGAATAAAGCAATAAAATAGAATGAACAAACAAACATATTCATGTGGATTCATAATTTACGATTGGATGTTTATGTAATTCAATCTTTAACTTTTTAAACAACTATAGGTCGTAAGTTGGTAAAAATATGAAGTATCCGAAATAAGTTATCAATATTTAAAAACAAGAAAGAATGCATCACCTCCGTAGTGGCCATAGAAGAATGAAATGATTGTTGTAAGCTTCAACCTTGGAAGAACGGGGACCTGGAAATGGGTGTTATAGCAGTTATTGATGACCTGGAGAAACTAGTAATAAAGGGAAAGGTCAATTGACTATTTCGACAATTAATCTGTTTGATTAATTTGGTAATGGTCTTCCATAATCATAGTTGTAAGGAAAAAATAAATGAAATACATAACAATATGGCATTTTAGGAAAACGCATACAGTTTGCAAGCAAACACGTGTATGGTCGATTATCCAACCGGCAACCAGATAAATTACTAGATAATAACCATATGGACAACGTGTCTAACAAGTATATCTAATAGAGGACAAATTGAAAGACAATTTTTATGACATCTTAGAAATTGATGGCACATTGAAATAGGTGCAACCAAAAGATAATGCAATAAGAGGACTAATTCACAACTTCGAAATAAATATAGGGGAAGTCTCCCTTTATTGAAAAAATAAATTTGTCAAACCAAGATGTAAAATAATGTAACAGAAATTGTCATCCTTAATGAGGCTCCAAATAAGAAATGCTCGATAATGTAGACACAGAGATGGAATTAAATAATAACTAAAAGGAAACCACATTCAAAGTGCACTTTCAATTAAGTTGGTTACTGAAAGCAACTCTAGATAAGAAAAATTCCAAAATAGTGCATCGTGCTTATAAATAGGGCAATACATAAAAACGAGAATCAACAACCCCATACCATATACCATACAACATAATGTATGGAATGATACAAAATGAGGAAATTGTACAACCAAATAAAATGCAAATGTCACGGCAACGGATTATTACATTTAGAGCGGTTGTGACCTATTCCATTGCATCGAGAGCAATGAATTGCTCTCTTATGACAAAACTGTGATTCAATGCGCCTTTGTCGGGGTCTTCCTGGAGGACGTCTCACATGAGGGGGTTGGAGAGCAGGAAAGGAGTTGCCCGCGCAATCTTGCAAACTCCCATCGGCACAGTTTCGGCATATTGTGTGTTGGTAATGGTTGAAACTGATCCGAGTAAATCAAATCTTGCATGGAGACATGAAAACATGGGTCAATATAGTCATACACGTCGTGTCTCAGTGTGTGGATGACAGCACATATGTGTGCACATGGCAAACCGAACATTTGCCATGTCATGCAAGTACACGTACGTTGATTCATATCGACAACCAAATAAACCTCTCCAGTAAACACCTTAAACGTCCCTCCCAAATAGGGTAGCAAACTAATCGGACCAGACCTCATGATATTTGACATTAACTTCTCTTCAGTTTTCGGTCCGACCACGCTCTTCCACTTTTGTGTATCACGTATATGGGTGTCCAACATGGCTACAAGTTTATCCATGTGCATTAACAATAAAGTATAAATTGTTTGATGACGCTCTTCTCTTAACCACGCATTGAACGCCTCTACAATGTTAGTTGTCATTTTATCCCATCGCTTTTTAAGAAACTTTGACATTGCCCAATGTTCAGGATTGTTTTCCGCAACCCATTTTGCTAGGTTCTCATTGAAGCGCACAAGTTTTTCAAATGCCTCATTGTAGTCTATTTCCAACCTAGCATACGCAATGCTGTCCAAAAGTAGCAAAGCATCTTCTTTCCCTTTCTTTCCTCGAATGTTTTGCTTATTGAAGAAGCTAGAAAAGTTTTCCTTCACATGTCGATAACAATATGCATGATTTCCTGTCCCAAACAACTCGGAAATACTATGCAAGATTCCCTGATGTCTATCTAATATAATAACAACTTCTTTACCATCTAATACCCCCTTTAATTTATCCAAAAACCAATACCAGTCCTCATAATTTTCTGAACTTACCACACCAAGGGCTAGAGGGAACATTCCATCATCTGCATAATATGCAATGGCGGACAAAAGAGCTCCCTTATATGGACCGCTTAGGTGGCAAGAATCAATAGCCAATACCGGTCGACACCCCATGATGAACCCTTAAATTGAAAATGCATGGGCAATGAACAATTGCATGAAGTGACCTTCATGGGAAGTGTACTTCGCAATTGTGCCCGGGTTTATTTCTCTTAGCCTATGGCATAACCAAGGGAGAAACGTGTAAGAGTTGCGTGGTACTCCATATATGCGCTCTTTTGCCTTCTCTTTAAGGTGCCATGCTTGGTTATATGTCAATTGAACGCCATGATCACGTTCAAAATCCTTACAGATTTGACGGGGAAGATAGTCTGGAGTGGTTCTAAACACATCTTCAACAACAACCGCACCTCTCTTTGAAGAAACCTTCACCTTAGATGAACACTCATCCTGAGCTATATGATTATGATTCACTTGGTAAGTTGAACTTGCAAGATGACATTTCCCTCGACAGCGTGAGCTATTATCTTCCAAGGACAACCATCAACCGAACACTTCACAGACATATGCGTAGGGGAATTTTTCTTGTACTTGTATTCAAACCTTCCACCTAATGACATCTGGTAAATTGCATTGCGAAACTCCTCGGCATTTTTAAATGTATGTCCCGACCCTAATATTGCCTCACGAAAACAAATCAATTCCAAAGGGGTGTACTCAGTATCTGCACAACGCGACGCAAAACCTCTTGATAGCATCATAGTTTTTGGAATTGAATCGCATGATGTATTAGAGGACGGGAACGTGATAGGTGGATCTCTGCATTGACATATCGGTTAACATAATTAGACTACGTGATGCGTAAAATTGATATTCACAATATTTTAAATAAATATTGATGTTAAAGTCCATTACCGAAATGCCAACTATGAATTCGGGATATTTGCTTCAATGGCTTCCACAGAGGATATGTCTACTAGGTATACATTTGCAAAGTCATCACTGTGGGAAACCACGTTATCCAAATCATCCTCATCTTCTAAATCTTGGATGACTCTGGGATTGAACTTCAGCGTGTAGTGCATCTTCATCACGTCAAGGGAAATGTCGAATTTCTCTATGATTTTTTTGGTGAATTCTTCAAATGTCATTCCTTTATATATGTGAATACCTTTGCTTCTTCCACCCAAGTATTACCATTGCCCATCATTTTTTTGGACAAGTTTGCCACCCACGAAAATGTAACAATATATCCTATTACTTGCGTCCATTAACCTATACAAACATAGCACAAATATCATATTATAGACCAAACAATTATGCATATTATAGAAAATGGCCTTCATATTTTCTCCCATCTGCCTTTTTGCTTTGAAGTTCACACTATTACTAGTCGCCATGTCCAGATTATCACGCATCATTTATGCATATACTTTTCCTTCTGTTACTTCACTTATTTTATTTTTAACTGGTTGGTCTACTCTTTCTCTATTTTTGCAGATTGCTATGACCCTCTAGATCCCAATAGGAACATCACAATTACTTTTCAGACTTATAAATGGACAGATCTTGCCAATATCATTAGTGCTTTCGCTCATACTCAATAGCCAACTTCAAATTTAACTTAATTTCAATTTGGTTCAATTGTATGCTGAAAATAATATTGAGTTGCATGCGTTTGATATTTAGCAATTGTGAATAGTAAACATGGAAAGAGGTATTTGGCCACTAGAATGATTATTGGAAACCATTCTGGATTTCAACGAGAATTCCCTTAATTGGTTTCTTATCTATTCACTCCCTTAAGTTTGGATTTCAAAAATAGAATTAAGGGTCGTTAAATTGCCTTTCAACTGATCTGTTTCTTTATTTCGCATTTATATTCATGTTAGCTATAGATTTCATGAAGTTCGAAATGATAATCTATCTACACATACTAGGTATCCCACAATATCTCATACTATAGGGTTCAAAGAACTTGGGTTTTTTTCGAAAACAGGTAACAGGCGAACTAGCGTACTAAACTACACTGCCACACGAGGAAGTAAATATAATGCTCAATGATATAATTTGAACAAAAGGACGAAAAATATGTTTGCAACAAGAAAATCTATTTGCATTTACTTGTCATATATTAGAATAAAATTGCACCTATAAAACTAACTTTTCAATTCAATATGCAATGCTAAACCAAACAAACATAAGTGAACCAAGTAAAATGCAAGGAAAATCAAAATATCTTTTTTAGTCGTCTTCGTCATCAAAATTATCATGAATGGCAATCGAGGGTTCTCATATTGATGGAGAAACAAGTGAATCATGGTGACATCACAGTTTAATAAAAAGAAGTGATTTTTCCATGTCAAGGCTATCAATCATGTAAATCGAACACAAACATAATTATCTAAACAAAAACTTTTTTGATACAACGACATGCAGATGCAATTAGCCCATGACGATCCTCACTATTTCAAACTGTGAGCCATGTCTTAAAAACACCATAACCCACGCCATGTCTTAGAGCCAGTTACGAGGTTTAAGCTTTAAGCTTCAAACAAAATACTACTTTACCTGATGGTCAGAGAAGCTCCCTCCTCAATGCTCAGCACGGGACGGCACCCACGGTGGGGATTAATGGCACACTGAAATCGGCAGATAAATTAGGGCAATGTATTTGGGCTGAAATGAAATGGTCGGGATAGCCGAAATGAAGCATAAACAGAAATTGCTGAACCTACTAACCTCAACTATCAACTACTTCGCCACGGAACCCAAATCCGGTGGTGATCGTCGACACCAATGGATTGACAGAGATGAAAAACTCCACCGTCTACACCTAAAATCGGATTGTCAGAAAACTCCAGATGAAGATAGGATTAGGGCATTCTTTGTGCGGACACGAGGGAACACTCAGGAATGTGAAAACGCCTCTCAATTTTGGGGAAAACGAAATGGAAATCCAACGTCGATTTTGTTTTTAATCGGATGGTCGGCTAACTCCAGATGAAGAGAGGATTAGGGCATTCTTGGGGCGGAAACGAGGGAAACACTCAGGAATGTGAAAACGCCTCTCAATTTTGGGGAAAACGAAATGCAATTCCAACCTGGATTTTGTTTTTTTTTTTTAAATTAGCCAGCAAAGGGCATTTTCGGCATATTATAAATTGTATAGCCTTCTTATCAATTTTGAGACTTTGTCTGGGTGTTGGGCTTAATTCTGTAACATATATGGACCATTTGTTAATTTTTGGGCCCAGCTGGGCCCAAAACACAATTCTCCCTTTAAGGAGTATAGTAAGTTGATGCATGCATACAAGAGGCTGACAACCACTGATGGGTTCTCGGGGTGTGTAAGTGGGTTAGCCTCCACAAACTCCATATGATATGATGCTCGGCTTCCACGTTTGAGTATAAGAAAAATGAGGAAGGCAATTTTTAGTATTTTTCTTCATTTTTAAAAGTATTTTTTCTTCCCATTTGCATTGACATTCAAATATAAAAAAATAATTTTAAATTGTACTTTTTTTTTCTTATTACTTTTTATTAGAAAAAAAATGCAAAGATAATATTTAATTTTTAAAAAATATTCAAAGAAGAAAAATAATATTAAAGAAAATTATATATTTATACTTGAATATCATGAAACAAAACAAGGAAGAAAAAAAGTAAGCACAGATTTTCCTCATTTACCAATAAAAGAAAGTGAGAAAAGTTTGGGAACCATTGAACGTCCATTTGTTATATATATTATTTATTCTTTCAAGAAACTAAAGATGGTAAGGGAAATGATTTTATTATCTATGGATAACGTGGAAAAAATGTAAGAATAAAGGAAAATGTTAAAAGAATTTCTTTTCCATTTTTCTTATAAAAAAAGTGAAACCCATGTAAACCACTATAATGGAAATGGTTTCTGACAGTGAAGAAGATGACGATCATTGGCGTAGACGAGCTGCTCGCCAGTGAAGAACCTGAAGAAGCTTAACAAGTTACTGTTCAGATATTCGTGTCATCTAGTCAGATTGGTTACATTACTGGTTCAAAGGGGGCACACCATAATGCCGGGGAGTCTAGTAATGGAGGCCAGTGCTAGTTTAGTGGCTGGTTCTCACAATCGAAATGATATCGTGGTCAATCATCGCGAAGGAGAAGCTGTTGGTAGGAAACCATTGGAGAATCTAAGTGGGTAATCATGCCAGATTTGTGGGGATGAGGTTGGACTTACTACGGAGGGAGAGTTGGTTGTGGCCTGCAGTGAGTGCGCATTGCCGATTTGCAGGACTTGTTATGAGTACGAACGTAGCGAAGGAAACCAGGTCTGCCCTCAGTGTAAGAGTCGCTTCAAACGTCTCAAGGGATGTGCTAGAGTTGGAGGCGATGAAAAAGAAGATGATGTTGATAACTCGGAGAATGAGTTCAATTTCTTGGGGAGAAGGAGGGATACCCAAGATATGCAGTACATTACAGAGGGCATGCTTCAGGACCACATGACTTATGGTCGTGCTGCAGATGCTGACTTTTTGGAAGTTATCAAAGGCGAATCCTTGTGGAGGACTTGAATAAAAAAAATGGAAGCTAGTCATACTAAACAAATCGCCGATAACACCAATAGAGCACTGTGAATGGCTGAACAAACTGTTGATGGAAATTTGGCCCAACTACTTGAACCCAAAGCTTTCATTAAGGTTCTCAATCTATTGTTGAGAAACGCTTAAAGCACCGAAAATCAAGGCTCATTGAAAAAATCGAACTACAGGAGTTTTCACTAGGTTCAAGCCCACCTGTTTTGGGCCTCCATGGGACTCAGTGGTCTGCTACAGGTGATCAGAAAATCATGTGTTTGGGTTTTGATTGGGACACCACCGACTTAAGTATCATGTTGCTTGCTAAATCAGCCACGCCACTGTTTGGTACTACTCAGATTGTTATAAACAGCCTCCACATCAAGGGTGATCTTCTCTTGATGCCAGTTTCTGCATGGAAGAGCATTTCTATACTCATTCATATCAACTCCTGAAGTGAGAATTGGCGTTGCATTTGGAAGTGGTGGCAACCAATCACTACCTGCAACAGAACTTCCCGGTGATTCTTCTTGGTTAGTTAAACTTTTTACTGATACCCTAGTTGGAACAATGGTTGAATCTCTTCGCTGTCGCCGTCAACATCAATCCCGTCGTCGTCTTTAGACTTCCATACCCATTCTTCAATGTCCTCACCCCCACCGAATATATCTCACCACTCCCTTTTCACGCCCGTTCCCACACCCATCGTTCACGTCCCCCATGCCTATCTCCATCCTCTTTAATACCCATACCACACCACGCACCCATTACCATATTCATCTCACCACGTCTCTCTAACTCTTTTCCAATACCCATCTGATCACTCCCCATGCATCATACCCATTGACAATAGCTTGTTTCGCCACCATACTTACCCTTTCCATTCTTTTCGGCGTCCACTAATCTCTCACTAAGCCTTCACCCCCGCACACATGATAACACCGTCCACCTATTCAAGTGTTGTTAGCTCGAACCGAACCCTAGCTTCTCTCTTTCTTCCAAAGCCAACCTCCATCTCCCCGTACGTCAATGGCAGCATCGCCTTTGATTCCTCCGGATAAAAAATCTGATCTTTGTCTCTCTAGTCGGCATCATTTTCAGATTCTCATGCTAAGAGATGCGGCGTCATCATGGTCTTTTCTTTTACAAGAGGAAGGGAATTAAATTGCTTTGCTGGAGTGTGCAAGGTCCGCCATCTTGTGTTGACCGGTTTCATGAAAATGACGTTCTCAAATGACGCTTTCTGACAGAGTGTTGGGTAACTAAAGCGGATTATGGGGAAAATTAAATTGGCTTCTGGCTGTTTGTTTTGATTTTCGAGAGGTGGGGGTTTCTACAGCATAAAGAGGAAAGGATCCTAGAGGGAAGGCTCTTGACTGTAAGCACGGTCATTCCGCGAGGATCACAGCCAGAACGATCCCTCGCGTGTCGGAACCTGCTTTCGTGATGTACATTGATAATCTGCCACCGAATATCGATAGTGTTTTCGTCGGGAGTGGGTTTTCGGTGAACATGGTAAGGTTGTGGAGGCTCGTGTGGTTTACGACAAAACGACACTCAGAAACGTATTTCCTTGGGGACCACTGAAAATCATAGTGGTGTAAACGCAGATTTGATGTCTTTGTCTCAATCGATTGGAGTTGGTGTTGGTGAAGTTACTACGGCGGGCAGCCAAGTTCTTTTAAACCCCAAAGTTGGTGCCCCCTAACACCAAATATTTGAGTCAGATTGCGCCTTCTCCTGAAAATGATCAAATTTAAGGGTCAAGGCAGATCATAGAAGCGTAGCAAATGTTGCTTGTGGTGGTGAGATTGGCCACATGAACGTTAAGAGAGTTATATACCCCCAAAGATAGTGTTATGGGAGCTGATGCTTTTGATGGGAATTTATAATATTTGTGGAAAGATAAAACATTGGTGGACAAGACGGCAGGGAGCGGCACCAGAAACCATAATGAGTACATGTGCGTGGGTCCACTTGAATGAACTCAGGTTGCTGAAAGAAGGAGAGCTTCACCTGTATAAAATAAGAATATATTGGATTTGAAAATTGAAGTTGTGGGAAGTGATGACGCAAATAGGAAGCACTGTTATCTTGAAGAGACCGAGATGTGGTAGATTTTGAAGTAAATGGGTGAAATTTCCCCAACAGTGAAAAGAGAGGCAGCAGGAGTACCCCTCCAGATCAGACCCACCTCCGCAAGGTTTGCATGGCCACCTTTTGGTATGCAATCTTCGCCCACTTGTCACTCTTTAATTCCTTCATCTTTGATAAAAATAATAATAAATAAATAAATAAATGACTTCCCAAATCCTTTTTTTTTTTTTAACTAATTTTTCAAATCTTGGTTTTTCAAATAATTTCAAACCTCCAAATTTTTCATCCTTAGAATTCCTTAGAGTTTTTTTTAGGTTCCAAAGTCTCTTTTTTAATAAAATTGATTGCCATTTTCTATTTGGCAAGCCTTTTTTTTCTTATTTTTCTTGTTTAAAATTTTTTTAAAATAAGCAAGAATTAAATCCCATAATTCCGAATAATGGAGTTATTGGGATTGATTCATGTAAAATAAAATGGGCTTGGTGGGGGCCCAACATAAGAAAAAATTTAAAAATGAGTTTGAATGAGGTGCAGTGCTTATCATTGGTGATTTCTTATCTTGTTTAGTGATATATGAGTGACATATTTTATGCTCATTACTATGCACTAACCCCCTTTTTCATGATAGCGCGTTGTCGTTTGCTACTAAGGTACGCATCATCTCTCACTCTGATTGTTTTCTCGTGCATGTTTCAACTTTTAGTATGTGATCATGTCGGTATTCATTGATTTTCTTGTCGATTGCCACGTCAGCTTCATTTCATCAGTAGAGACCCGTTTTTAGGGACTTAGAGGGGTGGTACAGTCTTTACCGTACCTTCCCGATAAGTAACCTGACCCCCGAACCCATTTTTGGTTTTTCATAGACCACCTTTTTCAAATAAGGAGTCACACTTATGGTTTTTCTTTCTTATTTTGTTTACCCTTTAAAAATAAAACAAAAATAAGTGGCGACTCAAAGTCATTTTCTAATAAAACAATAAATCATTTTTCAAAATAAAAAAAAATCGAGCTCACCATCGAGTGGAAACGCATTGAGCCGAAATGCAGGGTCCACAAAATGGCGACTCCACTGGGGATCATTAGAGGGTCAAGCTTGAACTTGAGATAAGGCAACTGTGGCGTTTGATGGGTCGATCAGTGGGTACCCATTTCTTGATCACACATTGAGAGCCCTTGATATTATTGGATGCATGCTTGCTAATTATGTGATTGATTATCTTGATTGAGGATTATGATTTTTCTATGCATCATTGCTATGTTTGTTGGGGACATTGACATGTTGATTTTATTGATTGATTACCTTGCTTGTCCTAGCATAGAGATTCTGATTTTGCCATGATTGTTCTGATCACTTCACATGCATGAGTTCATTGTTGTATATCATTTGACTTGATTGGTTGATTCACTTGCTCGTATTTTATCTTGATCATCTTTTGAGCATGCTATCTTTGTCACTGTTTGTCTCGATTGTCATATTATCGCATAGCTTGTATGGACATTGATGATATATCTGTGCTTTGCTTGACTGTATGTTGCATGACTACCCTCCTTCTGCATGATTGCATGTCGCTTGTCTATGTAGGTCGCACATCTATCCCCTTACCTCCAACCCTCTGGTATTCGGTCATTTCTTTCATTCTGGTTCTCACTTTTGCAAGTGTGAGGCCTTGTGTGTAGTTGTTTCTCTGACCGAGCTAGAGCTTAGAAGTAGGGTCTAGTGACGGGCTATACCGATGTTTGAGAGCATTTTGGAGGAGGTCGACACGCTGATGCTGATTGGAGTCCGATCTTTGAAGATCTGTATAGCCCCGAGCTAGGTTTCATGGTTATTTGTACGATCAGTGTGTTTCCTTTTTTGCTCTAGATTCATAGGGTTTTCGGATGCACCCATACTGCTCACTGTACACTCTAGTTAACTTTTGAGTGTTGAGAGTTTGAGAGTTTCACCATAGGAGCCCCTTGGGATGTGAGGTAGTGCATGTGTGGAGGTGATGACCACCTTGCATGAAAGCACCCCGTCTCTTCGGAGGCATGTAGAGGGTTGCGTACAGCCGGAGGGTATGATCGCTTCTCCTAGGGATCTTTTAAAGTCCACCCATATCCTTTTAGAGCCACCCTAGCCTTGTAGGTTGAGCCGTAGATTCTTCAATTAGAACTTCCCTCCCTACACGTGGGTGCATCTGAGGGCCTTCAATGCCTCTTTTGGTTATAGTTTGGATCCAGTTCTCCCTCTTTTAGCCTTCAGTTGAGAGTGTATAGAGATCATTGCGAGTTTGAGTTGCGGTCGGACAGTTCGTCTTCACCTTGATACCTTGCTTGTTTCAGTTCAGTTTGGTATTTTTTCTGTATTTTCCTTGTACCATACCCTCATTTAGTTCTTCATGCTTGTCAGGATCGACTCTTGGTTCTCAGTCTGGGTTTGCCATCTTGGATCAGAGTCGAGGGGAGATTAGTTCGGTTTTCAGAGAGATTAGACATGGATCAGCAGGTCGTCACAGTGGATCAGTTCACAGCCGTTATGGCTTCTATTTAGGAGGTTTTGGCCAGCCTCAGGTAGGAGATAGGCGGTCAGCAGGGCAGACAGCCCATGGTTCAGGATGAGACACCCTATGACTCATTACCGCTTCCACCACCACTACCGATTCCGAAAGTGCCTCAGGCCTCACCTTATTTGCTACATGGTCATTTTGAGGTTGCCCCTCTCGCAGTCGTTCAGACTGCCGTCACTGAGGACACTTATGCACGCATGGCAGATGAGAGTATCTGATAGCTCCGTAGTTTGGGATAATCTTGAGGATATGCCAATGACTAGTTTACCGGCCAAGTTTAAGATGCCTAATTTTGAGAAGTACACTGGTATTGGTTGTCCTCACATTCACCTCAGACTTTATAGCACAGTGATGAAGGCCCACAATTTGGACGAGTCACATATGATCACTTTGTTTCCGCTAGCTTTGAGTGGAGCGGCCCAGCGATGGTTCGCGTCTTTAGAGTCCTCATGGCGTAGGACATGGGATGACTTGGCCCAGGAGTTCTTACGACAATTTTCATTTAATACTATCGTGGATGTATCAAAGAGAGAGCTCGAGGCTCTGAGACAGAGATCAGAGGAGTCTGTTTCTTCATTCATCTCCCGCTGGTGCGGGAAGATAGCTGAGATAGTGGATAGACCATCAGAGAGAGATCAGATACAGATGGTCCTAAGGAGCTTGCAGCCCAGATTTGCTAGGCACATGGTTGGAATGCCCTTTTCCTATTTTGGTTCTCTGGTTCTGGCTTTGTATGATATAGAGGACGGCATTTCTAGAGGCTTATGGACATATTCTTCCCCTACTGACGCTAAGGGGAAGAGACCATTGGGAGGGCCGAGATCAGCCGATGTGAGTGCTATTGGTTCCACCAGTCAGAGAGCTTCCAGGCGTCATCAGCAGGTTCCACAGCTTACCGGGACCCCATCTTCTTATTATCCTCAGCAATATAGGCCCCGAGCACCTTATCAGACTTATGATCAGACTTACGTGCCTCCGACATTGTCATTGCCTTACTATGCCACTCAGGGCACAAAGAGATCAGCTGTTTCATACACGGCCACTGGCCAGCCATGCTATGTGACACAGTTTGCTGCAAGGCCTACAACTCCTTCCTATCCTAGGCCTAGAGCTCAGCAGGCCTCCTCTCCTTTTGCCTTGAGGACACAGAGACAGTTCTCTCAGTTGGGTATGCCGTTAAGCTAGGCTCTTCGAAAGCTTACAGAGGTCGGTTTGTTGACTACTCTCTCTCCTAGGCCACTACCTCAGCCTACTCCACCTCAGTTCAGGATGGATCTGCATTGCGCCTATCATCAGGGGCCTGGACATGAGATCTACCGGTGCACTGCTTTGAGGCACACCATACAGGATTTGATTGACCAAGGTTTAGTTCACTTGGGGCAGCCAAGTGTAACCACAAACCCCCTACCAGCCCGCTCCACACATGTTATTCCTCCTCCGGCTGATGGCATACATTTCCTAGACTTTGCCGAGTTTGATGACCATATTCATATGCTGAGCTGGGATGATTTTGAGCCTGTGCTCATAGTAGTTGATGAGATCTATGAGATAGGTGGAGAGACCTTGGGGCCTCGGAGGCCCACATCTTTCAAACTTGTTCCTGAGGTAGCATCCCTGTAGATGGCCGTTGTTGAACCATTGATTTTCCCCCACTATAGCGTTCAAATGCCGTTTGTCTTGATCCCCGATGTTGAGGAGGTTCAGACCCCATGTATTGATGATTCTCAGACCCCCGATGTGCAGTATATTCTTTGGGGAGGCAAGGTATTGAGATAGCCACCTCCTGCAGCCGCTAGGCCTCCAGAGGGGACATCCGCTCCCGAGGAGGCCAAAAGAGAGGACGATGAGATACTGAGACAGCTGCAGAGCACCCAGGCTCGCATTTCTATTTGGAGTTTACTAGCATCCTCTAGCACTCATAGAGACGCATTGATCCGAGCTTTGAGTCAGATTCGCATTGAGACCACTACTACCCCGGAGGGGTTGATCCATATGGTGACGGCTGGCAGAGCCACATGTATTGTATTCTCTGATGATGATTTGCCACCCGAGGGTTTAGACCACACTCGTCTCTTATACATTTCAGTCGGTTGTTTAGGCCACCGAGTCCCATCTGTCCTTTTGGACAATGGCTCAGCCTTGAACGTCTGCCCTCTTGCCACTACCATTGCTCTCGGCTATGCACCTTCTGATTTCGGTCCCTTCACGCAGACTGTCAGAGCATATGATAGCACCAAGAGAGAGGTCATGGGCACCTTGCAAATTGAGCTGTTGATTGGTCCGACCACATTCTTTGCTCTGTTTCAAGTTTTGAGGATTCCCGCATCCTTTAACCTACTATTGGTTCCCTTCATCAGAAGATGAAGTTTATTCATGATGGCCCGATCATCACCATATAGTCTGTTGGAGACATGTTTATCTCTTCTGAGCCGGTGCTTCAGATTAGCCACAGTGATGATGATCTATTTCTGACCGGTTTCACATTTGACAAGATGCAGACCCTGGAGATGGAGGACTTCTACCTAGACTTTATGGCCTTGTCATTCGATTAGCATGGTAGCACGATGGTGCTTGATATCATGAAGAGCATGTCCTATCTACCCGGCATGGGATTGGGCCGACGCCTACACGAACCCAACGAGTTCATGGCTATCCCAGACCACAATGTACCATTCGGGCTTAGCTTCATCCCTACTGAGGTAGATTACCGATACATGGCACGACTACGCAAGAAGAGGGTACAAACTCGACTGACTCATACATTGTTTGACTATCCTGTTCGCCCCTACACCATAAGGTTGGAGGGCTATTTTGTGAGAGCGTCAGGGTCACAGACCCTCTCAGACGGGATCATCGGAGGACTCAGCACTACTCAGGAGGCCGAGCTTCAACGCCTCATTCGCCAGCTACAGTTGAGCGATGGAGCCCCGGGCACTTCCCCATTTGCGTTAGCCGCCTCATCATCTCCTGATCGCATGAGCCTTATGACGCTCTATTTCCCCGATGAGGTTGACGAGCACGGGACCTTTGCTGAGGTTGGGGACATAGTGGAGGGAGCTGCTCCACATGACAGATACTATGACGAGATGCTCATGATGAGCATGAGCCAGCTTGACGGGATAGCTCATCACGAGTTCGCTTCACCATTCGACCTTTTCGGGGTGTCTGCCATCGAGATTATTGAGATCGCCAAAGAGATTCCGCTTGCTCCAGCTTTAGACTCTATAAGAGATGTTGATTCGTCCCCAATTGGTGTTCTGATTGATTCAGATCAATCAACTAATGTACCTTTGATTCAATCCTCAGACGGGAGTTATCAACAAAATTTATAAACCTAATTCACCATATACTAGGGTAGCATAGCTAGCATAGCATAGTGGCTCTAGGATCGTCCACAGAGATGGGTTTTCACTTCACAATTGATATTAGTTCAGAGATGAATTGGTGGTTTTCCTTTCAAGGTTAACTTTAAAAGAACACATAAGTTTGCATGAAAACTGATGGTTTAAAGCTAACCAAACAAAAAGTAACTTAAATTAACTAGGAAGAAAGGTGTTTCTTGGGATCTCAGGTTACTAGGATCAGGTGCCATCTACAAAAGAGGAGATTCCGGTCACTTGTTTCTTTTCCTCGCATTGGGGATTTAACATATAGTTATTTCCCGAACCGGTGTGGTACAGATGCTTACCATTAATGGTTTCAACACTAAATCCCTCTCACTGATCCATCTTGCAATGGCTCATGCCTCTCACCTAGCATTTGCCACTCAAAAGGATCTTTAACCTTGGATTATCCTTCAAAAGCTCGCAAGAGATAACTAATGGATGTCTCCTTGGAGTCCAAAAGCTTACCAAGTGTTGGCTGGTCTAGAAAATCCTACCGTTGAATCACCTCCCAAAGGCTCGCAAGAGATAAACTAATGAAACTCAATGGACGGAGTCCACTTGCCTTACCAAGTGTTGGCCCAGGTGATTCAAAGGCGTTTTAAGTTAACTAAAAACATAGAAACCAAAAACGGGTCACACTTTCTTTTCATAAAAAATGGAAACAACAAAAACTCACCCTCATGCAGCCAGCACCTTACCTGGCTTCCTTCACCCAAGAAACAAAAAGCCTAGCCACTCATCCTCTGAGGAAACATCCTCAGAGGATGTTTGGCTAGAAAGAAAATAAAAGAGAAAACAAAGACGAGAAGGAAAAAGAGAGCAAGGCTCTGTATATATCACTTTCCAAAAACTATACAAGGTTGTCTCTGAGAACAAGCTCCCGAGATATATTTACATCGGATGCAAGGGAATATATAGGCAAGTTTTTCCATCCTTCCTAGCTAAGGAATTCTCTAATTGGTGGATTACAAGGAGAGTTTGGGAATTTAGACATCAAATATCTAAAGCAAAAAGATCTCAAGATGTTAGTTGCAGCTATCGGGAAGCTTCAGGACACCGCGGCACTGTGCAAAATGGCTGCTAAATTTCGCAGCCAAAGGACAACATTTTCGCAGCCAAAGGCTGATTTCGCAGCCGTGCAACATTCTGCCTTCAGCTTGGAGTGATCTGCTTGCAATGGCTGTAACTCCTTCATTTCAACTCCGAATTGCGCACTGTTTGAAGCATTGGATTGTTGACTTCTTAAGCTTTGAAATGGTATATAGAATGTAGAAATTGGACTCCGGGAAGTGCTCCAAAAGTGCCCAAGAAGACTGCAGTTGCTGTCCTCTATTTTGCTTCCTCTGTTTTTCCTCTCTCCGTTGCTCTTTCCTTGCATACTTTGAACGACTTTGGCAAAGGATTATGGAGCTCCAAAGCTTGGTTCTTCATGAATTTGAGCTTTCCAAAAGCTTTGCCATGGATTCCAAAGAACTCTCCTCAATCTTGGATTGCTTTGGTGATCAAAAAGCTAACAAAAACACCAAAACTTACACATTTTGATTAGAATTGATTGCAAAGGTCCTTAATATGTTAATTGGGTTAAAAGGTAATAACTACTACTCAAAAGTGTTTAAAAGAGTTAATTACAAGCTTACAAAATAGCATTTTTGAGTAGTAATCACTCCCCCCAACCGACATATTGCTAGTCCCTTAGCAATGAAGGAGAGAAAAATAAAATAAAAGTACTATAATTTACAACATCATGCTGATCAAAAAACAATTTTCAAGTGGCATGATGATCTAACTCTCACATGGAACATTAAAGAAATAAGAATCAACCTTCAATAGGAGTTATCAAATAATTTGTCTAATCACAATTCATACAGAGAAGGCATTATGCAAATTGAAGCTTCAAAATCATTTCCACTCCCAAAGGTCCAAAACTTATTCTTCCACAAAAATCTAAGTGTTATTTATTAGTTTCCGAATATAGTATGTCAAACTAATCTCTCCCCTCAACCTAGTTCTTTTCAAAGCTTAGCAAACTGATCAACCTCCAATAGGCCAAGAACGCACCTCTTTCACAATTTTTTTTCATCGTAGGAGTACAAGGCTTAAAGGTATTCTTTTCTAAATTGTCCATGTAACGGGGGTCCATCGATGGCTCCCAACCAATCAAGGTTTAGGGCATCAAGCTTTAAGGATCTTTCAACCGCTAGCTCCTCGGATTTCACCCCGGACTTTTGAGATTGAATTTTAAATACCCAAGCACCTACAGTATGCTAAACTCCACCTATTCACCCATGTAACGAGCATTGAGGTCGGTGACTCCCAACCAATTAAGGCTTAGGGCACCAGGTTTTAAAGATTTTCACCATATACCCCTCAAACCTTGCTCGGGTTTCAAGGCAAGTAAAACATTTTTTTCTTTTTCTTTCTTTTTTTTTTCAAAGGCTCATTGGCCTTTTATAAGGTGTCCCAACACTAAATGAGGTCAAAGGTACCAAGTCTAAAATTTTCCTAAGTCAAAAGGGAAAATAGTTCTTCATCTTATACTCGGAACCTATTGTGCACAGTGTGTGAATAGCTTAAAGTGGAAGACATAAGGTTGAAATCAATAGGAGTTTCAACAATTCATCAACTTTAGTAAGCATAATACAAACTTTAAGTCAAGTAAAAAGACAAAAATTCAATTTCTCCCATTTCAATTTGAAAATTTTTTCCTTAATGACCAAGGAGAGTAGAATAAGAACTAAAAAAAAAAAAAAAATTAAAATTAAACAAAAAACAACTAAATTACCAAAATAAACTTAGCATAAATAACAAAACTTACTTCCTCAACTCTCCCCCCAACCAAGCTGAACATTGTCCTCAATGTTTAAAGAGCGATTAAAAATAAAGGGAGGAAGTGGCACCTCCTGAGTGACATGGAGTCTGAGTCGTATAGGAGAAACCACATGTTTCAAAAAAAACAAAAGAGTCAGTGAGTAGAGAAAATAAAAAAATGCCAAGTTCAAATAAAAATGATGTCTATATATGATGTATCATCAGTAATACATCTAATCCCAAAATATAAGACATCAAAACATGGAATTATCTATACTAATATAATAAGTAAATACAAAAATAAATAAAGAGATGATCAAGTAATGGTAGGGTCCTGTGGAGATGATGACTCTGTGGTGGCCTTTTGAGTGGGTTGGATCATGACATTAGCCTCTGCTCTGGTAGTCTCCTTAGATAGAATAGTCTCCTCGGCTGGAGCTCTCAGCTGGAGGTATGGGATTTGACGGTTTAAGGAGGTAAGAAATGGAATGAGAGGCTTCATGTGTGTGATCTCAATGTGCGTGAGGCTCTCCTCTTTAGATGCATGGTTGCAGGCTCTCTTGGCATTTTCACAACTTCCCTTGGCTTCACAAAATGTTTTCGCAAATCATTTCATAGCTTGGAGGCCATTTCTTAGCCATTTCGAAGCCAAAAGGAAAAAAGAAACATTTTCGCAGCCAAAGTGGAATTTCGTAGGGGGGCTATGGGGCTGCGAAATCATTTTGCAGCCAAAGGGGAGTTTCGCAGCCCAATTTCAAAGTTTGGAAATCATTTTGCATCCATTTTGAAGTTTAGCGATCATTTTGTAGCCATTTGGAAGCTTGGAGATCGTTTCGCAGCCAAAGGAAAAAAAAACATTTTCGCAGCCCATTTTGCAGCTGCGAAATGGGGTTACTGTGCTGCGAAATGGCACTCGTGTGCCAAAGGGGTGTTTCGCAGCTGCGAAACACCCTGGGAAATGAGGCTTTGGCTGCGAAATTCCCGCTTAGCTTTGCGCATTTGTCTTCAAATGGCCATAACTTCTTCGTTTCAACTCTAAATCATGCACCGTTTGAAGCTATGGACTCCTGACTTCCCAAGCTTCAAATCGACATATAGTATGCATAAATTGGGCTCCAGAAAGTGCTTCAAAAATGTGTCCAATAGTAGTGAAATGCAACATTTCCGTTCATGGTGTGCACAATCATCTTCAAACAGCCATACCTTCTTCGTTTCACCTCCAAATCGTGTATCGTTTGAATTTTTGGACTCTTGACTTCCCAAGCTTCGAATCAACATATGGTATACATGAAATGGACTTCGGGAAGTGATCAAAATGTGTCCAACATTTGGAAAATGGAGGTGCAGCTGTGACAGAGAAAACGGCCGGAGGTGCGTTCGGCTTGCTCAGGCAGAGGGGACAAACGTGAGGGTGCTCTGGCTTGGCTCCTCTTGGTACCTTTTTGAAGTTCAGATGACCGGTTAGAAATAGGAAAAATGGAATTTATACCGTTTAAAATGATGCCAAGGGACGCTTTTCAGTTTCGCAGCAGGATGGCAATTTCGCAGCGAGGAGGCGTGGATTTTGCAGCGGCTGAGTGTTTTCGCAGCGAGGAGAATTTCGGCATCGATTTCGCAGCCCATTTCGCAGCTTCGAAATGAGCTACGGTGCTGCGAAATGGCACTCGTGTGCCAAGGGGTGGTTTCGCAGCTGCGAAACCACCTGCGAAATAGGGTGTCGGCTGCGAAAATGAGAATTTTTAGGCGTGGAGGTTTAGCAGCCATTTCGCAGTTGCGAAATGGGTCTACGGGGCTGCGAAATGGCACTCGTGTGCCAAAGACCCTTTTCGCAGCTGCGAAATGGTTTCGCAGCGGGAGGCCATTTTCGCAGCGGCACTGTAGCGCTGCGAAATTTTCCTTCAGCTCGGCGCAGTTTTCTTCAAATGCTCATATCTTCTTCGTTTCAACTCCGATTTGGACAACGTTTGAAGCGTTGGATTCTTGACTTTCGGAGCTTCAAAACGGTATATAGTATGTAAAACATAAACTCTGGAAAGTCCTCCAAATATAAGAAAAAAGACTGTTGCTGCTCTCCAAATGGCCATGCACCCAACTGTTTTGAAGTCCCTCCTATAATTGATCATCCAAAAGCTTATGTTAAATAAAAAACAAATGAAAATTAAAGCATTGAAATCAAAATTAAAACAAGTAATAAATAAAACAAAAAAAATATGGACTAGCTAGTCTTTAGAAAGACTAAGTCTATCAAAAAATGTTGTCCTATTTCAGCTTTCCAGGATCCCATATGAAGTTGGCATCCTTCAATTGAGATTTGCTCTGAATAATGGCAACGGAAGCAATTCCCTTTTTCTTTCCTTTAATTTCCTCCCTCTTCTCTTTCTCTGTTTCACTCTCTGTTTCATGTTCTTGCTTGGATGTGGGCAAATCAACCTCTTCACCACTCCTTAGAGTGATCACTACTTTGACTTCCCTCTTCCGTGAAGATTCTCCCTCCTTAACCTCCATTTCATGGATCCCCTTTTGATTTTGATGAGGTTGAGAAGGAAAGTTTCCTTCCTCTTGCTCTGTTTTGAGGTTGGTGAGCCTTGAGATTGAATATTGGAGATTATCTATCTTCTGAGATAGATCATTTTGCACTTCATCCATCTTTTTTTTCAATGCACTCTCTACACTGTCAATTCTTTGACTGAGCTGAGCATTGATGGATTTCTGAGTTCCAACAAAGTCTCCCACGACCTTGCTAAGTGATTACTACTCAAAAAGTGCTATTTTGTAGCTTGTAATTAACTCTTTCAAACACTTTTGAGTAGTATTTATTACCTTTTAACTCAATTGGCATGTTAAAGACCCTTGCAATCATTTCTAACCGAATTGTGTTAAGTTTTGGTGTTTTTGATAGCTTTTAGATACACCAAAGCAATCCGAGAATGAGGGAGATCTTTATATAGGTCATGGCAAAGCTTTTGGAAGCTCAAATTCATGAAGAACCAAGCTTTGGAGCTCCATAGCCCTTTGCCAAAGTCGTTCAAAGTATGCAAGGAAAGAACAACGGAGAGAGGAAAAACAGAGTGAAGAAAACAGAGTATGGCAGCTGCAGTCTTCCTTCCCACTTTTGGAGCACTTTCCGAAGTCCATTTTGTTCATGCTATATACCGTTGGAAATCTCTAGAAGTCAAGAATCCAATGCTTCAAACAGTGTGCAATTTGGATCAGAAATGAGGAAGTTATGGCCTTCGGAAGATAATTGCATCCAGCTGAAGGACAAATTCGCACCTTGCGAATTTGGAACTCCAGCGTGCGAAACCTGAAGCTTACCTTGCGCGATGGGATTGGAGCGCAAACACACAGTCACAGAGAGTGCCAACTTGCGAAAATGGTTTTCCAACTTGCGAAAGTGACATCCAACGTGCGAAAAGGGAACCCAAGTTGCGAAACCAACTTGCGAGATTTTCGCAAGTCACCATGTAGCGTGCGAAATCTTCATGCGAATTGGAAAACTTGCGCACCGACTCTTTTGGATATTTTTCTTCAGATATTTTGTGTTTAAATCTCGTTTTTCTCCTTGTAATTGACCACTCATGTAATTCCTTAGCTAGCAAGGAATGAAGGAAGGGTAAATAACCTTCCTATATATATACTCTCTTGGAATCACTGAAGAACACTCGGGAGTTTTTCCAGAGAACAATTTTTGTATAGTTTTGAAAGTAATACATAGAGCTTTGCTCTACCTTACCTTCTCATTTTATCTTTGCTTATAATTATGTTTTCTAGCAAATCAACCTCTGAGATGTTTTCTCAGAGGATGGTTGGCTAAACTTTTTGTTCCACGGGTGAGGGAAGCTAGGTAAGGTGTCGGATGCAAATAGTGAGTTTTTGTTGTTTCTATTTTTTAATGAAGAGAAAGTGTGACCCGTTAATGTTGTTTATATTTTTAGTTAACTAGGATTACCGTGAATAGCCAATACTTGGTAAGCTTTCGGATTCCATGGATTCTTATTGCTTGCAATCTTGCTCCATGGAGGTCTCATTGTTATCTCTTTTTCGCTTGTGAAGGATGATCCGATGTTAAGGACCACCTTGAATGGCAAATACTAAGTGAGAGGTACGAGCCATTGCAAGGTGTGTCAGTGAGAGGAATTTAGAGTTGACATCATTAATGGTAAGCATCTGTACCACACCGGTTCGAGAAATAGCTATAGGTTAAATCCCGAATGCGAGGAAAAGACTCAAGTGACCGGATTCTCCTCTCTTGCATTTGGTACCTGAACCTAGCAACCTGAAGTCCCGAGGAACTCCTTTCTTTATAATTAATTTCAGATAATTTGTATGTTTGGTTAGCTTAAAGTCTTTTGTTCCCATTCAAACCTTTGTTTTTCTTTTAAAAGCTAACCTTGAAATGAAAAAGCACCCATTTAGCTCTTGAACTGATATCATTTGGAAAGTGAAAACCCATCTTTGTGGACGATCCTAGAGCCACTATACTATGCTAGCTAAATGCTACCCCGGTATATGGTGAAATAGGTTTATAAATTTTGTTGATTACTCCCGCCTGAGAATTGAGATCAAAGCACATCAATTGAGTTGAATCAATTGGTAGCACCAATCGGGCACGAATCACTAAGATTAACTATTGCTTGTTCAAGGTTTGAGGCTTGCTGAGGTGCTTGAGCAGGTTGTATGTACTGAGGTGGCTGTGATTCCCAAGAGAAATTTGGATGGTCCCTCCAATTGGAGTTGTAGGTGTTGCAATCACCAAACATCTCCCTCATCACTGGAATGGTAGGACACTCATCCACCAAGTGCTCATAAGATAGACAAATGGCACAAGGCATAGCTTGCAATAGTGTCTGAGAGATGGCTTGCACTTCTTGCATCTTCTTCATTTCTAGCTCTTCCAATCTCCTTACCATAGCTGCAATCTTTGCCTTCATGTCAACGTCTTCATTCAAAATATACATCTCACCCTTAGCAGTAGGTTGAGACGTCTTTCTCCCCATATCTCTAGCATTTGGTTCATTCCATCCTCTTGAAACTTCAGCCACATAACTCAAGAAATTCATGGCTTTCTCTGCTATCTCGTTTCAATATGGCATGCACAACTAGCAATTTGTGAATTAAAAACAGAGAAAACAAAAGAAAACAAAAATTCTAGAGAAGAAAAAAATTATAAAGATTAACTAAAAGCTATACTAAAATATGAACAAAGAAAAAGAAACAAATAAAAAGAGTTAGTAAAAAGAAAAGAAAAGTCACCAAACTTGTGATGAAGATCACAAGTACTCTCAAAAGATCATATCACTGCAAAGTGGCACCATCCCCGACAAAGGCGCCATTTGATTCGTCCCCAATTGGTGTTCTGATTGATTCAGATCAATCAACTGATGTACCTTTGATTCAATCCTCAAACGGGAGTTATCAACAAAATTTATAAACCTAATTCACCATATACTAGGGTAGCATAGCTAGCATAGCATAGTGGCTCTAGGATCGTCCACAGAGATGGGTTTTCACTTCACAATTGATATTAGTTCAGAGATGAATTGGTGGTTTTCCTTTCAAGGTTAGCTTTAAAAGAAAACATAAGTTTGCATGAAAACTGATGGTTTAAAGCTAACCAAACAAAAAGTAACTGAAATTAACTAGGAAGAAAGGTGTTTCTTGGGATCTCAGGTTACTAGGATCAGGTGCCATCTACAAAAGAGGAGATTCCGGTCACTTGTTTCTTTTCCTCGCATTGGGGATTTAACATATAGTTATTTCCCGAACCGGTGTGGTACAGATGCTTACCATTAATGGTTTCAACACTAAATCCCTCTCACTGATCCATCTTGCAATGGCTCATGCCTCTCACCTAGCATTTGCCACTCAAAAGGATCTTTAACCTTGGATTATCCTTCAAAAGCTCGCAAGAGATAACTAATGGATGTCTCCTTGGAGTCCAAAAGCTTACCAAGTGTTGGCTGGTCTAGAAAATCCTACCGTTGAATCACCTCCCAAAGGCTCGCAAGAGATAAACTAATGAAACTCAATGGACGGAGTCCACTTGCCTTACCAAGTGTTGGCCCGGGTGATTCAAAGGAGTTTTAAGTTAACTAAAAACATAGAAACCAAAAACGGGTCACACTTTCTTTTCATAAAAAATGGAAACAACAAAAACTCACCCTCATGCAGCCGGCACCTTACCTGGCTTCCTTCACCCAATAAACAAAAAGCCTAGCCACTCATCCTCTGAGGAAACATCCTCAGAGGATGTTTGGCTAGAAAGAAAATAAAAGAGAAAACAAAGACGAGAAGGAAAAAGAGAGCAAGGCTCTATATATATCACTTTCCAAAAACTATACAAGGTTGTCTCTGAGAACAAGCTCCTGAGATATATTTACATCGGATGCAAGGGAATATATAGGCAAGTTTTTCCATCCTTCCTAGCTAAGGAATTCTCTAATTGGTGGATTACAAGGAGAGTTTGGGAATTTAGACATCAAATATCTAAAGCAAAAAGATCTCAAGATGTCGGTTGTAGCTATCGGGAAGCTTCAGGACACCGCGGCACTGTGCAAAATGGCTGGTAAATTTCGCAGCCAAAGGACAACATTTTCGCAGCCAAAGGCTGATTTCGCAGCCGTGCAACATTCTACCTTCAGCTTGGAGTGATCTGCTTGCAATGGCTGTAACTCCTTCATTTCAACTCCGAATTGCGCATCGTTTGAAGCATTGGATTTTTGACTTCCTGAGCTTTGAAATGGTATATAGAATGTAGAAATTGGACTCCGAGAAGTGCTCCAAAAGTGCCCAAGAAGACTGCAGCTGCTGTCCTCTATTTTGCTTCCTCTGTTTTTCCTCTCTCCGTTGCTCTTTCCTTGCATACTTTGAACGACTTTGGCAAAGGATTATGGAGCTCCAAAGCTTGGTTCTTCATGAATTTGAGCTTTCCAAAAGCTTTGCCATGGATTCCAAAGAACTCTCCTCAATCTTGGATTGCTTTGGTGATCAAAAAGCTAACAAAAACACCAAAACTTACACATTTTGATTAGAATTGATTGCAAAGGTCCTTAATATGTTAATTGGGTTAAAAGGTAATAACTACTACTCAAAAGTGTTTAAAAGAGTTAATTACAAGCTTACAAAATAACATTTTTGAGTAGTAATCATATGTCATAGCTATTGATGATTTGTTTGATAGCCATGTTGGCCCAGTTGAGGGAGCGTCCGACTTTGTGGACCCACCTTTTTCTTTTGATGTTTTATCGGGATTTGTCTCCCACTCTAACTATGTTTCTGATTCCTCATTTATGGATTTGAGCATTTTTTAGTATCTACCTGTCTCTTGTGATGTTACATTATCTGTACCACCTTCACCCACATCACAGATATTTGATATAGATGACGGGATTGCACAGCATGATTCAGATGATGACTCATCTTCTGCTTCTGATCCGGACCCCATTGATAAGAGGGTTTCACCTGCTACAGGAGATACCGAGATTGTTGATTTCGGTACGTCAAATTAGCCCCGGGAGATGAGGATCGGATTAGACTTATCATCAGATGAGAGAGATGGCCTCATTTAGTTGCTCAGATCTTACTTGGACGTTTTCGCATGGTCTATAAGGACATGCTGGGCCTCGATCCATCTATCGTCCCACATCGTTTGCCACTTCTGCCCCATGCCAGACCAATTAAGTAGAAATTGAGACGTTTGCACCCTTGTTGGAGCTTGCAGGTCAATGAGGAGATTCAGAAGTAGCTTAGTGTAGGATTTCTATCTGTAGTCGAGTACCCTGAGTGGCTGGCCAATGTTGTTCCTGTTCCCAAAAAGGACGGCAAGGTGAGAGTCTGTATTGATTTCCGGGATCTCAACAAGGTTAGTCCTAAGGATGATTTCCCACTTCCACACATTGATATGCTAGTTGATAGTACAGCAGGTCACTCGATGTTGTCCTTTATGGGCGGATTTTTTGGGTACAATCAGATACTGATGGCTCTAGAGGACATGGAGAAGACGTCCTTCATTACCGAGTGGGGCACTTATTGCTATAGAGTCATACCATTCAGACTAAAGAACGTGGGAGCCACTTATCAGAGAACAGAGACCACCCTCTTCCATGATATGATGCACCGGGATGTCGAGGTTTATGTAGATGATATGATAGTGAAATCCCGAGATAGATCAGATCACCTAGCAGGCATTACATGACCGAGTATTCAGTGCATTTGATATCCCGTCTAGATCCTTTGAGGTATTTGTTTGACAGGCCCGCTCTGGTCGGTCGCCTCATGAGATGGCTAGTACTTCTGACTGAGTTCGACATTCATTATGTCACTCAAAAGTCTATCAGAGGGAGCATTGTCACGGATCACTTAGCCTCATTACCAATTTCTGATGGTAGAGCCATTGATGACGATTTCCCAGATGAAGATGTTGCTGCTGTGACTAGTTTGTTGGGTTGGCGCATGTACTTTGATGGTGCGGCCAACCATTCTGGATATGGGATAGGTGTTTTGTTGATATCCCCTCATGGTGATCACATCCCTAGATCTGTTGGTTTGGCATTCTCGGATCGACATCCTGCCACGAATAATATTGTTGAGTATGAGGCTTGCATCCTAGGATTAGAGACAGCCCTTGAGCTCGGGATTAGACAGGTGGAGCTGTTTGGTGACTCTAATTTGGTATTGAGACAGATTCAGGGCGAATAAAAGACTAGAGATGTGAAGCTTAGACCTTACCATGCATATTTAGAGCTACTGGTTCGGAGATTTGATGATTTGAGCTACACACATCTGCCTAGAGCGCAGAACAGTTTGTCGATGCCTTAGCTACTCTAGCTTCCATGATAGATGTTCCTGATGATGCTATCGTTTGTCCCTCACTGATCGAGTCGAGATTCGTTCCTACATACTATTGTTTGATTGACGATACCGAGCTAGACGATGGTTGGCCCTAGTATCATGATATATACCAGTTTTTGAGACTTGGCACGTATCCTGAGGCCGCCACGGCCAAGGATAGGAGAGCTTTGAGACAGCTAGCCGCTCGATTTGTGATTTATGGCGAGACCTTATACAGACGATCAGCCGATGGGATGCTATTATTATGCCTAGACTACGCCTCCGCCGATCGAGTGATGAGAGAGGTTCATGCGGGAGTCTGTGGACCGACATGGGAGGGCATATGTTAGCCCGTAAGATCATGAGGACTGGCCATTTCTGGTTGACCATGGAGACAGATTGTTGCCAGTTCGTTCAGAGATGTCTAAAGTGCCAGATACACGGGGACCTCATTCACGTGCCGCCTTCAGATTTACATGCACTGACTTCACCATGGCCATTTCAGTTTGGGGTATTGACATCATTGGGAAGATTTCTCCGAAGTCTTCCAATGGCCATGAGTTCATCCTGGTTGCCATCGATTATTTCACCAAGTGGGTGAAGGCTGCCTCATACGCGAGATTGACATCAGCTAAAGTTGCTAGTTTCATCATATCACACATCATCTGTCGTTATGGAGTCTCTCACGAGCTTATTTTCGATAGAGGAGTACATTTCAGGACAGAGGTTGACACTTTAGTGCAGAGATATGGTATCTAACATCATAGGTCGTCTGCGTACAGGCCATAGACGAATGGGGCAGTAGAGGCCGCGAACAAGAACATTAAGAGGATCTTGCGAAGGATGGTTGAGACTTCTCAAGATTGGTCAAAGAAGCTTCCTTTCGCATTATGGGCTTACCGGACTTCTTTTCGCACCTCTACAGGAGCCACACCCTACTCCTTGGTGTATGGTATGGAGGCGATGTTACCAGTTGAGATTGAGATGAGCTCGTTGAGGGTAGCATTGGAGCAGCAGCTTCTAGAGGCAGATTGGGCTTAGGCTCGATTAGATCAGCTCAATCTCTTAGACGAGAGGAGATTGAGGGCAGCAGACCATGTCCGTGCATACCAGAGGAAGATGGCCCATGCTTCAAAAAGCTGGTCAAGCCTAGACCATTACGGATAAGTGACTTAGTTTGGAGAGTCATCAAGGGACTGATCAGAGATCCTAGAGGGAAGTTCAGACCTAGTTGGAGCGGACCTTACTTCATTAGGGAGTTGATCCTAGAGGGCACTGCATGGTTGATGGATTTAGATGGAAACCAGTTCTCAGAGCCGACCAATGTGGAACAGCTAAAGAGGTACTACGTTTGAGACCATGGTCGCAGGATGGGTGGCCATCATTTCGGTTAGCCATATACCCTTTCACCCTTTTAATATATAGACCATTGCTAGCCCATTGAGCCTCGTATGCACGTTACAGCCTTTCTTTCTTATCGCCTTGCTCACATTTTCACACCGGGATAGGGGCCCTTTAGTGTATGCATACATTGTCTATGAGTTTCATAAGCCTTGGACCTAGGGGCGCATTTCTTCTCATTATCATTCCCTATCACTGCATCCAGTGTATTTCATCTCATCTCATTTGGTTGTGTTCTTCATCTCCTTATCTCTATTATATCAGTTGCTTGTTCGACATCATCTTCTCCCACTCCGAGTGGTAACCTTCCTCAGTTCATTACATGAGGGGCAGTCATGTCATTTCCATTATCTATCTCACAGACACTGATCCAGGGATCCTTAGCTTGAGAGGGTCGTCTCGTTAAAGAGAGTTTACACTACATTTAGCATTTGAGAGTTTGTTTATCCATTTTTTACCTCATCATTGGAGCTTTTTGTTTGCGTTCAAAGCATGCACATTTGTATATATGTGAAAAAAAAATAATTAGAAAAAACGAAAATGAAAAAGGAAAAAATAATAAGCATATGTATAGTTTTCTTCATCATTGAGTGCATATATTGATTTTCAAGGGTCACTTGATCGAGTATATTTGTTGATGGGAGTTCGTATGTGAGCTTCCCAAGACCCTCCATCATTTGTATTCATTTTTGTCGTATGTTTGGAGAGCAAGATGAGTGACCTTCTCTTAGGAGCTCTGGGTCATTGTCCCTTCGTTATTATGTCCACTATTGACGTGACTTCATTTCATGTTTGATTTGAGCAGATCGCCACTTCTATTCATGTACTTTGTTTCACCATCATTCTCATCTTTGCTTTCGATTCATCGTCTTCATTTCACCCCTTATTCTCTTCTTACAGCTACCCACTCCTAGTTTGGCACTTCCTTTTGCATCATCATTGCACATCTCATTATCATTTTGATTCCCTTCATCGTCGTTACTGTCATCATGTTCACATTAGGCATCTTCAGGTCCATGGCTCACGAGATTTTCTATACATGTTGCATTTCATACACGAGGGCATGGGTTTTGATCATTGGGTATTTGAGCCTAGTTTCCCTTCATTTCTATCACCTTATCACCCTAACCTACATTACGTCCCGTGTCTTAAGACCACCCTGAGGCCATGGGATCAGATGTCATCTTCTACAGCTTCTACTAGGACAGGTTTTTGAGATCTAGTTGACATTTAGATATTGTCATGCTTCTTCTTTTGGGAGACGCCTTTTTTGAGGTTTGGATTCGATTCGGCTGTGGATTGGGACTACCAGGATCGTGTATTCGATGATGGAAGATTTGAGGTCATCTGATTTTCTGATCCACCACACATTTGATGCCATACTGGGGCATATTTCGTTTCGGTCGAGATTTACAGATCCCCATGGAGTTGCATGCTCATCCTTAGTTACGGGATACAGGCCGAGACGACGGCATATTTGTTATCTCATCATGATCCTCCATTGGAGTTATCCTCGGAGCCATCTAGTTAGGCTTGCACTCCTCGGTACTTAAATGTCATCATGCTTTTCTTTGTGGGAGATGCATCCTTGATCTATGGGTCCGATTCAGTTACGGATTTGGATTATTGGGATTGTGCATTTGATGACTGATGCTTTGATATCATCTAATTTTATGACTTATCACACGTTCGATGCCATACTGGGGCATAGTTCCCCCTCGGTTGAGATTTGTAGATCTTCATTTGGTTTGTACGATCATCCTCGGTTATGAGATAGATGTCAGGCTGATGGCTCGATTGCATTTTGTCTTGATTGTCTGGTAGAGTCTTTCTCGAGTCATTCAGTCAGGCTCGTACCTTCAGATATTGTCATGTTTCTTTGATGGAGCAATCTCAGGCACACAAACCCTCGTATCGCCTTTTCAGTGGAGTATGGGTCAGATTTCATATACATTCCCATTGGGTTATCCTTGAGTTACCAGGACATGACGGATGCCCCTGCTGCCACACTGGGGCATATTTCCCCCTCATCATCTCCTTGTAGTGCGGCGTTTAGAGCCATCGTTCATTCTCAGTTACGACGTTCAGAGTCGTCCTTTTCAGCTTGGCATTCAGAGTCATCGTGTCTCCTCAGTTACGACATTCAGAGTCGTCTCTCTCAGGCTGCCATTCATAGTTATCAGTTCATACTTCAGCGTTCAGAGCCACTATTCATTCTCGGTTACGACGTTCAGAGTCGCATTTTCAGTTCGACGTTCAGAGCCATCCTCGCATTTTCAGTTTCGGCATTCAGAGTCATCCTCGCTTTTCGGTTTCGGCGTTTAGAGCCATCATTACTTCTCAGTTTCGGCGTTCAGAGCCAGCCTCGCTTCTCAGTTTCAGCGTTCAGAGTCGTCCTCGCTTTTCGATTTCGGCGTTCAGAGCCATCATTACTTCTCAATTTCGGCATTTAGAGCCAGCCTCGCTTCTCAGTTTCGGCGTTCAAAGCCATCATTACTTTTCGGTTTCGGCGTTCAGAGCCATCCTCGCTTTTTGATTTCGGCGTTCAGAGCCACAATTACTTTTTGGTTTTAGCGTTTAGAGTCATCATCATCATCATCTTCAGTTTCGGCGTTCAGAGCCATCATCGTATTTTCAGTTTCGACATTCAGAGCCACCATCATTGCGTTTTCAGCATAAGCGTTCAGAACCATCATTATCTTCAGTTTCGACGTTCAGAGCCATCATCGCATTTTCGATTTCGGCGTTCAGAGCCACTATCATCGAGTTTTCAGTTTCGGCGTTCAGAGCCATCATTGCGTTTTTAGTATCGGCATTCAGAGCCATCACCATCGCATGTTCAATTTGGCGTTCAGAGCCATGTCTTCGATTCAGCATTCAGAGCCATCATCGTCAATTCTCAGTTTCGGCATTCAAAGCCATCATTATCATTCTCAGTTTCAACGCTCAGAGCCATTATCATCACTTCTCGGTTTCAGCGTTCAGAGCCATCATCATCGCATTTCCAGTTTCAGCGTTCAGAGTCATCATCATCGTGTTTTCAATTTCGGTGTTCAGAGCCATCATCGTCACTTCTTAGTTTCGGCATTCAGAGCCATCATCGCATTTTCAGTTTCAGCGTTCAGAGCCATCATCATCGCGTTTTCAGTTTCGGCGTTCAGAGCCATCATCATCGCTTCTTAGTTTCGGCGTTCAGAGCCATCACCATCGCATGTTCGGTTTGGCGTTTAGAGCCATTTCTTCGGTTCAATATTCAGAGCCATTGTTCTATTTGGCATTCAGTGCCATCACCGCTTCTTCCACTTGGCGTTCAGAACCGTTTTTCGTCATGCACTTTGAGTCACCATCTTTCTTAGTTTTGGCGTTCAGAGCCATTGTTCTGTTTGGCGTTCAGTGTCACCTTCATTCTCTAGTTCGACGTTCAGAGTCGTTTTACATACTCATTTAGGCTTTCTGAGTCACCATTTTCTTTCCTCTTTCCGACGTTCAGAGTCATTCCACCTCAGTCTCATCGTTTAAAGTCGTAGCTCTGGGCACGAGCATTCACTAGCATTGTACATCTTGCCTTCACGGCATTGCATTCACCCTCATTTTCCTCGTCTCGTTAGCTTGTGCTTATCGCTTATTCATCATGTTCCCCTAGACTTCCCTTTCCACTGCACACGACATGGTCCTTTGAGTTCACGACACATATTTCGGTCATGCTGTTGGGCACTCCATACTTGGCGTTCTCATGTACTTCACGTAGGGCAGTCCCTTTTGGACGTGTCCTTTCCTGTACTCCAAAGTGGTTCGACCGTTACCCATCTTTGACATTGATCTTCGAGTCACTTTTGGAGGCGCCTTAGAGGGAGCCTGGGTCCTTAGTGCAGCTTTAGAGGCCCTTTGAGACATGATTTTCTCTTAGGATTAGAGCTTTTCGTTCATCTGTTAGCCTGAGTGAGTTCGTGTTTCACTAGTGTCCCCGTGGGGGTCTCCCTGGTTCTTCGGTAGAGTTCACTTCGTTCCACTCATTATTCACACTTTCTTTTCATTTTAGTGTTCACATTCCTTACTCGTGAGCTCTACCGAAGAAGGGCATATTTGTAGACCCCCTTTTGGGGTGCATTTTATGCATTTTCTTTTTTTGCCAGGTGGAGCGATCCGAGAGTGCCACATGTCGACTCCCCATTGATCTTTATGGAATTAGGCAGTGGAGTTGAAGGACCTATGAGGGCATGACAGCTGAAAAGGAGATTCTGAAAAAGCCTGGAGGTCGTTAGGCTGTAGAGGGGAGCGTATCCTGTCAGAGGGCTATTACCTGGCAGCTGGAAGGTGCTTTTGGAAAAGGGGGAAGAAGATATTTTAGGGGGTCTGAAGAGAAGAGCTAGAGGAGGAGGGGTGCTGGGAAGAGAGATGGGTGTTTGGAGCAGCAAGCATAACGAGGGTTGAAATAGAGCAGGGGACTATAGAAACTGAGAAAGAAGTCAGAGAAGAGCATTCCCAGGTATGTTTCTTGTCCATCTCCATTATTATCCTGCTATCCACTCTCCTCTGTTTCTTGCTGGGTATTATTTATCTATTTGCTTAGGGATCTCCTATGGCTACTTTTGTTGATTGATATGCCTATATATCCATCTGCTGTCCTTGTGTTTGTGCTGAGGGAAATAGTATGAATCTGGCCTGGCTTGGTTGTGTGATGTCTGAAGGCCATTTTCCCACCGTTTCGCCTTAAATCCATTCTTTCTCCTTCTAGTTTTGTCTGTTTGTGTTGTGTTTTGGTCAGAGCATTTTCATCTGGGAGTGCAAACCCAGGGAATGGAAGCTGTAAAACTCAGTTTCAAATGGCAAGGTGAGACGATTCCACCCATACCCAGCCTATAGACATTGACGAAGTGGAGTTAGATCTGGCCGTGTTATTTCCGTTCGCATATGCTCTGTTTCTATTTCTGCTTTCTCCTCTGTTTTGGTATATCGGAAGTGTTGGGTTTCACGTTTGAGCTGACCATCTTGATTGGAAAGCTTCTGAGAGAGCTCAGCTGAGCTGCGCTACTTACAGTTGGATATTTCTGGGTGCCTACAAACCCATGTAAACCACTATAATGGAAATGGTTTCTGAAAGTGAAGAAGATGACGATCATTGGCATAGACGAGCTGCCCGCCAGTGAAGAACCTGAAGAAGCTTTACAAGTTACTGTTCAGATATTCGTGTCATCTGGTCAGATTGGTTACATTACTGGTTCAAAGGGGGCACACCATAATGCCGGGGAGTCTAGTAATGGAGGCCAGTGCTGGTTTAGCGGCTGGTTCTCACAATCGGAATGATATCGTGGTCAATCGTCGCGAGGGAGAAGCTGCTGGTAGGAAACCATTGGAGAATCTAAGTGGGAAATCATGCCAGATTTGTGGGGATGAGGTTGGACTTACTGCGGAGGGAGAGTTGGTTGTGGCCTACAGTGAGTGCGCATTGCCGATTTGCAGGACTTGTTATGAGTACGAACGCAACGAAGGAAACCAGGTTTGCCCTCAGTGTAAGACTCGCTTCAAACGTCTCAAGGCATGTGCTAGAGTTGGAGGCGATGAAAAAGAAGATGATGTTGATGACTTGGAGAATGAGTTCAATTTCTTGGGGAGGAGGAGGGATACCCAAGATATGCAGTACATTACAAAGGGCATGCTTCAGGACCACATGACTTATGGCCGTGCTAGGGATGCTAACTTTTGGAAGTTATCAAAGGCGAATCCTTGTGAAGGACTTGAATAAAAAAAATGGAAGCAAGTCATACTAAACAAATCGCTGATAACACCAATAGAGCACTGTGAATGGCTGAACAAACTGTTGACGGAAATTTGGCCCAATTACTTAAACCCAAAGCTTTCATTAAGGTTCTCAATCTATTGTTGAGAAACGCTTAAAGCACCGAAAATCAAGGCTCATTGAAAAAATCGAACTACAGGAGTTTTCGCTAGGTTTAAGCCCACCTGTTTTGGGCCTCCATGGGACTCAATGGTCTGCTACAGGTGATCAGAAAATCATGTGTTTGGGTTTTGACTGGGACACCACCGACTTAAGTATCATGTTTCTTGCTAAATCAGCCACGCCACTGTTTGGTACTGCTCGGATTGTTATAAACAGCCTCCACATCAAGGGTGATCTCCTCTTGATGCCAGTTTCTGCATGGAAGAGCATTTCTATACTCATTCATATCAACTCCTGAAGTGAGAATTGGCGTTGCATTTGGAAGTGGTGGCAACCAATCACTACCTGCAACAGAACTTCCCGGTGATTCTTCTTGGCTAGTTAAACTTTTTACTGATACCCTAGTTGGAACAATGGTTGAATCTCTTTGCCGTCGCCGTCAACATCAATCCCGTCATCGTCTTTAGACTTCCATAACCATTCTTCATTATCCTCACCCCCACCGAATATATCTCACCGTTGAATCTGTTCAAGTGCTGTCAGCTCGAACTGAATTCTAGCTTCTCTCTTTCTTCCAAAGCCAACCTCTATCTCCCCGTATGTCAGCGGCAGCATCGCCTTTGATTCCTCCAGACAGAAAATCTGATCTTTGTCTCTCTAGTCGGCATCATTTTCAGATTCTCATGCTAAGAGATGCGGCGTCATCATATTCTTTTCTTTTATAAGAGAAAGGGAATTAAATCGCCTTGCTGGAGTGTGCAAGGTCCGCCACCTTGTGTTGATCGGTTTCATGAAAATGACGTTCTCAAATGACGCTTTCTGACACAATGTTGGGTAACTAAAGCGGATTCTGGGGAAAATTAAATTGGCTTCTGGCTGTTTGTTTTGATTTTCGAGAGGTGGGGCGTTTTTACAGCATAAAGAGGAAAAGATCCTAGAGGGAAGGCTCTTGACTGTAAGCACGGTCATTCCGCGAGGATCACAGCCAGAACGATCCCTTGCATGTCGGAACCTGCTTTCGTGATGTACATTGATAATCTACCACCAGATATCGATAGTGCTTTCATCGGGAGTGGGTTTTCGGTGAACATGGTAAGGTTGTAGAGGCTTGTGTGGTTTATGACAAAACGGCACTCAGAAAAGTATTTCCTTGGGGACCACTGAAAATCATAGTGGTGTAAACGCAGATTTGACGTCTTTGTCTCAATCGATTGGAGTTGGTGTTGGTGAAGTTACTACAGCGGGCAGCCAAGTTCTTTTAAACCCTAAAGTTGGTGCCCCCTAACACCAAAGATTTGAGTCAGATTGCGCCTTCTCCTGAAAATGATCAAATTTAAGGGTCAGGGCAGATCATAGAAGCGTAGCAAATGTTGCTTGTGGTGGTGGGATTGGCCACATGAACGTTAAGAGAGTTATATACCCCCAAAGATAGTGTTATGGGAGCTGATGCTTTTGATGGGAATTTATAATATTTGTGGAAAGATAAAACATTGGTGGACAAGACGGCAGGGAGCGGCACCAGAGACCATAATGAATACATGTGCGTGGGTCCACTTGAATGAACTCAAGTTGCTGAAAAGAGGAGAGCTTCACCTGTATAAAATAAGAATATATTGGATTCGAAAATTGAAGTTGTGGGAAGTGATGACGCAGATAGGAAGCACTGTTATCTTGAAGAGACCGAGATGTGGTAGATTTTGAAGTAAATGGGTGAAATTTCCCCAACAGTGAAAAGAGAGGCAGCAGGAGTACCCCTCCAGAACAGACCCACCTCCGCAAGGTTTGCATGGCGACGTTTTGGCATGCAATCTTCGGCCACTTGTCACTCTTTAATTCCTTCATCTTTGATAAAATAATAATAATAATAAATAAATAAATGACTTCCCAAATCCTTTTTTTTTTTTTTTTTAACTAATTTTTCAAATCTTGGTTTTTCAAATAATTTCAAACCTCCAAATTTTTCATCCTTAGAATTCCTTAGAGTTTTTTTTAGGTTCCAAAGTCTTGTTTTTAATAAAATTGATTGCCATTTTCTCTTTGGCAAGCCTTTTTTTTTTTCTTCTCATTTTTCTTATTTAAAAGTGTTTTAAAATAAGCAAGAATTAAATCTCATAATTCCGAATAATGGAATTATTGGGATTGATTCATGCAAAATAAAATGGGCTTGGTGGGGGCCCAACATAAGAAAAAATTTAAAAATGAGTTTGAATGAGGTGCAGTGTTTATCATTGGTGATTTCTTATCTTGTTTAGTGATATATGAGTGACATATTTTATGCTCATTACTATGCACTAACCCCCTTTTTCATGATAGCGCGTTGTCGTTTGCTACTAAGGTACGCATCATCTCTCACTCTAATTGTTTTCTCGTACATGTTTCGGCTTTTAGTATGTGATCATGTCGGTATTCGTTGATTTTCTTGTCGATTGCCACGTCAGCTTCATTTTATCAGTAGAGACTCGTTTTTAGGGACTTGAGGGGTGCTATGGTCTTTACCGTACCTTCCCGATAAGTAACCTGACCCCCGAACCCATTTTTGATTTTTCATAGACCACCTTTTTCAAATAAGGAGTCAGACTTAGGGTTTTTCTTTCTTATTTTGTTTACCCTTTAAAAATAAAACAAAAATAAGTGGCGACTCCAAGTCATTTTCTAATAAAACAATAAATCATTTTTCAAAATAAAAAAAATCGAGCTCGCCATCGAGTAGGAAACGCATTGAGCCAAAATGCGAGGTCCACAGTATCCTAAAAGATTTAGTGCCTAATTAGAAATAATTTTTAGAATAGTTTTTGTTGTTTAGAACAAAAAAAATATAGAAAATATATTAGATAATCAAAAATTATATTATATTTTTAAAAATAAAAAATAAGGTGTTTTTAGGTAACATCTTTTTGTAGTTTTATGTTGTTTTAACTTATTTTTTAAGGATTTTTTTAAGAAATAAATAATTATAGAAATATGTAAAATGATTAAAAATAAAATACTAAATATAAATATTATTTTTAAAACATATTTAAAAATATTAAGAACATGTTGAAAACATTTTAAGTTTTCAAATAAACTTTTGTTCTATACAAATCAAATAATAATTTTTAAAAATCATTTTCAAAAACTATTTTTCAAAATTATTTTCAAAAATACTTATCAAAATAATATTGAGAGTTTAGAGTGATTTATTCTTGAATGGGTTTATCAAAAGGTGAAGAGCTGTATAATTCTTATATGATTTTTTGAATTTATAATAATATTTTATGAAGTATTTTCTTTTTTATAAAACCTCTTTTCGTATGTGGAGTCAATCGTTTTTGTTTTTTTTTTTTAATTTTCTTTAGACTTTAATAAAAAGATTTGAATTTATTGGCAAAATTAAATTTTTTAACTTTCCAAATTTCGCCATGTGTCACATTTTGAATATATGTCATGGTTAAATGTGTATGACTTATCATTTTTTCGAGTTCAAATTTTTTAAAATTGAAAAACCAAAATTTTAAAGATTAATTTAGCAATAACTTAATTTACTAAAAAAAATGATATCTACACATTTGTTTGAATTCTCCAAAATTAAGTTAATATTATTTCAATTCCTCTACAAACCATATGAACTTCAGTTTGTGTTAGCTAATATTGTATAAATTATTCATAGAAAAGAATTTTTTGGGTTTTGTGAAACTATAGACAAGGGCAACTTCTAATTTAAGCTAAGCTCACATGAGCTCTCAAAATGCCAAATTTACCCTTGTCTAAACTCCATCAAGTGACTTCTACTGGTGGACGTTAAACGTCTTGACTTTTGAAGACAAATTGGACAAGCCATTGAAAGCCACATGCTTTCCGGCAGGCTGTTCCATGGTCGGTCCAAGGGCACTCCTGTCTTTCCAAGCTCCATTTTCTCAATTAAACATCAAATTGTACAGCAAATCCATCTTCACTACTTCTTAATACACTAATCAACACAACAAATTTGGGGATGCAAAATGACCAAAACAACCTCATGAGTCATGACTTAGCATGCACCAGCCATATGCCTTCAATAAAACTATACTTTGTGTGGATCTTCCAAGAAGGTGATTTGGAGGTCCAAGATTTGTAGACCAAATGACAGAACTACCCTTAAATAATTGAATATTAAAAAAAAATAAAAAAATTAAGGCATTTAATTAAGGAAAAGAACATGGGGATCAACAGAAAAACATCAGAATGAAATGGGTATTATCAGAAATGAGATCATAGAGAAGCATTTGCATGTGCAAATGGGCGTAATGCATTGAATTAGTGAATAGAAATACAAGGCAAGTGACTGCTTTCTCCATTTGTTTCTTCTTTCTTGCTCCTCCTTTGTCGGCGATTATAATAGTATGAATAATTCAGACATCACATGTGCAGTAAGAGAATGGAAATTAGGGGAAGAAGGAAGGGGAAGGGGAAGGGGAAGGGGAAGGGTGAGGATGAATTTAAAAATGGGGAGGGTGGATTTGAATATTTGATTGAGGCATGATGTATGGTCCAATGGACGCGTGTTATGTGTCTGGTTGGGACATTCAATTTTTTTTTTTTTTTTTTTTTTTCTGTTTTTATTTTAATAAGAAGATTTGTTTCTTTTGTTCAAGAAATTTATGAATAAAAAAATATTTATTTATAATTCTTTTTTGAACTTCAATTGACATATTTGTTTTTGTTTTGTAAGATTTAATTTTACGGTCTTTCAAATTTCACTAAGTATTATATTTTGAATTGTATATCATATGTTGATATTTCACTAAAAAACTAAAATTTTAAAGAGGAATTTAATAATAATTTAATTAACTGAAATTTTGTATGTGGAGAGAGAGAGAGAGAGAAGGGCATGTATTGCACAATGGAGTACAATAATTTCTGGTGATTTTATGATAGGAGGGGACCGTGTAGAGGAAAGGACCATGGCTTTTAAGGGGGTCGTGAAACAAACACAGAAGCCAATGGACACCATACACTTAGAGTAAGTTTATAAGGTTGAAATGATAATTTGATTGTATTTCAATATAAAATAAAAATGAGAATGAAATTGGAGAAATAAATAAATTGTAAATAATATTTATATATTTATTTTAAAAATTTATATTATTATTTGATTGTTGTTTTTTAAAGATAATTTTAAAAATAAAATAAAGATTTGTTCTTCCAATTTTTTTTAGTGTTTTAAATTTTCTAATAAATTTTATAATTTTTAAGATTAATTTGAAATTAAAAAAATTAATTAATTAATTATAAATTAAATAAAAATAATTTAGAATGTTATCTTCGTAAGTAAGTAATAAATGTATGTGTATATTAAAAAATTTGACTTATTTATACTTAAAAAGTTAAATTTTATTTGTTTTTATATTCATTTAAAATAGAATAGTACTATAAATTATTAATTTCAAATAATTACTCTTTATTTCTAATAAAATAAATTAATTATGGTTTTATAAGATGTTAATATTTATATTTTATAATATTTATAAAATCATATAAAAAGTATTAGAAATGATTAATTTTGAATTATTATTATTTATTTTTAACAAAATAAATCAATTAATCTTAATATCTGTATTTTTATAATATTTATAAAAAATATAATTTATGATTTTATTATATTATTAATATTCATATTTTATTAAAAAAATATTATTTTTTAATTTATTTGTAATTAAAAATTTGTTTTTATTTTTAATAAGATATGAATTAAATTTAGTTTACATTGTATAAATTGAATTTAAATTTTCTCTTGTTGTTTTTTCTTTTATTTTTGATGTTTCCTCCACCTCTCCCGGGGCAGAAGAAAACAAAATTTGATTAAATTTTGTTTTGTTTGACTCTTCTTGATTATTATCTTTTGTTTCGCTTAATTCTTCTCTTGACTCTTCTTGATTTTGCTTTTGTTGATCTAATAGTGCAGACAACAGTTCATGCACGCAATAATTTAATTAAGTACGCAATAATTTAATTATGTCTAATAAGCTCTAAGCATAAAAACAGAAATAATTAATGTCTACTCTGTCTAATTTATTACAGAAATTTAATCATAAAAACACAGATATTGAATCTGAAAATTTTGTTTATTGAAAATATACCTTGATTACAGAGAGTTGATGAATACAAGCTCGTTGACAGTAGAGGGATGACTCAGACTGATGATTACAAGAAACTAAAATTTTTGAAAGGAAAATTACAAGAGAGAGAATTTTGGAGATTACTCTGATTTTTTCTCTTAAATTTTTGCTGTGGAGTTTGCTTTGGAAATTTTTGTGTGGAAATTTTGATCTTGTTTCTGATGAAGAGGAATGAAGTCCTATTTATAGGCGATCTTCGGACTTGAAATAAGTCTTTAAAGTGGTAGAGAATTTATTCTTTCATACGTGGAGCTTCAAGAGGTAAGCTTCCTTTTTCTTCTTGTCTTCATGTTTCTTCAATTTTCACGTGAGAGACAGCTGGATCCTCTGCAGAAGGTAAGGAAATTTCTTATGGCAGAAGACATTGAAGAGAAATATTATTCTCTTTCTACCACGTTGCCTTCCAAGTTGAATTGGAGACAAGGGTTACTATTCACTTTTGTCTTTTTGTAATCATTTCATTTTTATTTTATTTTTTCTTTCAAACTGCATCTCAGCAGCCTTGACATGATATGCACGATTTTTTTTTTTTACTAGATAAATACAAAGAAACCATTATAAAAATTTATAGCTATATAAAAGATTCTTGATATCTTTTATCCAAGAATTTCTAAGAGATTTTCTTCCAGACTTAGACAAGCTTCATTTTCAAAAGCATATTCCTTTTTGTACTTATCCACAAGAGAAGTGAATTGAGTCTGGAACAGAAAGGGAACTTGTGGAAGATCAGTAACAGAGAAGATTTTCTGAATGTTATCTTTAGCAATGAGATTATAGTTGTTGGATAAACCATAAATCTCATAATCAAGGTTTCGAGCAATCATTCTGGACCTCCAATGTCTGATCTGTTTTTTGGGATTGAATCTAGTACAGGGCCAAGGGCTTTCTGTACCAAACAATTGGTATTTTCTCTGACCAGTCTTGATGAGTATTGTATGTTAAGCAGTGTAAACTCCTCCATCATTTGACCATTCAGGAGGCTTGCTTTTAATGATGAGTTCAACTAATTTGTATCCACTGATGAAGGTATTTAACACACAAATTGCTAATTTTCTTCCAAATCCATCCGTTTGATCAGGATAGGAGAAAAATTAGTTGATAGAGTAAACCATAATCCATTAGGAGAGCAGGGGTTAGCTCTATTGACTCATTGTTGAACTTAATGAATATGGGCTTATAACTGTCTAAGTCAATATTAGCTTTGCAAATACTGTAAGTGAGGGCACACTTACAGCCATACCTTTCTAGTGGAATTTCCTGACACAATGGGTCAGTCTGGGGACAGTCATCAAAGGTGTGGTCATAATGAGTTTTCCAAGTAAAACTCATTCCTTGAATATAAACTCCAAACTTGCTACAGTCAGCCAAGAAATTCATTATGTGTTCTTGCTTGGCTTCTCCAGTACTTCTAGCTTTTTAACATATGAGCTGTTTAAGATCTGGAGAAAGGTCTTGAGAAAGATTTAGAATCTTTTCTCTGAAAAATGAAAATCTTGCAATTTGAAATCCTTGTTCTTCTTCAGAAAGTTATCCAATTTGAAATTCATTTTGAAGAGGTTTTGAAACTGAGAATTCTTTTGCTTTTTCTTTGCAATTGAAATATTCAAGATCTGTATCCATTGGGATGCAATGTATATCAGAACTTGAAGTGTCGGCCAAACTTTCTAATTTATCATTTATCTATTTAAAGTAAAAAGATAAAACATTTAAACCTTCTAACTTTTGAACATCACTTTTTGCATTCCAGATGTGGTCTAAAATGCATTTTTGTGATCTGCCTAGTCCCTCTGTATCTTTATGAACTCTGAATGATAAATTACTTTTAGGAATCACTGGAATAGTGAATTTCCCAAAGGTAATCTTTTCTCGCTCCATTTGTAGAGAAAATTCACAATAAGTTAGTGCTCTAATGAGTTTATCTTGAATATACCAGATTTGAAAATAAATTGAATTTATGAAAGATACATTATTGTGAATAACAACTTTAAACGAATTTTTGAATGTTTGGAAATCAAATTATTGATTTATATGAGCATGCACAAATACCATCATAATTTTGTTGATTTTCTGATTCTTCTTCTTGACTTGACTCTTCACTTGATATTTCTTGTGTTATCAATATTTGATTATCCTCTACTAATTCATAATCTTCACTTGAATTTTCATTTTCTTTATCAATCATTAATCTTATCATTAAATTTTTGAGTTTATCGCTTATTTCAAATGAATTAATTTTATTTTCTAGTTTACAATCTCTTGAATAATGACCTACCTTTCCACATTTATAACAAGTAGGCGTTTTCTTTTTTAGAGTAGATTTATTTGGAGATTTTGATTTATTAGGAGTAGATCTTACAAACTTCTTTTGGAATTTTGACTTTGTTGGAGGTTTTTTACCTTTTGTATTAATTTGTTTATTTTTTCTTTTTGAAGGGGCAACTATTGTATCATACCCATAATATGAACAAAATTTTCCTAATTCTTTTTTACTATCTTGTTTTTCTTTTTTCATTTAACTCTTTAGTTTGAGATCTGTACAAAGGGCTAACCCTTCATTATTGACAAAAGTAATTAATTCTCCATAGGTTAATGACTCATAAGGAATTCTACCATTATGAATATTTCTTATTCTTTGTCTAACCTTTTCTGCAAACAAAGTAGGTAAATCAGATATAAATTTTTCTTTCCAATAATGACTACCACAATCATTTCTAGACATAACTTTGACTAAAAACATATCTTTATACTACTTGAAATCTTGAAGTTTTGGACATCTAAGATTATTAAGGATTTCAGAAGTTCTTTCTTGAAAATAAACAGGATCTCCTATAAAATGTTTTGTTATTGCAAATATTAAAGTATTTACAGTGTCTTCTTCATATGTTTGTATAGATGTTCATTCTCCTTTGACTATAGTCTTTGTTGCATTTAATATATATTCTCTATCAATTTGACTCAAATAATGATCCCACCAACTTTTAAGTAAACCAGTAAATCCTATGACTAAGGATATTTATATTTTATAATATTTATAAAATCATATAAAAAGTATTAGAAATGATTAATTTTGAATTATTATTATTTATTTTTAACAAAATAAATCAATTAATCTTAATATCTATATTTTTATAATATTTATAAAAAATATAATTTATGATTTTATTATATTATTAATATTCATATTTTATTAAAAAATATTATTTTTTAATTTATTTTTAATTAAAAATTTGTTTTTATTTTTAATAAGATATGAATTAAATTTAGTTTACATTGTATAAATTGAATTTAAATTTTTTTCTTACAAAATTAAAATAAAAAATTATTTTTAAAAACAACTTATCTAAAAATGTTTATAGTATTCTTTTTATAAAAAAAAATTGAAAATATTTTAAGAAATAATTTGCACTAGAGAATCAAAATACCTCATGATTACATATAATTGAAATCCCATGTGGGATTTCAATTCCATCCAAATTATTTTTTATTCCATTTCTATTATAATTTAAGTTATCTAAACTTGAGAACGAAGGAGAAAATGAATGAGATGCTCATTTTCTCCTCATTCCTTTGTACCAAACATGCATTTAGAAAAATTAGATAATAATTAGATGACTTTATAGACTTTTGAACAAATTAGCATATATCTTGGGATTCTTTTTTTCTTTTTTAAATTTATATTTGTACCCACCTAATTTAATTTCTTTAAGTATCATTTTTTTAATACAAGTATCCATTGGTTAAAGACTAAACACCCGATTTCAAATTAATGCATACTCATCTTCTTGTTTTTCTTCCCCCATTTTTTCTTTTCAATCTCTTAGTAATCCTAATAAATATTTTAAAACATTTGTAATAAATAATCTTTGATGATGTTAAAAGTACATATTTACCATCTTTATAATTTTTTTTTTTCATTTTTTAGCACTGGAAAATGGAGAAATCTAGAAGTGCATGTATATATATATATATATATATATTACAAAGTCGAACACTTTAAAGGATATCTAAAAATATAATATCACATGTTTTAAAGGCATGTAAAATTGATAAAATTATAGATATTTTTATCAATTATTATTTTCAGTTTTTAGCACTTGAAAATGAAGGAATCGATTAAAATATATGTAATTTTAGGGTTGGATGGCTTTTAAAATATATGAAATTATACCTCTGAATATCCTTAAACGTGTTCTACTTTATAGTTTTGAACATCATTAAAAGCATTCATGCTTTCTAGCCTGGTCACCTCAAAATATTTTCTAAATAATTCCTAAATCTTCCCTAACTATTTTTATAATAAATATTTGTCAATAGTTATAGCCCTTAAAATACATTTATATAAAACAAACATTATTATAATGTATATGAACATAAACTACAATCTACAAAAAGAGGTTGAAATGTACTTTGAACTTAATTTAAACACTTTTTAGATCACAAATAAACTTGGGAGAATAAGCTTTGACTTTAAACTTTTGTTGAAGAGATGAAAAAAAATGAGAAAAGAAGATAAAAAAAGGCGTGCTGCAGAATAGTGATGACATATTTTAGGTGTATTAAGATAGTGGGTGGATTTGATACTTAATTTAATATGATATTGAAACTTAATCTAATTAGAGGTGTCAAGTTAAACTTTTATTTATTTATTTTTTGGTCTATTAGTTTATGCTAGTGTGACATTATCCATTCATTACATTTCCAGTCAAATTAATAGATCATAATAAACAACCCTATTTTTCATTTTTTTTAATAGCTTAGTCAATCCATTTAACCATCTTATTTCTTTTATATATTTTTTTTCATTTTTTTGTGCCTTTTTATTTCAGTTATTAATTATGAAATTGGTGGTATTTATTTTTTTATTGAATAGAAAAAATTAAAATATTTGACTTCTTTTATTAAGTTAAAAGTAATTTATTGATATTAATTAGTATAATTAAAATAAATTTATCATTCAATATAATTAAATTGAATTTATCGATAACTCCCTAATATTGTTACTTTTTAAGTTAAATTGTTAACTAAATCCAAACTTTGATCTCAAGTTTAAACTACTCTATTTCTTTATCCCCCATTAGTTAAAACCATAATTTCATAATGTTGTTCAAATTCCGATGTGGGTTTAAAATTGTAATGAAACTGTATTTCAAATGGTAGATTTTGAACAGATAAAAGAGAAAGAGGTTATTTTGAACAAAAATTTTAAGATCATGATACATATTATGAGTCCAACTCTTTTTAAGAAAATTGATATTTTAACACCATATTGAAACTTTGTACGACGGAAGATCATTGGCCCAAAATTCAACCTTTTATCATTGTAGCTTCTTGGGGCCTGGAGAGAAAAAAACACGTGAAACACTACTAAAATTCTACCTCTTGTCTAAACCGCGTCGTAGGCTGAGCAAGATGCTCCGCCGCGTTATTGGAGTGCAGCAATAGGCTATAAATATCAGCTACCTTCTTCTCAAAGCAAACCATCACATAAACTCCTTCAATTTTCCCTTATCATTGTTTCTATATTCTATCAACAAACTCCTTGCCTACAAACCCGACATGGCATCACCACCGTCTCCTCTAGTATTCTCGGTTAAACGGTGTGCTCCAGAGTTTGTTCGGCCTACAAACCCTACCCCACGAGAGGTAAAGCAGCTTTCTGATTTAGATGATCAAGAAGGCCTTCGCTTTCAAGTTCCTGTGATAATGTTTTACCCAAACAATCCTTTAATGAAAGGAAAAGACCCTGCAAAGGTCATTAAAGAAGCTCTAGGTAAGGCGCTTGTATACTACTACCCATTAGCAGGTAGGCTGATTGAAGGGGATGATAGAAAACTCATGGTGGACTGCACCAGTGAAGGGGTCTTGTTCATTGAAGCCGATGCCGATACCACACTTGAGAATCTTGGTGATTCAATTCAACCAATGTGCCCCTGCTACGAGGAGCTTCTGTATGATGTCCCTGGCTCCGGGGGAATTCTTGGTTCGCCTCTTATCTTAATTCAGGTAAATATTTTTTATTATAAGAAAATGTTTGGTAAATCAACCTAACCCAAAAATGATATTTGATTGGATAACTTAATATTATAATTTAAAATTATTTTTTACTTTAATTATTAAGTTAAAATAATTAATTTAGATAGTATTTATTTATTTTTAACTTAATACTGAATGTAATTTACTTTCATGTGTCACATACTTTGTTTTTAACTTTTTTTTATTTATTTTTATTTTTTACTTATTTTTAAAATTTTTAATTGAATAGAAAAAGTGAACATATTTAATTTTTTTAAATAGTAAAAATAACTTTTTGAAACCACATTAGTGAGAGTATATTTTTGAATTACTATTTTACATCCATTTTTTATAATAAATATTTTATGATTATTTTATATACGAATGTTTTATAAATAAATTTATTATTTAAAATTAATGAAAGCAAAGACGAGTTAAAATCAATGAAAAGAAATATTAATCAAAATTAATCAGAGTAAATATCTCTATTTGATGATTTAAAATAAATATCAAATAACCCAATACTTAAGCAAAAATTGTCTATTTCATTGGATGTTGCTAAAACATATATTGATAAAGCCGATGTTTGTACAATGCAGGTGACCCGATTGAGGTGTGGAGGATTTATATTTGCATTGCGCCTAAACCACACAATGAGTGATGGTCCTGGCTTGGTCCAATTCCTCAACGCCATAAGCGAGATGGGTCAAGGTCTGTCTGTGCCATCTCTGCTGCCCATATGGCAAAGAGAGCTGTTAAATGCCCGAAATCCGCCACGAATTACCCGTATACATCATGAATATGAGGAGGTAACCAACACCAAGGGCACACTAATGGCCATGGACGAAAATAATTTGGTTCATCGATCATTCTTCTTTGGCCTCAAGGAGATAAGAGCACTTAGGAACCGACTTCCTGCAAGCCTCGGTGCCTGCTCGACGTTTGAGGTTCTAATAGCGTATGTATGGAGATGCCGCACAATTGCATTTGCAGTAGACCCTGATGAGGTTGTTCGCATTTCATGCTTAATCAATATGCGAGGGAAGCGTGGTTTCGATCTGCCTCCAGGATACTATGGAAATGCTTTTGTGTATCCAGCTTCAATTACTAAGGCTGGAATGTTATGTAAAAACCCATTGGAATATGCGATAAGGTTACTGAAGAAAGCCAAGGCGGAAATGAGCCAAGAGTACATCAAATCAGTGGCAGATCTTATGGTCATCAAGGGCCGGCCCTCATTTACGCAGCCGGGGAACTATCTTATTTCAGATCTCACACATGCCGGGTTTGGAGAGGTCGACTTCGGGTGGGGGAAGCCAGTCTATGGTGGGGTTGCTAGGGCTTTATCTAATATTAGCTTCTGTATGCGGTTCAGGAACAGCAAAGGAGAAGAAGGGAATGTTATACCTATATGCCTGCCTCCGCCAGTCATGGAAAGGTTTGAACAGGAGCTAAAGAGAATGACAAAAGAGGCAGAGCCTGTTAGACTGATTAAATCCATGCTGTAAATTAAAGAGAATCTACATGGATTTTCAGAACTAAGCAATTTAATTTAGCTTAGGATCTCTTTAAAAAAGTTCACAACCTAAATGCAGCAGGGTGGAGATTACTAGTGATAGGTGTTATGTCAATTGTAGGCAATACGAAACTGTATTTGGCTTGAAGGCTCGAGTGCTGTTGAATACTTATTCCGGCCGGTGGTGTGAGCCATTCATCTTTTAGGAAAGGAACTGAGCTATGGATTTCTATGCATAGCATTAGTGTTTGCAAGTAGAAACATGTCTTGATAAACTCTATTTGTTTGGGGATACATGCAAGGATTTATCTCTTTTGAACAGAGCAATAGGCTAGGAAGACAAAAAGGGTCTGTCTTATGGGTGAATTTGTGTTTGCTATACCTTTTGAGAAATATTTACTTTTAATGTAGTTGTCAAAGTTCAAAGTTGTGGAAGTTATCTTTTCGTTGAGATATATAGTGCAACAAGAAAAAATCAACCTAAAAATTTGAAGGCACGTTAGCATGAAGCATCATTGCTCATGAAAATGCGACCCAATGATGTGACCCAACTTGGAGGTTAGGACACCACAATCATTTCACATGTGTGGTCTAAAGGTTTGACGTGAGAATTTGTAGTTAAGCTAACAAAAAAAGTTTTAATTTAAAATATATCCTTTCATACAAAAATCCATAAATTAAATTATGAAAAATATCCTTAAAAAGTAGTAGTAAAGTGAATCATTAATACAAAAAATATCCAATTAAATTAATCTCTTAGCTAAATAAATAAAGGGGCTTTTGCACCTTTCATAAACATGTCACTTATTACCAAAATCTAAGTATACCTAAAAATATTTAATAAAAGGAATGAATTTGAATGTGAATAAAGGATAGAGATCAAATATATTTATTTTGAAAAAATGAATTAGGGAATGTTTGTAATATGAGCCCAATCATACGAAATAAATTTGTATTACATGTGATATTTTTCATAAAGTCTTAAAGCATATATATTTTTCAATAAATGTGTATATATTAAAAAAAATTTGTTACATTGTTAACAGAATGCCTAACATAGTGAAACTTACGGAAGCATGTAGCCTTAGATGTTCCTTACATATTTGTGGGTGGAAGCAAAACCAATCTTACAGTATACCATAGTGTGGACCCGCATTTTTCATGTACATTTATGCTCAATGGTGAACTTGCTTTTTAATTCAAAACTGATTTTTATAAAAATTGGAGTTACCACTTATTTTTATTTATTTTTTAAAGGAAAAACAAAATAAAGAAATAAAATACTAAAAATGACTCCTTATTTGGAAAAGCATGACTTTAAAAATTGAATCCAAGTCTAGGGGTTAGGTTACATATTGAGAAGGTACTATAAAGTAGCACCCCTCTAAGTCCTAAAATAAATCTCTATTAATTAAATTGAGATAATTATGACAATTAATATATATATTAGTGATACCAAGAATCAAGAAAGATATCAAAGCAATAAAGAAATCATAATCAAGAATACTCAAGCAAGCCATGCACACTCAAAGAATCAATAAATAAAGAAAGGAAAGAATGTACCTTAATAGCATGTTAAGCGCTTCCATAAATAAGAGTGTTAGTTCACAAGTAATAATCTTATAATATATATAATGTGCATTAATTTCACTCAAGTCAAGAAGCAATGATATGGCAATATAAGAATCAATCAAGGAAATATAGATCAATCATGAGAATAGAATATACACACTAATATAAACAAGGAGATAGAGAAAAGAGGACCTCGATAGCATATAAAAGCACTTTCATAAAAAGATAGAGTTAATTCACAAATAATGATAGTTAATATAAAAATATAGGCTAAATCCCACAACAAAATATATAATACATCTTGAATCATGAAGTAAAATATGACAAAGAATGATTACATGGAAACAAGATATAATAATCATGCTTAAAATTTCAGAATTAGTTAATCATGCATTCCCTTTCAAAAATTAGTCTATATAAAATGCTAAATGAAGAATTTTGATCTAAAGGAAGGTTCAATTAGTGTGTATAACATATCTATAATGCGAATCAATCATCAAAAGTGCTCATAAGCATGCACAAAGGTGATCAAATTATCAAAATATGCAAAATACCATTAACAAAGCACAATAGAGGTTTTTACAAAATAAATTCCAAGTAAATATTTAGAGGTTTTATTTCATCAAAATAAAAATTGGGCAACATCTTTAAATGTCTAGATCAAAATCCAAAAGTTCAAATGAAATAATTATATGCCAATTAATACTAAATTAAATCAAAATTAGGTTTCTACACAAAATAATAATCATGTGATCAAAATAGAGGAGTTTATAAAATAAATCCTAAAACATTATCTAGAAGTGGAATTTAATTATGAAAAAAATTAGACAATCTCTCCTATGTGTTTAGATTATAGCCTAAAAGGTAAAATTATTTAATTATGTTCTTTTTAATACTAGTTTTCATAAAATCCCAATTGGTCCAGAACAAAGCATATTTCCATGACATGCAAAAGTTAAATTATTTGACTAATTCAGAGATGGTTGAAAATCCTAAAAAAAATTTTACAAACTATTTAATATGTCTAATTTACATGAAAAATATTCATAAAGTATGATCACACACATAAAATATTTAAAATTAAATAAACACCCCCTTAACTCTTGAAAAGAACCATTATAGTAAGAGAAAAAACAAAATTATATCTCCTACTTGGGAAATCAGTTTTGAGTGTTTCAGGTACCTAAGATTAAATTCAAGAAGTCTAGATTAAAGAAAAAATATCAAAAGGAATTAAGGAAGTCATTAAATAATTTAATTTTATAAAAAAATTCATAGTGTCCATAACATACTGAAAATGAATCTGTGGAAAGATTGATTTTTATCTATTAATTGAAAAATGATTTTGAACTCAAAAAAAAATTATTTTAACACATTTAGAAAGTCTATAACATCATTCAGTTATTAGAAAAATTTTAGGAAGGACTTAAATAATCTGAATTTAATTTTTCATCCAAAGGTTCAACAAATTACCCAAAGAGACAATAAAATATTTGTTTTTGAAGAACTTGAATGTAGGGATTTACCACTTCCCAAATTAATGTCCATGAAAATTATCCATACTTTCTTAACCTCATGTAATCATGGATAAGCTCACCAAGGTAAGGAATTACCCCATTTATGTGGAGCCATGATTTTATTTCATGTATTTCAAAATTGAAATTCATTTAAAAATTAATGGAATGATGCATACCGATTGAAATTGGTAGCGTGACTTTTGAAAAATAGATTTTCATACCTAATGACCTAATCATGAATTTTGAATGAGGTTGAAGGATTGATTTATTTATGGAAAGGGTTGAAAACAATTTTAAAAGTATTAAAATACATGAGATATCAAACACCAAATAATCAAAAGAAGTGAAAGCATGTGAATGTGAACTTACTTGTGAACTAATGTGAATCCAAAGGTCAACCTAAAGTGCAGTTGTATACAAGACCATTAGTGATCTATTTTAGGTGCTAAATTATGATACAAAAGTATCCTAAGAAAGTGTCTAATCAAGCCTAAACATGTGATCATCTATTAATGTCAAGTGTGTGTATTGTGAAAGGTGAGCTATAAGCATCCATTAACCAAAAATACAAAATCAAAGAGACATGGATTCACATTCATATAAAAGCCAATTTTCATGTGCTTATCCAATGACTTAGGTAAAAAAAAAAAATTAAGTTAAAGAAGAATTAGTTCTAATCATACAATTATCACTCAACAAGCATCAACATAAAATCAATATATCATCATCATCAATTGATCAACAATCTGTGCAGCCTATACATCCACACCTATCATGACAAAGTTTCATATCCAAATGATGCAAAATAAGAGAAGAAGAAGAAGGAGATGGAGAATAATAATAAAAAACAAAGTCTTAAACACTTACTTCCAATTCCAATGATGCAAAGTGATATCCCAATTGCTAGTTGCTATTGTCTTCTCCATTGAAAATCAAGCCATGAGAAGTCTTTATATGCAATCATAATATTCACATTAAACAACATTAAGAAATTGAACCTCAAGCCGCCCCATTAAAGCCACCGAAACGCCATTATTTTACTGCAAAACCTGCCACCAAATTCATGCTCATACAACCACCAAAACACCATTCTTTTTCCATAAAATTAAGCCTCCATTTTCGTGCATATGCAGCCACGGAAACACCATTCTGTTACCATAAAATTCAGCCACCGAATTCATGTACATGTAGCCACGGAAACACCATTCTTTTACCATAAAATTCAGCCATTAATTATGCATACACAGCCACCATATTCAGCTCATTTCTCCCTTGAAATTCAGCCATTACAAGTCTTCAAATGCGTACTCATTTCTCACCTTCTCTTCCACAAATTTTGAAAAAATGGGTATTGCTTAAATACCACTAAAATTAAGACCAGAAGTCCAATAGGAAGCACCTAGAGGGAGGAGGGGGTGAATGGGTGATTTAAAAATTTAAATAAATATTTATAAATTATAACCAACTTTTTACCTTGAGAGATATTGGGGATGTCCCAAATAAATAAATGATTATACCTAGAACTTTAGGTATATACAAATCTGATTTTTAACTTTTAGGGATAATATAATTGTTAATATCTAAAATATCTATTGAGATATGTTAGGAATAATAAAATCATCCAAAATAACCAACCTAACAAACTCAATAACAACTCAACAAATCAATCAAAAGACATCCTAAGAAAAGTTAGGAATAACAATAATTGGTTATAGGTATAACCACTACAACCACCAAGATAACTAACCTAACAAACTCAAAAGCAAACTATCCAATCAATCCAAGATAATTAATATTATCAACTAGAATATAACAGTAATAAAATGATATGTAATGAGGTATAAGATTTTACATGGAAAACCCTTACAAACTGTGGAGATAAAAAACCATGAGGTCTAAGACCTACCAATCTAAATCCATTATTCAAAATCAAGTTACACATATTTATGTGGCCGCTTTAACCTAAAGACTTACTCTTCGGCACCTATAACTTAATCCATATCTGCGACGTAGCAACTCCCTGTTGCTCCCTAGTAGATCCTTCGATCACACTAAAGGGATTAAGGTCTTTAACCCACGATTCAAAGATTCAAATCCTTGAATGAGAGATCAGGAATGTGATGGCAATTAGGTTTTCTTCACAAGGAGTCCTTCTCTAAGAATGAGAGGTCTCTAATCTCTAAGATCTCTACAATCTCTTAGCCCAAATCTTTAACCCAAAAGGGGTTATAAGAGAGGTATTTATAGGCAAAAGCCATAAGAGTTTAGGTATCTCAATTTTCCAAATTAGAGTTTGAGTGAAATTCATTTAAAATACATTTCTAAACTTGGCAAGACTGACATGACCATTTGAGTGGGTTGATCATTTGAGTGGGATTAACTGTTTTAGCAGTCCCTACTTATTGAAAAATTATTTTAAAAATATTTGAAGTCCAAAAATGATATAGAATCTTTTCATACCTCAAACAAGCCTTATATGCCACAAGCCAAACCTTTTTAGATGTGCTTGTGACTTCTCGGTTGGACGAACAACAACCCTTGATCTTCAATGGAGAGTAAGTTGCTATCTAAAAAGATTTCTATGGCCAAACATTAATTAGAACAAAATTGCTAACAAATAAACAAGACTTAATGTTCTAACAAATTCAACCACATTTCTCCTTAATTCAACCACAATAATTAGCTCATTTCTCCACAATAATTCACCGTATTTTAGTGCATATCATTGTGAATTTTTAGCCATGAAAAGCCTCTACTCAACCACAATTCAATTCTATTACATACCACTAAATTGTATACACTACACGACTTGAATTCTCATGCATTGCAACCACATGAGTTCTCCACTTTCAACAATTAAAAATTTAGGCATATATTAGATCTCCATTTTGAACAAGTAAAAGGAAGGTTTGCTCTACCTTGTGTGACATATGTTCTTGTCCACTAGCAATCCATATGTAGCCATGAAAATTTTCATAATGCAACCATTAAATCTCTACTAAACTAAGCATTGCATGACTGGCATTTCTCCACTAATTTATACCCTGACACACAACTGAAACTTAGAGGATAGTCCTATTTTTACACAAGATACTATGGATCCAGTGATATATCATTCCCATTACTTCTAGTACATGAGTGACTCATCATAGTGGGAGGTTTATATGCCATGTATTATGAAGCAATGAGAGTGTTGGTGCTCATAACTTAGCAAGGAGCTTTGTAGGGATAATTAGAATCTTTGTGTTATAACAAGTTTGAATTTCTATAGAAACTCCATAAAAGATAAAACCCATAGGTGTGAGTTAGTCTATAAGAGAAACAAAGGAGTAGATGGAAAGGTTGAGTTTTATGTGGCTAGGTTATAGCTAAACGTCATAGTTTGAAACATTGTTACTATGAAACATTGTTTTGACTATAGGATACCTTTTCACCAGTAGCCATACTTAAATCCATTAAAGTAATCCTATCCATTGTACTTTATCTTATTTATGAGATATGACAATAGGAAGTTGAGATAGAGTTCTTGAACAATTGTCTTGATATTAACACCTTTTTATGCAACTAGACATTTTCATAGCAAAGGGCCTTGTGTGTACAAGAAGGTTTAGGAAAGCATAGTGGTGCTCTAAGATCTTGCAGATGGATGACAATCTACTCATTGAGAATGATGTAAAGATATTGTCAGCAATCAAGATCAATTTGTCTACTCAATTCTAGATGGAACACAATATATTCTTGGGTTTAAGGTTCTTTTAGATTGCAAGAATAAGGAAATTATGCTATATCACCTACATCGATAAGCATTTGGTTAAGTGTATGAGGCAAACTAATAGAAGGGTTGCTACCCTTTAGGTTTGGATTTAGCCTTTCTCAAGATCGATGTCCTTAGACATCTAAGGAGAAAGATCGTATTTAAGTGGTACCTTATGTCTTTATAATGGGTAGCCTTATGTATGCGATGCTATGTGCTAACCGAATATTTGCTTTATTGTGGATATTATAAGTAGATATCAGTCAAATCCAAGTCTAAAACACTGGACAATTGTCAAGCATATACTTAAGTATCTTTGGAGAACAAGGGATTATGTGCTTGTGTTTTAGAGTCTTGAGATCTTTTAGAGGGGTGATGTGATAGTTGGATGGATACCTTTTGTAGAGAACCTGACAAATCCTTTTACCTTGACATTGATTAGGAAAGTCTTTGATGGTCACAAGGATAACATAGGTTTTAGATGAATATTTGTATGCTTTGATAGCATGATGTTTTAAGGGCTAGTGAGAAAATGTTAGGATAAAACCTTTAAAAGCATGACATGATGTAATAAATTTGGAATGCATTATTTATTTAATGATGTTCCAAGTTCACTTTTTATCTATCCTTATTCTATGCATTATACTTTATGAGCATTTTGGTGTTAGGATAGAGACCTTAAAAGTATGACATGATGTAATAAATTTGGAATTTATTATTTATTTAATGATGTTCTAGTTTCACTTTTATCTATCCTTATTCCATGTATTATACTTTATGAGCATTCTTGTCTACTTTTTTTGCATTGTACGTTACTTAGGTGTATTAAGAGTTGCACAGAAAATCTAAGTCATGGGTTCTTTGCAAATAGATGACTGTTCACAATCGGTTCATGGGCATAGACAACCTATTAGAGGATGTAGTGCACCATCTCCTAATTGAAGGGATGACTAGTCTTGGCTATTGGGATGGGTTTCTCTTGGTGAATACACTAGTGTGTATGGTTGCACATTGGACATGGCTTATGGTGAGTTATGACTTAAGGCGATCAAGTGGTCATGACTCCACCAAGCTGCTTCATTGTGTTGTTTTTCAACCTCGAGAGAATATTGAGCTTGTGTTGAAGTTAGCAATGGCTTTGACCTACGGGTGAAATCGTAAGTTGATCATATATTTTCTATGGATTGGGTCACTATTGATAGAAGCCGGTAGCAATAGGTATTCTCAATAAAGGCACCTTGATATCTCTTGGGATTAAGATAGTATGTCCTTTTGGGTGATCCTAAGGAGATATGTTCATGGAAACTATGGTCATAGTAGTTTCTTAAGTGAAACTTGACATAGGCCCTTTGAGATCTAAGATATGTCAATCGAACACACAATAGGAGGATTTGTAACTCAAGGATGGTAGAGGTAGTCTTGAAAGGCTGATAGTTTTCACCTTGTTAGACTACGAACAAAAGTTCATGGGGAGACTAAACACAATGGATAGCAAGTCATGGACCCGAGCACTTGGTGTCTCATTGTTATTTATGTAGGATATTGAGTTCAGTTGATTCTCTGTATTGGAATGTTGAATCAACTTTAGAATTAGATTATAAGAGAGTCAATATTCCTATGGGCCCTAGTGATCCCCACTCTGAGCTTATATACCTTGTCATTAGGTGTATAAAGAACTCTTTATCGATTTGAGTAAGTGGTTGCCAGTAACTAACAATGATCAATGTCGAAAAAAATATGTGCAAAGATAAATTTTGTCCATTCATTAAAAGTCACGTGTCAATAATTAACTAATAACATGTTGACACTTGTTTGATGGGTCTTGCAAAAAAAAAATGATTTGATAATTTAAAAATAATAAAAAATCAATTAATTATGATAAAGCAAAACAACATTACAATTATCTTAATTAATTAATTATGATAATTAAAATAAATAATAATAATTGCAATAAATAAGATGATTATCTCTAGGAAAACAAGAGATAATATCAAAATAAAATTTCAACCCAATAAGTAGAGGGTTCCTCTCATTTCAAAGCACTCATTGTATGCTGACAAAATTTTTTACAATTGTTGAAGAAACTCCTTCAAGACTCAAGATTTCTTGAAAAGATGAATATTTGAAGATCTCTTAAAGAGTTAAAAAACATATGAAGATTTCTTGAAGAAATTGATGATTCGAAGATTTTTTTCCTTGAAAGAATTTATTATCTAGTGTCTATTTATGAAATCATGACTTTTTGATCCAAAATTAAACATGAAATTGTCTAAAACGATGTTTGTGTCTTTATTAGAAAAATCAGGTGCATATTAAAGATTGTAAAGTTTAAATAAATCAACTTAGAATTTTGTCAATAATTTTCTTAGTTGAGAAATTTTTTGTGTTAAAAATCATTAAGTCCTACCATACTAAAGAACGAGATTACCAATGTTGATGTCACCAATGGCTGCTAAATGTCTATAGTTGTTGATAGTTGTTAAATGTAAATGGCATAGTGGAAGTGGTATTGTCTAAAAAGCTGGATCATAGAGTTTTCCTTCATGGTGCATCCAACCCAATCAGCATTGCAAGAGCCAGTTAAACAAAGGGAACTTTGTTGAAGAAAGCAAAGTCCATAGTCCATGGTTCCCTTTAGATATCTCAAGATACTTTTCACAACTTGCATGTCAACCTCTGTGAGAACTTGAAATTGTTGACAAGATTTGTTTACTTCATGGACAATACCTAGTCTTGTAAACGTGAGATATTGCAAGGAACCAACAAGTTGTCTATAAAGGGTTCGATCAACTGGATGATCATCAATTGGGGTAGCCGTAGGTTTGATAGCCATGAGCATGTTTAAGTGAGAGCACTCAAGCATTTTCATCCCACACTAAGTCTCTAAGATACTTTGTTTGGGAAACAAAGATACCACTTGAAAAGTTGCAAACTTCTAAGTTGAGAAAGTAATGAAGTTGTCCCAAGTCCTTCAAAGAAAACTCTTTGCTTAATGTATGAATGAGATTATCAATGGTGGTTGTATCATTTTCGGTGATTATAACATCATCCATGTAAATCAATATTAGAATAATAAAGTGACATGTGTGTTTGGATGAATAACGATAGGTTTGCTTTACCACAACAAAAACCCATATGGAGAAGGAACTGAGAAACTCTATCGAACCAGGCTCTTGGAGTTTGTTTCAAACCATAAAGAGAATGATTAAGACAATATACATGATTGAGAAAGTCTTCATTGACAAAGCCAAGGGTTGTTCCATGAACACCTCCTTGAAAAACCATGTAAAAAGTCATTATTGACGTATAGTTGCCTCATAGTCCATTTTAAAGACACTGCAAGTGAAATGATCAAGCAAATCATTGTATGTTTGATAACTGAACTGAAAGTTTCACATAAATCCAAACTTGGTGCTTGAGTAAAGTCGTGAGCAATCAGTTAAGCCTTTAATCCGTCTACTATTCCATCAATATTAAGTTTTGTCTTAAAAACCCATTTGGACTCCACTATGTTTGCATCGGAAGGCCTAGGAACAAGATCTCAGGTGTGATTGTGATCTAATTTCGTGCCTTCCTCTTGCATTGCAGCATATCAGTGAGGAATTTTAAGTGCAACATAACAGGTTTTTAGCTCACATATGTGACCTCTTGTAGTAGCAAGGATGATATTTTGAGATTTAGACTTGGGTCATTTTAAAATCTATTTCGAATGATCATTGTAGATCCTTGGTTAGTTCTTTTCTCTTTTGCAGGAAGAAAGATATCAACTCCCTGATTCTTGTTGATATAAGGAAACACATTAAAAAGTTTGTCATTGCAATCCTCATTATTGCTACAAGATATGCTTGAAGAAGAAAAATTGCTTAAGGTCTCTATAATATGATAAACTTGAGGACTAGTAGGAGGTTTAGAGCAAGCTGCATGAGTATCAAGCTGAGAATTATGTTGAGGGGAAATAACACAATGAAAAGATGGAGAACAATTTGCATAGGCATCAAACTAGTTATGATGTTGAGGAGAATTAACCCACACATCAGCATTTGCAATAGTTTAGGAATAGTGATCAGCTTCTGGGTCACCACATGGAGTGACATTCTAGAGTCTAGCAAAAGTATTACCAAGACAGGTTGTGGAATTGCAACCATTATTAAGGGTTGTTGTTGTTGACTCCAAAGTATTGGTAGTTGCACAACCTTTAATATTTTAAGTAGAGCATCATAAGTTGGGAATGAAACCATCTCTAACAGAATCTGCATGGAGTTTTTGTTTTCAAAGGAATAATCATACAAAAAAATTTTCTCATAAAAAACAACATGACGTGTTATGTATACTCTCTTTATCAAGAGGTGTAGGCATCGCTTGCCCTTGTGTAGGGAGTTATATCCAATGAAAGCACATGGATAGGCTTTTGGTGAGAATTGGTTTTGCCTATAGTCTCTAAGGTATGGAAAACACTAGTATCCAAAAATTCTCAAGTTGTTGTATTCTAGATGTTGTTTGAATAACATATAAAATGGACTTCTCATATTTTAAATTATAGAATACAATCAATTTATGAGATAGGTGGTTATAAAAAATGCATCCACCCATAGTCTGAGGGGTAGGTTTGCATGAAATATCATTGTTAGGCCCATGTTTACAACATGTCTATGCTTTCTCTATGCAATACCATTCTATTTTAGAGCTCCTAGATAGGAAAATTGTTGTGAAATTCCACATTCACTCAACTAATACTAAAACTCAGCAAGTTGGAACTCACCCCCTCCATCACTTTGAAAACATTTAATGTTTCTCTCAAGTTGAGTTTCAACAAGTCTTTGAAATTTCAAGAAACATTCAAAGAAGTCTATTTTTTTTTCAAAGGATAAATCCATGTATAACAAGCATAATCTTCAATAAACACAAAATAATACTTGTGTCCTTGAGTGGAATTATTTGTTGCAAGCCCCCACAAACCATAATGTATTTTACTAGGAGGATTCATAGAAGTCTTTCTTGTTGAACCAAAAGAAAATTTATACTTCTTGCCTAATTGACAACTAGCACAAACCGAGAGAGATTTAGTCCAACTAGACATATGAATTAAATTCTTATCTTGTAAAAATTTTAAGGACTTTGTTTATGGATGTCCAATGTGTTGATGCCAAACCTCTAATGATGCCTTGTTGGAGTGAGTGGCTGCCATGGCTTGGATAACATCTTTTCCTAGTGCATATAGACCTCCTTTGTTAATTCCTTTGGCTAGAACTTGCTGATGGTTGTCCTCTATAACAAAACCACTTGATGAGAATTCTATGGAACATGAATTATCATAAGTTATCCAATGGATAGAAATTTTTTGTTAATTTCTAAAACAACTAAGACTCTATTAAGATTCAAGTTTCCATGTCTAGTTCTTAATTTAGCCTCTGCAATATTTGAAATCCTTAAGGGTTCTCCATTTCTAACAAAAATTGCATCATTTCCTTTATATGGAACAACTTGGAACATCTTACTAGGATTGCTTGTTATGTGGGTTGTGACTCCTGAATCAACATAGAAGTTGAGATCACCCTTTTCTTCATTCAATGTCATAGTAGCCAAAGCTTGGGGAATTTTATCTTATTGGTATGAGTAATCAAATTTTGTTCCAATAATCCAAATCAAAGTGATTAGCCTTATTACAGATTTGGTAAATGCGAGTACCACTTGATTTTTTAGGTTGTTACTTCTATTGCGGGACTAGTTGTTCACTAGGACTGTTTTTAGATGGCTTGCTTCTAATACCAAAAACTTGTTTATGATCCCAAGGTCCATGGTTATTGAAGTGATTAGTTGGAGTGAACCTACAACCACCTCTAAAGTGGAATTTTGCACCACATTTTGCTTCCTCATCCACACTAGGAAAAAAACACTTGTTCATGATTAACAAATTCTTTGTTTTCTTCACTTGCACTAATCAACAATTGTTCATGCCCTTGTAAAGCCAAAATGAACTGATTGTATGAAGGTTAAGGCGGCCTTAATAGCATGGTGACTCAAAAGTGAAAAACTGTGGATAAGTCATAACCACCCTTGAGATTAGTGACTATAACATGCCAAAACCTTCCATACTAATTGAAAATGAGTTGTGGTTAAACATATAAAAATATTTATGGGAATAATAATTTTATGAGTTAATTTCACTCTCACCCCTTGAGATTTAGGGTAAATCCAGTAAGCCATCATTGGTTTCGAATTTCTTTAGTTAACACCCTTATGGATATATTCAATCTATTAAATTTATTTTTTAGAGAATAAAAATTATTTTTAGGGCATGTTTAACATAGGTACCAAAAATAACTCTAAAAGATAATTTTATAAATGAAATACATCTTTTGGGTAATAACATACCAAAATTTAAAACCACTAGTGACTAAGTCTATTTACAACAAATATTAGGGGGTATGAATGGAGTTAACTCTATTTTAGTTCTTTTACCATGAATTTTTGTACAAGGCTACCAAAATATTGGTAACAGCGTCTAAAAAACATAAATAAAGAAATTTTTACACAATAAAAAGGTGAACTAGCTACCATGAAATCAAGGTGTATTCTTTATATGTCTACCTCCAATAATTTATGAACTTGAGTTTTTTTATCATAATTCTAGGATTAGTTTGTGTATATGGTTCATTGAGCATGTAGCTTAATGGGCATTCTAGTAAAATTTCTCAAAATTACATAAAGAAAATATCTATTTAACTATCCGAAATAACAATAATTGGTTCATTAAAAAGTTGTGTTTATATCCACAATGGAAAACTTTAGCAACTTAATTATTATGCAATTTAATTCATCATAAATATTCATGTTCCTTACAATCTAAACATATTTGTTTTGATAGGTTTTGCATCATATAATTAACTAAAGTGGGAAGATTGAATTAATATAAACTAAATATATCTCAATGATTTTGAATGATGTTTATATATTATAATATCTAATACAAAAACGACTAATCTTCAAATTTTCCGCAATGTCACATCTTACACTACTTTCACATATTCAAGCATAACACTAGTTAGTTGAGACTTTCACATCCTTCCTAGCTAGTGGGCATAATACTAAGAACTTCATTCTCGTCACATGTGAGTTTCTTTCTAGTAAGGCAACTACTTTGACAGTTCCTTCAAGCTTGCTAACGATGTTCTCTTATTTTCTCTTTATTTCCTATACATATGTTTTAATATGAAAGTGAAATTTCATTGAAGTATTAAAATCTAGAAGCATGAATAAGGAGATGTAGTCTAATTGCAAAGACTTCAAATAAAGCCTTCCCATGAAATGACCAATCATTCTCCTCTTATTTAAATAAGTGGGATGAAAATGATGCAATGGATGAGTACCAGATCTACATTAAAATTCTTACACAAAAATTAGACAATAAGATGCCAACAACAAATGGAATGGAAACAAAGAATGAAATCAAAATCATCGAAACGATTGAAAAGAAAATGGAGCCCATATGAGAAAGAATTTTTTTATTTTTATTTTTCAGTTGTTGAATAAATTCCTTCAAGATTCAAGATTTCTTGAAAAAAAATGAATGTTTGAAGATCTCTTGAACAGTTAAAGAATATAAGAAGATTTCTTGAAGAAATTAATGATTTGAAGGTTTTTTTTTTATTTTTTTTATTGGAGAATTTATTATCTAGTGTCTATTTACAAAATCCAAACCTTTTGATCTAAAATTATATATTAAATTGTTTAGAAGGGTGTTTACGTCTTTATAAGAAGAATCCAAGGGCATATTAAAGATTGTAAAGTATGAATAAATCAACTTACAATTTTGTCAACAATTTTCTTATTTCAGAAAATTTATGTGTAAAAAATCATCAGGCCTTAACCTACCAAAGAACCAAATTACCAATGTTGATGTCACCAACAGTTGCTAAATGTCTATATATAATTGTTGATAGTTATTAGATGTCAATAGTGGAATGTAAATGACATTGTTTGAAAAACTTGATCATAGTATTTTCCTTCATACCACAAGTGAACTAGTAGTAAAGCAAAGATTCTATATTGCTATTGATTATCAATTCTGGTGAAAGATATCCTATGAGCAGGTGCCATGAACAATCTAAGATGGCAAATTGAGGTGATGCTTATAATAATGTAAAATTATATATATAATCGTTTTTTACACACTCATATGTCACCCAATATTATCCAGATATCCAATACAAATAATAACTATATATATATATAAGCCCTTTCTATGTGTTAATATTGTCAACACAATTTTACAAGCATAACTACATATTTATATTTAACACAAGCATAAAATCATTTTTTATTTTATTTTTATAACAGTCTTTGAATACCCATGCCAACTTGAGCCTTGTCGTTGTTTATTTTGTTCCATTTATAGTCTTACCTTCATGTACACATGGTGTAAGCATAAAAACAATTTTGTCCATGCTCAAACACCCACCAATAGACATTGAGGTTTTATTGTTTCATTTCAGACTAGTATTGAATTAGTCCACATTATCCAAATCGTGTAAAGTTGTCCCAAATCTTCCTCTAACCTTCTGTGGAGACTGACCATACTTGAACATGATGTGTGAATCTAGAATCTTCTCAAAGATGGAAATTACCTTCAATAAAATATCTGCAAGGGAAATTCCTATCTCTTAGTACTCCTGATTTTAGGCTAGGAAGACCATAATTTTCTCAAACTCAAACATGGTGCTATATCTACACAAAGTATCAAAAGACTAGAAAATCAAAATAAACAACTAATCACATAAAATGACAATAGTAAAAGGACATAGTAATCAATATCTAGCTCAAATAAAATACTAAGTTACATTTATTTAATAAGTTATTTTAGAGTTAGAATAATAATAAATTTCAAAATTCATAATCAAATATTAATTATAGGAGAACTATATGTAAGTTTAGGATTAACATAAATCACATTTTGTAATTAATCATGGAAAACAAAGAGTAGGGAAAGTATATGTAAGTTCAGGATTAATTTGAAAACTCGTATTTGACTTACATCCCACAAAATATTATGTATGAAAGGGCATACTAACTAGTATTAAACCATGAACACCTAAAGAAAAAGTAAGAAAATGATAAAGGATGTCATTGATTTAGAATGACATCAAATAATATTAAACTATAGAAAACTAAAGAAAAAGTATATAAATAAAAAAAATGAAGACTTCATCCTCTTATTTCTCTTTATACTAGTAACTTAGAGAAACTAGAAAAAATTGAGGAAATTTCATTGCTCAAATAAAATTAAAAGCATCTTTGACTTTATTCATATGGGGAATAGAACTTTATGGCTCTCAAGTATGAAGTATGAGGGGGCCCTCTTGTTTGACACATGACACTCCCATTTCACGATTGATATTCTTTCAATTTAGGGTTCACAAAATGTATTGTTTAAAATTTGAGAAAATTGAAGAGAATTTAAGATTATAGTAATTTCTTAGACATTAAAAAAATACTTCTGAATCTAAGGTTTTATTTTCCCAGAAATTAAATTCAAAGAAGCACCTTGTATAAGCATAAAATTTCTTCAATTTTCAATAAGAAAATAGACAAACCATAAAAATTTAAAGGTATGATTCGATCTACTTTCAAATGAGCGAAAGTTAAAGAAATCCCAAAGTAATACAAACTAAACATGAATAAGATTACCATATGCTAAATCCTTGATAGACTCATGTGTAGTATCTTCTTTTTCTTCTTCTTTTGTGAGAATTGAGAATTTCATAGATCATTGTTTGGCTACTAGGGTTCAACTAGCCAATATGTGTTGAGTTTTATATATTTGAAGGCTAGAGTTTAATGAATCAATATGGATTAGGTCTTTAAGAAGAGTGGGGCCCACCTTAGATACAAGTATATATAATGGGACTACTTTTCTCAAGTACTGTGTGATTAGTCTTTTACAATTTAACACCATATTGTGTCCACATATATATGTATATATTAGGGTTTCTCTCTTTTGAAAGATCTTTCACACACATGGAATTATAATTTTTTTTCAAAACAAAAAAAAAAATGAAAAAAAAAAAACCTTATTTTGGTTTAGTGTGTAAGATGTTTCATGTTTACTAAAATTGTAATAATTCAATTCTTTTTTTTTTTTCTTTTTTTACATCAAAGTAAAAATAAGATGTTTTATATTTATTGAAGCTATTAATAGTTGGTACTTTTTTTTTACAGCAAAATATAGTATTTTAATACTAAACAATCTCACATTCCAACTTAATATACTAGCCTAATGAGTAATCAAAGATATGGAAAAGAAATTTAGATAATGAGCTTCTAAGCACCTATAGAAGGGGCCTTCAGTGCACATGGTTCTCCAAAAAGTTGTGTTTGTATCTACAATGGAAAATTTTAGCAACTTAATTATTATGCAATTTAACTCAAAAGAATGATTTATGTTCACAAAAATCTAAATGTATTTGTTTTTATAGGTTTTTACCATATAATTAACCAAAGTAGGAAGATTGAATTAATATAAATTAAATATATCTCAATGATTGTGAATGATTTTAGATATTATAGTATCTATCTTAATGCAAAACCCAAGTACCTTCAACCTTTTGTAAACACCTTTTGTAAATACCACATCTTGCTCTACTTTCACATATTCAACCTTAACACTTGTTGGTTAAGAATTGCACCACCTTCCAAGGGGGCATAATATTGACAACTCCATTTTTTACTCACATGAATTTCATTATGCTAATGCCATCTACCTTGACTATATATTCTTTCTATCTTGCTAAGTATGTTTTCTTATTTCCTCTTTTTTTTTTTCCTATACGTATCTTTTAAAATGAAAATGAAGATCACTAATGTATTAAATTCGATAAGCATGAATAAGGAGAGATAGTATAAGTGCAAAGAATTAAAATAAAACCTTTCCATGAAAATAACCAATCATTCTGCTCTTATTGTAGAGAAGTAGGATGAAAATGATGTAAAGGATGAAATTTAAAAATTCTTACACAAACCTTAGACAATAAGATGCCACCACAAGTGAAATGGAAACAAAGAATGAAATTGAAATCATGGAAACAATAGTAAAGAAGATGGAGTCCATATAAAAGAGAAGCTAAATATATATACAAGAAAGCTTTGCTTGAGGCTTACATGTTTGGAAGATTGTAAATTTATTTGATTATCATTTTGGTTTATTTTCGATTTCTCTAACCCCTTTTGAATTTTGGCATAATTGCATCCTTTCATTGCATAGTACCTTGTCCTGGGTGTTTATGGTATCAGAGTAGATATTTTCTTTCTTGAGATGATACATTCTTAACTTAAGATAATTCCACTCATCATCACTTAATTTTCTTGCATCTACCAGTGGGGTAGACTGCGAATTCTCTCTTTTTTCCAGTGGGGAAAAAAGGGCTTGGTATTTCTGTAGCTTCTTTTCCAGAGCTTTAGCTTTTCAGGGGTTAATAACAATTCTTCACCATTAAATGTACGGCTTATTGGTTGGTAGTACTGCAAATCAAGACAGACTCTGCTAATGGTGAAATTTCTGTTGCAGTTGCAATGAAGCTTTTTGATGCCTTTTTGATAACAAAAGGGATCATCCATGAGACGACAAAATTTAGAGCCATCATATTCCATGTCTTTGACAAACTTTAGACCAGGAACCTCGAGGCCAGGGATAACTGAGAGATAATAATGAAGATCTTGAAGGTACAATGCTCAAAATTTCTTTTTTGATGGTGCTATAGTTGAGTTGGGCTTTATTCCAGGTTCCTGAAGTATACCTAACCAACTTTTCTTGATTATCAACCTTTTGCTTAAGAATTCCCCCAAACCCAATGTCAGAGGCATCCGTTTCAACAATCTTAAAGGCTTTAGGATCAGCTAAAGCTAGACAAGGGAGAGTCTTGACTCTAGACTTAACCGTTCTGACAATCTTGGTATGATTTTCATCCCAAGGAATAGGATTTTTCTTAAGTCTTTGTCTTAAGGGGGCACAAATAAGGCTTAACTCCTGAATAAAGTCTGAAACGTAATTAAGGCTTCCTAAGAAACGCTGTAATTGTTTCTTATTCTTAATCTCATCAGGAAATTTATCTGCAAATTCTAAGGATCTTTGAATTGGGGTGATGGTTCCTTGAAAAATGTGATGTCCTAGGAACCTAATCTTGGTTTGGAATAGATTAATCTTACTGGCAGAAAGGCTTAAGCCATTATGCTTAACAGTCTGAACAAACTTGTTGAGATGCTTCCAGTGCTGCTCAACAGAGTCTGAATAAACCAAGACATCATCAATGTAAACAATAATGAAATCAGAAAATTGATTAAAGATTTCATTCATGATATTCTGAAATTCAGAAGGTGCATTTTTAAGTCCAAAGGGCATTACATTCCATTCGTAATGTCCAAAGGGAACAACAAAGGCTGTTTTATACCTGTCCTTCTCAGCAATCTGGATTTGCCAAAATCCTGATTTCATGTCGAACTTAGAAAAGACTTTAGACTTTACTAACCTTTGTAAGAGGTCTTTCTTATTTGGAATAGGATACCTAATCCATCTTAAGGCATCATTAAGAGGCTTATAATTTATAACCAATCTAGGAGTTCCTCTTTCTAATTCAGCTTGTTTCTGGACATAAAAAGCTGAACAACTCCATGGAGACTTAGATGCCCTAATTAACTTTTTATCAAGGAGATCCTGTATCTCTTTTTCACAATAGCTTAACAAATCCTTATTCATTTGAATAGGTCTTGCTTTAGTGGGAATATTCTTCTCACTAAAATCCGGCTCATATGGTAATTCTATCTCATGTTGTTTTCTGTGCCAAAATGCATTAGGAGTGCTTGAGCAAACTTCCTCAATAATCCTCTTCTTAAAGTTTTCTATTGATTCTTGGGTTTTCTTAACACTCAGTTGATCTTCTATTCTAGCAAAATTAATCTCTTGTTTTAAGAGATTAACATGGTATTCCTTGGCTTGGATTACCTGGTTTAAGGTATTAATGCTTCTTTCATCTGGGGGGCTTGCGAACCTAAAAAGAATTTCATTATCTAAAAGTTTGGTTCTTATACCTTGATCATCTACCCACATAGGATAGATAGAGCTTAAAAAAGGTGCTCCAAGAAGAACTCTTTCTTTGAGATCCTTGACAAGTATAAAGGTTTGCTTGATACAAATGCCTTGATTGCAAATATGAGCATCAGAAAGTTTATACTCAATGAAAAGTCTTTTACCATTAGGACCAAAAAGTTTTTGCTTAGTTTTTTCATAAAGCTGTGTTGGTACTAAACCTTCTTGTATACAGTTTAAAGATGCACCTGAATCAATTAAAGCAATAAGATCAATAGCAAATTTATTCTTGATTACTATAGTAATGGAGACTTCCCACCTTTGGGAAATAACTTTACTGACAGTATTCAAGTACGCATTTGCTTCTTCCTCATTGGCTTGTGAAGATTCATCATCAAGGTTGTTAACAGGATTTCCAACAATAATCCTATTAATTTGTCCTTGGAGATCAGTTAAACCAAAAGTTGAGAATTGTCTTAAATTCTTAATCTCCTTCTTATACTGCATTATTTCTTCTTGAAGATCCTTAATAGTTACCTCCTTGGCAGGCTGCTGGCTAAATCTTGTAAATATTTCATTTAAATTATAAGGATTAATTGTCTTCTTAACTCCTTGCTTACTGACTGTCTTTCTAAATACATCATAAAGATCTTGCTTGGTTTTTTCATCTTCAACCTTTCTTAAGACATCTAGGACTAGCTCTTGTTCCTGGCTTATAACATTAATAGTCTTGGGTCGACAATCACAATTACCCTTAACACAACTTGCTTGGTCATTAGAAGTTTGGTTTGAGATCTCCTCACCACTATAATCTAGTTGATTAGTATCGTCTTCATTATCTGAATCAGTTTTTATGAAGGTTAATTGTTTCTTAGAGTTTTCCTTGACATCTTGGGGATAAATGGATTCTAGGACAGTTTCTTTACTAGCTTTCCATATCTTAGATATGACATTAATACGTTTACAGGGATAATCTGGATGATCATCTTGTTTGAAGAGCTCAAACCAGATCCAATACTTAATGTTTTTCTTTTCTTGTCTTAAGTAAGAGTAAAACTCTTCTTGGTAAATGGTTCTAATATCCTTAGGGACGGATCTAAAGAACCAGTCACGTTTTTCCTTGTTGGCTTCAGAATAGAAGTCTTTTCTTAAGAGATCTTTGTTAATTTCAAAGTTCTCATCACTTTCACTTACAGTGTCAATCATCTGGGAATATGTGGGAGACACATCAGGAGATGCTTCCTGATTATCAACCGGCTGAGAACCTTGGGTAGACTCTTGATCAACTGTATAGTAGGGTCTGGCCACATTGGTTTGACTCCTAACACCAGTTAGCTTAATATTCTTAGGATTAGCTGAAGTAGATCCTTCTTCTGTCCTGAAGATTCTTACAGGGATAGAAGAAGTTGAAGCTCTAGAGGGTTCAAATTCTGAAAATCTAGGGATGCTAGAGTGACGGAAAGAGTTGGAGAAAATCAGATCTCCTTCTCCATCAGGATATTGAACAATTTGTTCAATGTCTTCAGATCTTTGCTTAATAGCCGGAACGGCATTAGAAAAATGCCAAGATTCAGGAAATTCAACATCCTTCCACATAATTTGCTTAGGAACTATGAAATTGGACTTACTTAGCATATCTGAGTGGAAAAGAGTGGTTTCTCCTTTGGGGCTGGTGCACAATGCTCCAGATCCAACGCTTGTAGTCATGCTCTTATAGGCGAACCTAATTATGATGGAAACAGGACTGTTTCCTTCCTTAAACTTAAAACCATGAGTCTTAACATGAAGAACAACCGAATCTAAGATGTCGGCATCTTTTAATCTAACTGTGAAGTTAGGAAAACACTGGAAATAAACAGGACCAGCATTTAATCCTGCTTGGACAGCTCCAATAATAGAATCTCAATAATCGAGATGCCTATTATCCCTTAAACACATGACAATTGAGGTGTTTAAACCTAATCTTGTCAAAGGCTTAGCTGCTACTTGAATCATACCAAAGTGTATGAAATTATAGTTGTCACGCTTATGCTTTTCTATGGACTTGCTATCTAACAACCTAATGACTTGATCTTCTTGCTCCAGGGTTACTGACTGTTCTGAAGTTTTAATGGTGTAGTCTGTGAAAAAGCTGAAGGTTCCTTTCTTATAAATTTCTTGATTAGGCAACTTGGGTAATTTCCAATTATCTAAATCATTTTGGATCTTAGGATAATTAATCTCTTCACTGTTAACTACAGTGTCTTGAGAATCTGTGGATCTCCTAGACATGTTTCTGAAAATCGAATTCATCTTAGGGTTTCTTAATCTAGAGCCTAATAGCAGATTTACAGACCCAATCAGGTAATCACCTCTGACCGTCAAATCGCCCTAACAAACGCCTAACCACGGCTAACAACGGGCATAACCCGGCGAGGATCGCCCCAGGCAAACTGCTACCTCTCCTAGGATAGATCAAAAAACACCCAAAACGAACCCGACTTCCCTTCCCATGGCTCTGATACCATAAACACCCAGGACAAGGTACTATGCAATGAAAGGATGCAATTATGCCAAAGAACTTGTCCTGAACTATTGGGACTACCAGCGAGCATGGTTCAATACTTTTTTAATTCAAAATAAGGACTTCCATCATTCATGGATGTTCTATTTCCCATCTAAGCATCAAATCTCTTCTTTTCCCTTTTGGTTTAATGACTGGTGGGCTTATTTCGGTCCAACTGACAAGATTCTTCCTAAGCTTGTCATTGATGGTTTTGAGTTATTCAAAACCTCTTTCCTTCCTCCTAAAGAACTTTCAGCCTTTTCCCCTTTGTTATTTTTCTTCAACGAATTTGGCCTTGCATGGATAGTCCAATGGGACTATATTATTATTTCAGATGAAACAGCAGCTTTTCCAGTCCTTGGAAGGACCTTCAAAACTAAGTGGTGGGATGCATTGAAGAATGATGCCTCAATCCAAGCAGTAAAACAATATTTTCTCAAACATCCTGCGCAAACCTCAACTTCTGAAGATATGTCTCAGTTTCTCCTAAAAAAGCAACAGCTCCAAGCTAAGCTAGCCACTGCAAGGACACCTCAAGAGTTTCAGAATATCCTTGACCAAAGCAGTTCTGGCTTCTCTCAAGGAGATTCTTATGCTGATTCTGATGACTCCACTACTAATTATCTCCAAGATAATGAAGATGATTGTGAAGGCATTCTCCCTCCCATAAGAAAATCAACCAACTAATGATGCTCAGCTCTTTTCAAGCTCGTAATCTTTACAGTACAAACAGATGGCCTAATAGTCAGCATGACAGCCTAGCAAGCAGCCTTCTCAACCGAAAGCACCGATAAAAGCAATATTTAAGTTGACCGCTACAGTAACGGTCAAAGGGTAAATAGTAACGTCGGTTACTATTCACTCGTCACTATTCACCACTATGTAAGATTCCATTTTTGGCTATTTAAGGAGTCTTTCTCCTCTCTTGGGGGGCAGAACAAATTCCTCCCTCTTCTCCCATTCTCTCCTCCTTCTCTCTATACTCTCTCTCTCTACCATGTAAGCCTCTCTCTCCCTTAAGCTTTCCCCTTCTACCTTCTATCTTCCAAACATGTAAGCCTCAAGCAAAGCTTTCTTCAAAGCTTTCATCTTATCTCTCCCCTTGTAAGATACTCCATCTCCTTATGTAATCTTATATATCTATGTAATTTTCAAGTTTCAGTTTTATATATATATATATATATATATATATATATATATATAATATAATATAATATAACAAGGTAGATGATATTTAAAACTATGATGAAATGAAACAAATATAGAAATTTACATCAAACTCACAACAAAAGAGTATAAGGACCTCTCTATCTAAAATCACAACAAAAATAAATATATGAAACATAAACTTATTCTTAACCTAACTATCCCAACCTTAGCCTTAGCATTGACCATTATTGAAAAATAAACCTAAACATTAAAAAAAATTTGTGATATTTCAAGAAATCATTAGGTGTAGAAAGAACTCCTTACTGGTTTGAGTAGATTGTCACCACCAACTAACAATGATCAATGTTGAAAGAAATATGTGCAATGAAAATGTGGACCTCGCATTTTGGCTCATGTGCTTCCACTCAATGACGAGTTCGCTTTTTATTTGAAAATGATTCTTTGATTAAGAAAATGAGTTCTTTACCTTGCTTAGTGACATGAGTGACATATTTTATGATCATTACTGTACACTAACCTCGTTTCTTGATAGCGCATTACTCGCTTGCTGCCGAGGTACGCACCCACTCTCACTCTGATTCATGCTTTGTTTAGCTCCCAGTGTGTGATCATCTTTTGGTATCCATGTTTAATCAATCAATTGTCACAAGTGCTTCATCTTATTAGTAGAGATCCGTTTTAAGGGACTTAGAGGGGTGCTACGGTCATTACCGTACCTTCCCAATAAGTAACCTGACCCCTAGACTTGACTCGATTTTTTTCACAGACCCGCTTTTTCCACTTAAGGAGTCACAAAGGTAGAAGTATTACTCTACTTCTAATATATCTAGAACGTCATCCATTATCTACATAAGGGTAGGTTTAATTTATTGAAATTTCAATAGGAACAACGGTCCATATATATACAAGATTTTGTGTGAATGATTGTAATGCTCTATTAATATGTGAAACTGTTCATATATATACAGGAGATAGAATAACTATGGGTAAAATCAAGGAAGAGAGTCAATGACTATAAGCTGTTTAAGGAATACAACTGTACAAGGATTCATTAGGGTAGTGGTCATTGACCATTGAATTCAGTTATACCCCCCCCCCCCCCCCCCCCTCACAATGTGGTTCCATTGAAAACACCAATCTTAGGTAAAAGGTGAGGCAATATACAGGTTGTGCTACTTTAACACCCTTCCTCTCTACATTTAGAAAACAAGCCACTTAAATCATACACAAACATATTGTTTACATTAAAGTGAACAAAAAAAATTATCTCCACAATTCTATAAAAGAGTGGTTACCTATGTTTCTGTCTAGTGATAATCTCCTAGACTATGTTGTTGATCAACAGAAGAAATAGCATTTGATCAAATAAAGCACACGATGTGAAGTCCAGTTATACATGGACTTTGTTACTTGACAAAAATCACACAAACAATATCTTGATATTGTGCAAATGGATTTTTGCTGGATTAAGTTACCTAAAGTACAAAACCAAAACAATAATTACGGTTTCACCTGGCTGTAACATCAAGCTGCATCCTAATCAGAAGAAAGCAATAGTGATAACCGTCTACTCATCCATATAAAGAGAGCTCTTCAAGTAAGTCTAAGCATGAAACTGCATTCATGGAAACTGAGAAATAATTGATATCTAATTTGGTATAAATTTTGCATTGTTGAACTTCAATATAACATACCATGAAGAATGTCATGAAGGATATAACTTTGATATCTAATGGGTTTTTTGCAGTGTGTGGATTTTCACTATGAGGAGCTTTTTAAGAGAACCTGTTTATTTGCAAGATCAACATGTGACATAGAAAACACTCCAATTAAAAATAAGCAAAAATAACCACCATTTGGTTGCTGAACAAAAATAAAAATAAATTGACATATATGTATTTTTGCAATTTATAAAAAAATTGTTACACGAGATTAATTGTTGCAAACTGCTAAATTCAATGCATTACATAAGCGTACAAGATACTGCACTAGATCCTATAGAAGCACAAGTTTATGATAAGAATATATCTTTTAGGAGGTTTCACAGCTTCTGCACACTAGAGAAGCTATTCATACAAGCCATCTAAAATTAACGATTCATCATGTGTACCCATTTCAACAAAGTGGCTTTTCTCCATCACTATAATGTAATCAACATTCCTTACTAGACTTATTAGTCGAGCTATGATTAACGTTGATCGTTGTTGAGAGTTATGCCTTAGTAGCTGCTGAAAAAAAGACTGAAATCATCAACCACATGCAATTGAAGTCAACGAGATTACTAGAATGCTGAAGCTATTTTTATGTTTCTGTTTTTGCTGTTGCTATTTTTATGTTTTTTGCTTTTAAGTTAAATTCTGATGCTATTTTGTAAGAGGTAGTTGTTTGTTCAACAAGTAGCTTGATTTGATGTTTTTTTTTAGGTCATATCTGTTACATAATCGTGTATAAATTCAGCCTTGTGATCTAATAAAAAAAATAAGAGCAGTAGCAGCATATCTCTGTTCTCTATTGCTTGGTGTGTTAACCTACCCTGCATCCAACAATTTGGTATCAGAGCTTTTTTGTCTTGAGGGACCAGTGAGGTGTGTGAGCCTAAACACCGTATACCAAACCTGAATCTGAAAACCTTGCAGAAATGGAAGAAGCAAGCTTCACAGCAGCATCACCAGTCTTCAGTGGAGAAAATTACCAAACTTGGGTTGTCAGGATGACTGTTCATCTACAGGCTCTTGATGTCTGGGAAGTAATAGAGGAAGATTATGAAATTCCTCCACTTGGAGCCAATCCAACTGTGGCACAAATGAAAAACCATAAGAAGAAAAAGACGAGGAAGGCTAAGGCCAAGGCTTGCTTATTTTCTGTAGTCTCACCATTAATTCTCACCAGAATCATGCAACTTGAATCTGCTGCAGAAATCTGGAAGCATCTACGGGAAGAATATCAAGACAATGAAAGAGTCAGAAATATGCAGGTGATGAATCTGATTCGAGAATTTGAAATGGTGAGGATGAAGGAGTCTCAAACTATAAAAGACTATGCAGAACAACTTCTTACAATAGCAAACAAGGTGAGGTTGCTAGGTAAAGAGTTTTCTGATGAAAGAGTTGTTCAAAAAATTTTTGTCACACTTCCTGAAAAATATGAAACTACAATTTCTTCTTTGGAAAACACAAAGGATTTGTCAAGTATCACCTTGGCAGAACTACTAAATGCTTTACAAGCTTTGGAACAAAGAAGACTCATGAGGCAAGGAAGTTCTGTAGAAAGAGCTTTTCAAGCAAAGACACAGACCAATGAAGGCAACACAAAAAGGAGGAAGAACGAAAAGAACAATAATAAGCCAAGCAACAACAACAATCAAAAAACTGGAACCTATCCACCCTGTCCTCATTGCAAGAAAACAAATCATCCTCAACAAAAATGTTGGTGGAGACCAGATGTGAAATGCAACAAATGTGGTAGACAGGCACACATAGAAAGGATCTGTAGAACTCAGCAGCAGCAGGGAGAAACCAATGCAGCAGCTGAACAATACCAGGAGGAGCAACTATTTTCAGCAACAAGTTTTGCAAACGGAAGCACCTCTGAAAGCTGGCTCGTGGACAGTGGTTGCACAAACCACATGACATATGATCAAGATCTCTTCAAGGAGATTGATAGGACAACTATTTCCAAAGTCAGAATTGGAAATGGTGATTATATTCCAGTAAAAGGTAAAGGAACAGTAGTTATTGAAAGCCTAACAGGTTTAAAGCTCATTTCTGATGTTTTGTTTGTGCTTGACATTGACCAAAATCTGCTAAGTATTGGACAACTTGTTGAGAAAGGGTTTAAAGTTTTGAAGATAAAAATTGCATAATCAAGGATGCTAAAGGCAGAGAGGTGTTCAACATAAAAATGAAAGGCAAAAGTTTTGCCTTGAATATGTTGAAGATGAGCAAGTTGTTGCTGCACAACATGAGAACAATACAATGCTTTGGCATAAAAGATTAAGGCATTTCCACCACAATGTCGTGCTCTACATGAAGAAGAATTAGATTGTAGAAGGACTCCCTGATTTAGAAGAAGAACTTCCTATATGTGCAGCCTGTTAATATGGGAAGCAAACAAGACTTCCTTTTCCTAAAAAAGCAGCATGGAAATCAACACAGAAACTACAATTGGTTCACACAGATGTTAGTGGACCTCAGAAGACACCATCTTTGAAAGAGATTAAGTACTATATTGCATTTATTGATGACTTCACAAGATTTTGTTGGATTTATTTTCTCACTTACAAATGTGAGATTGCTGATGTGTTTTGGAGATATAAGGCCATAGTTGAAAATCAAAGTGAATACATGATCAAGGTTATAAGGTCAGATAATGGTACAGAATATACATCAGAAAAATTCAACAAATTTTGTGAAGATGCAGGCATAGATCACCAACTCATTGCACCATACACCCCACAGCAAAATGGGATGGTGGAAAGAAAAAATAGAACAATAATGGAGATGACAAAATGTCTTTTGCATAAGAAAGAGCTGCCAAAAAGTTTCTGGGCTGAAGCTGCAAATATAGTAGTATTTTTTGCTAAATAGACTACCAACAAAAGCATTGTAGAAACAGACACCTTTTGAGGCCTGGTTTGGTTATAAGCCTATGCTAACGAATTTAAAGACCTTTGGTTGCTTGTGTTTCTCTTATGTTCCTCAGGTGAAAAGAGATAAGCTAGATAAAAATTCAGAACCAAGAATTTTCATTGGATACAGCAGCACCTCAAAAGCTTATAGAATCTACTTGCCATAAACTAGTAAAATTGTGGTAAGCAGAGATGTTAAGTTTTTGGAAACGGAAAAATGTAGCTGGGATGAGCAGAATCAGCAATATATTGATGAAGATGTTGATGAACTTCCAATTAGAGGCTTCAGGACACTTTTTGATATTTATCAAAGGTGTAATATAACTGTTCTTGAACCTGTAGGGTTTGTTAAGGCTGCTGAAAATAAAAGATGGAGGGTTGTAATACAGGAGGAGCTAAATATGATTGACAAGAACAACACTTGGGAGCTAGTAGATAGACCTTCACACAAAAAGCCTATTGGGGTTAAGTGGGTTTACAAAACCAAACTCAACTCTGATGGTTCTATAAATAAGCAAAAAGTAAGGCTAGTTGTCAAAGGGTATGCACAAATGTTTGGTGTTGACTTTTCGGAAACCTTTGCACCAGTAGCTCGTTTGGATACAATTAGGACGTTGTTGGCTCTTACAACTCAAAGAAAATGGAAGATTTATCAACTAGATGTGAAGTCAGCATTTTTGAATGGCTACCTGGAGGAAGAGATTTTTGTCGAACAACCAGAAGGTTTAGCTATCAAATGAAAAAAAGAAAAAGTATACCTTCTTAAGAAGGCCTTGTATGGGTTAAGACAAGCCCCTAGAGCCTGGTACAGCAGGATTGAAACTCACCTGCTAACTTTAGGCTTCCACAAGAGCTTCAGTAAATTTACACTCTACATTAAGAAGATTGAAGAAGATATATTAATTGTTTCTCTATATGTTGATGATTTGCTTGCAGGGTTTGTGAACAAATTCAAGGTTGAAATGGAGCAAGTCTTTGAGATGACAGACCTGGGTGAGATGTCTTACTTCTTGGGAATGGAAGTACACCAGAAGCAGAATGAGATTTTCATCTACAAACAAAAATATGCCAAAGAAATTTTGAAGAAATTCAAAATGGAGGAATGCAAACCTACATCTACCCCTATGAACCCGAAAGAGAAGTTCTGTAAGGAGGACGGTGCTGAAAAGGTAGATGAAGGACTTTATCGAAGCATGATTGGATGCTTAATGTACTTGACTACAACAAGACCAGATATAATGCATGATGTAAGTCTACTTTTGAGATACATGCATTGTGCTTGTGAAATTCATTTCCAAGCAGCAAAGCATGTGATAAGATATGTTAAAGGCATTGTGGATTATGGCATTAAGTTCAATCAAGTTCAAAGTTTCAATTTTCATGGATTTTCTGATAGTGATTGGGCTGGTTGTGTTGACGATATGAGAAGTACTTTAGGCTATTGTTTTAGCTTTGGTTCTAGTGTTTTTTCATGAAGTTCAAGGAAGCAAGAAGTCGTGGCTCAATCCACAGCTGAGGCAGAGTATATTGCTGCTGTTGTAGCTGTAAATCAAGCCTTATGGCTTAGAAAGTTGCTGACAAATTTGGATATGAAGCAAGAAGTGAGTACAAAGGTGTTTACAGACAACCAAGCCACTATATCTATTGCAAATGATCCAGTTTTTCATGGTAAAACAAAGCACTTCAAGATTAAATTGTATTTTCTGAGGAAAGTATAGAAAGAAGGAGATATACAGCTAGTCTACTGCAATACAGAAAGTCAGAATGCAGATATTTTGACTAAAGCTCTTCCTAAAATAAGATTTGAGTTTCTACAAGAAAGACTTGGAGTTTGTAGCTCCTAAGTCAAGGAGGAGTGTTGAGAGTTATGCCTTAGTAGCTGCTGAAAGAAAGGCTGAAATCGTCAACCACATGCAATTGAAGTCAACGAGATTACTAGAATGCTGAAGCTATTTTTATGTTTCTATTTTTGCTGTTGCTATTTTTATGTTTTTTGCTTTTAAGTTAAATTCTGATGCTGTTTTGTAGGAGGTAGTTGTTTGTTCAACAAGTAGCTTGATTTGATGCTTTTTTTGAGGTCATATCTGTTACACAATCGTGTATAAATTCAGTCTTATGATCTAATAAAAAAATAAGAGCAGTAGCAGCATATCTCTGTTCTCTGTTGCTTGGTGTGTTAACCTACCCTACATCCAACAATCATCCTTACTTGAGGATATCTATGGCCTCCTAAACAACACTTTCTGCTAATCAAGGACACCAATGATTTCATCGAGTAGAAGAATGGATGGATTTGAAAGCACTACCCTAACAACAGATAGTTTTATTTTTTGCTCTTTTGTCAATGTTATACCAACTTAACCCAACTACATTGCATTGAACTAGATGAATATCAAAAAATGATTGTTAAGACCATAATGTGTGCTTAAGATGTCTAGTGTAGTTTACTTTCTACTTCTATTTCATATCCTTTCTCAAGAAAGTTGATAAATGAATGTGCATGCCTATTTTAGCAGTTTCTTCAATCAGAACAGAAGTGGCATTGGACCACCCATAAGCAATGTCATCTCTTATGCTCAAACATAGTAAGGCAGGTTCCTAGGTCACAAGTCCAATTTGACTTAACCATTCCAATTTCAGGCTTTTAATATTTTTTCCATCCAAAAGTACCTCTCCTATACTAGAAGATATTGGAACATTAAAATTTGAAAGTAGTTTTTTTAAAAGGATTCCAATGACAGTCATATAAAACCACAAGAAAATAGGTAAGCAGAAGATAGAAACTAGTGTGTATCTAATACATAATATAGGATCATCAAACAATTCCATGAGTGGAATTATACTACTTTTTCCTCAACCATTTGTACCAACAAGAGCTACAAATTTTCTAGTAGGTATAGTCAAGTAAAACCCACTCATGAAAAGAATTTCAGAAATTTTTGTTGAATTTAAGGAATATTAGCAGGTACACTTAACCTACTAAGCAATATTTCCAATTTAAGGAATATTTTCAGCAAGTTTGTGCAAAAACATGTTAGATATTCCTCCTACAAAAACAATGGATGGTCTGGTGGCTAATTTTATTCTTTAATTTTCTTTCTTATAGGATATTAGAGATCCAATGGCTAATGTTATGAGTGCAGTCTGCTAACAACTAATGAATCCGATTACAATACCATTGAAACAAGAACATAAGAAAATTTTCAAAAAGCAATCACTCCTCACAATTTTTGTTCGTAGCAAAGAGAGATCATATTTTTATTAGATTAAAATAACTTCTTTTAACTCACATGAATCTTGGAAGTTGTTCTTAGATAAAGATAAATCGTCACTGTACATGTTCCAGAGCAGCTTAAAACCAGGTCCAACATTAATGATAAACATTCTGCAAAGTGTCTGCAGAATTGATGTTTAAATAGTATGACATTCAAGTACACAATTTGCACTTAATCAGAAATCCGAATAATTCAGTTTAGGGGTCAAACAAATGTGCAATCATCATAAACTAATCTAAGGGTGTTACATTAAAACTATGTACCTCAGGATAATTATCTCCATCAATTTTGAGCAGTCACATAATGAGATCTATTACAGTTTTGGTTAGGTGATTAAAATCCGGAACAATAAATAGTTGGAAAGAGTAAAGTAAGAATGTGATCAGATGTGGAACCTTGCTTTACCTCTTCTTTATTTGCTTGTTATGTGAACTAACTCTGTAAAGGTACTCTCCCCCATACTCCTACAGTGTCTACATTTGGAAATAAAAGCAAAGCTTTAGTATGTACTTCGTATTTCATGACAAAAAGGAAATGTGTTTAGTTTGATGGAAAAAGTTCAAAGTTGATCCAAAGAATGGTGCTTGAAATACCTTTAATGCATGAGAAAATAGAATCTATTAGAAAGTTTCTTATGAATCCTAGAGTTATTTGAACAAACAACTAGCAATATACATATATCTATGGATTGAAGGGCTAAGAACATGCCTGGTTGCACAAAATCAAACAAGCCAAAATCTATGGGCTTAGTCATGAGTTTTCATCCTTGGAAGTAAACAGGAATTTCTGATCTAGCAATTAACTACACTTAGATGAGAACACATTAAAAGATGCAAATACAATTAAACAGATGATCAGTAAATTGAAATTAGTTTATGCAATTTTTTTTCCTATACATCATTTCAACACCTGCAACCTAAACAAACCCAAACCTTCCATTTCAAATCATAATCAATATTTTCAAATTAAATATCATATTCAAACAAGTAGCAAACTACTTTCAATTTCAAAACCTTTGGATAAATGAAAAAATAACACAGTGAACCAACTTCTAAAGCAAAAGTTCAGAGAATAGATGAATCTTTCCTCCAGCTTAAGATGAAGACTAGGCTAGGGTTTTACATCATTATCTTTGAAAAAGTGAAAAAAGAGATCGACCAGAGAGGATGTGAAGAGAAGGTACCTTGATTACCGGTTTCAAAGCTAGATTTGATGGTGTTTCATTCCAGTGAAGTGGATGAAGAGGATCCAATAATGGTTTTGTTGAAGTAGAGGAAGTAGAAGATTTTGAGGAGGGGATTTCAAACTGTGAAGCAACAAAGAATGTCAGTGTGGAGGCAAAGGTTTCAGATTGTGAAGAGCGAAATGGTAATATGGACCCGCATTTTTCACGTGCGTCTCCACTCAATTGGCGAGACTCGCTTTTATTTGTGAAAAATTAATTTTTAGAAAAGTCGGAGTCACCACTTATTTTATTTTATTTTTAAAAGGGAAAATAAAATAAGAAATAAAACCCTAAAAAATGACTCCATAGTTTTTGGAAAAGCATGTCTTTGAAAAACTGAGTCTAGGTCCGAGGATCAGGTTACTTGTTGGGAAGGTACCTCTAGGAGGTAGCACCCCTCTAAGCCCTGTAAAGGTCTCTACTAGCTAAGTTGAGGGAGATGTGGCAATTAACTGATTAATTATAGATACCCAAGTAGGTTTGGTGATTTCAGAAAATAGCATGTCAAACAAGATCAAATCACAATAAAGGAGAGTCAGATGCGTACCTGAACCACTTCTTAAGCGTTATCAAAAGACATCAAAGGTTAGTTTGAAAATATGATACAACATTTGTATTATCCAAGCAAATCAAGCATGTATTTGAACATCCAAGAATCACATCATGTATGGATATAGTCACCAATAGCATATGTATCCATAGAATTCTCGAAAATAGGTGAGGAGGAGCGTACTTGGATAGCAAGCTAAAGCGCCTCCATGGGAAACAAGTTTGCTTAATAACAGGTGCAAAATAATCTCACGTACCACAAAGAGGAAGCACAATCGATCAAATATCAAACAAACAATATTGAAGAAAATATCATAGATGTTGGGCCCCCACCAAAGCCCTAATTGCTTTTGCATGAGTTGATTCTATGAATTCTATTATTTGGAATCATGAAGTTTGTTCATACTTGTTGAAAATTGAGAAAACCAAGAAAAATAGTCGAAAACAGTACCAGAAAGAAAATGGCAGCAAAAGGTTATTGAAATCTAGATTTTACGCCTAGATATTTGAGGATGAAATTTGAGGATTGTAGATTATTCTGATGAAAAAGATTTTAAAGACTTGAATCAAAACTAGTAAGATCACAAAGAAAAGAAAAAGAAAGACCACGGGAGAAGGAGAGTGTGCACCGAGGCAATCAATGCTGGAGCGAGGTCCGGGTGGGTATTGTGACTGTACAGGATTTTTTTACTGCATTCTGCCCTCTTTCATACCCAAACCAAAAGTTTCAAGTCTCCTTCTAAGCATTTTAGTCTGACAAGTCTTACTGTGTCTGAGGGAATCGTTGCTGTAATTGAAGTTGAAGAGAGGGTTGAGTAGACTGCCGAAAGGCTCCTGCTACTGTAGATTCCCAGAGTTTGAAAATCATTCTGCAATCTAAAGTTCTACTTCATTTGTAGTCTTTCTATCTTCTTTAGATATAACTTCCCCTCAAAGAATAAATAGCACACAAAAATCATTTTTTATGCTTCATTGAACCATATTCTTCTCTCTTCAAGCGCATTGGAAATCCGTATTCTGGTTGCTGGCATAGCACAATGATTCACCAAAATTTCCTATGAGCATGCTGAGCAAGATTCACAAGAGTGGCCTTGTTGAGGGCTTTGGGAGTGCAAAATGTGATTCAAAACTTTTAGTGTGTGTGCAGAAACACAGTTTGAGATAGCATCTTCAGTCTTTGAGAGTGTGATCTTTACAGTGATAGATGATTCACTTCACATCTGTGTCTTGTTTGTTTTGTGAAGCAGCAGTACCAATTCTGTGGGAAGCTTCCTTATTCTTCCATTCTTCATCAATTTTCAGCCGTTGAAGACCCTCGTCAAATGCACATATATTTAACAGGAAATTCAGTCACTCCACTAACAACATGAAGTCATAATTTCCTCCACTATTCAATCATAATTTTCAGCATATTTCATTGTGAATTTTCAGCCATGAAAAGCTTTCATTCACAGCCACAATTCTCGTGTGTCCACCACAAAATTCAGTCTTCAAGAATTCACCTTTTGCATGAAATTACCTTCAAATGAACTCTCCATATGCAACCATATATTCCGTGATTCATCCATGGAGATTCATAAATTCAAGGCCATTATCTCCATTAAGCTATTATAAAATTCATCCACTCATCTATAGAGATTTTATATGCAAGGCCATTGAAACCTTATTGGAATCAAGTAATTAATATTCACAAAGTGGCTGCCCATTCTCCATCAGAATCGAAGTGTTAACACGGCTGAAAGTGAATGAAAGCCTTTCCATTTAACCAAGGCATCAACATGGCTGAATGTGTATAGAATCTTCTCCATTAAATCAAGGCGTCAACACGCGTAAAGGGGATGAAATTTCTCCATTGAAAAAAAAAAAAAAAAAAAAAAAAACTTTCCACTAAATAAGTTCCATTGAGCTGCTATTTTTCCCTAAAAAATTCAACTGCAATTCCAAGCATTTTAGTACTCAAAAATAAAGAAACCTGATGGTACGTGGTGGCGACAGCTGATGATGCATTCTGATTCCTCCTACAATGATCCAGACTGATCGTTCTTCAATGGATGAAGTTTTGCTGATGAATCACAATCTTGTGCATCTCATGATGGTGTGTGTTGATCGTCTTCAAAGAAAAATAATCGAAGGCATTCCTCAATTCTCACCAATCTGCAGATCCTTAAATTTTTGAAAATCCTCCCCTCCACTTCTTTTCTTTTCTCGTAGCCCCTGAATCTGCTCCCCAATCTCCATGGAGCGTGTCTAGAAGGCCTGCTGGTTACGGTTTCCAGTGGAAAATTCTCTTGATCGTGCCCGCGGGTTCCCCCCAACACCACCCCCCTCTCAAATGAATCTTGTGGCCTCGATTTTAGGCTTTCTGGAATCACCCAGAACCTCCTTTGCAACCCCATTTAGTGGCCTTCATAGCTTGCTACCTCTAATTAGGTTAGCTATAGTTTTGATACACTAGAAAAAGGTCCAAAATGAATCCGCATGTGCATCCCTGAGTGGTACAAAGATGACCCAATCTGCCACTTGAAACCTGCAGAATTCTTGTATAGTATCTTCTGCTCCTCAGCTGCAATGAGAGGAGATATTATTCTCCAGCTTCAAAAAAACTGCAATTTTCTTGATCAGATTCTCAGTAGGCTTGGGCACTAAGCTTGCGTTTTTGGTATCATCTTCATGGGTTCTCTCTGCTTTGTACCGTCATATAACAATCTCATCCTTGGCCTGCTCTGTATGCTCCTTCCTGTTTCTGTTTTGGGAATTTTTTATGCGAGTGAAATTTTGTTCAATTTTGCCTGAAATTTGAATCCAAATCGCACCAATGAGAATCCATACTTTCTCCAAACAATATGCTGCTCAACTCCAAATCACCGTGGGGCATTCGCGGGTAGCAGTCATGGTGAAGATAGCAAAGTCTCCTCGCAATTCCTCCTTGCGTGTCGGAACTTCCATATATTTTTCAATGGGCAGTAGTTTTATGAGGATCAGCATCTTCGGAATGCCTTTTTTCTGATCTCCGGAAATGAATCAACCAATGTGTTTGCGAACTCGGGGTTATTAATATGGTAAGGATACACCTCTACCTGCCGATTCTCATTTGTCTGAATAAGCTTCTGTAGTTCATTTATTAGAGTAACGGTAGCCTCAAGATCATAAAAGGGCTTCCCTGGTGCATCCAAAGTAGAGATACCTTTCCGTGGAAGGCAAACACAAACCTTTGATGATGCTTTAGTCAGTTTGTTTGTCATAAAGCCAGCAAATTTCTAGTTTTCATCTACCGTAATTCGAACAAGATATACCTGCTCATTATGTACATGAATATTTCTTTTCGGTAAATGAGAAGGTATGGTAGTCTTGGCTCCAAAATTTACCATATCCAATACTCCCATGTATATCACTGCATCAAGTCCTAGAAGAGTTGAGGACCTCAGCAATCTGGTCCGCCAAATCATCAATAGAAAGTGTGGCTTCATCAAAGCTGCTGAGTTCAGATTTTGTAGAAGATGAAGAGAACGTATTACTGGGAGCACCAGACTCTGAATTGTATGAAAACTGGATTGGACCTTTCTTTAACTGTGCAGACGATGTGACTAAAGTATCCTCCCTACTCCATTGAAATCCTTTGTCAGTTGAAGCTTTTGAGAGATGTACTTCAAAATAATTTGACAATTGAATCTGTGGGATGATGTGCCTAGACTTTGCAGTGGAATGTCTTCGCTCAGGAGCATGAGTAGGAGTAAGACATTCAGCAAGATGCTACAAAGCTATATAAGCACGTTCCCAATTGCCTGAATATATATTCATCAGGAGCACCTCAGGATGATAAACAGGCAAAGATCCACATAATTTCTCTGCAACTTCTAGTATACTCCAGAAATTGAGCTTGGCACCAGAACCATATTTCATTCGAGTCCTTGCTGCAAACAAACTGCTGGATAGATGGCCATTCATATTCATGTTAATAGGCAGCTTGGATTTGCATTCTCCTTTGTTTCTGAATCTTTCACAGTGCATTTTAAAGACATTTGGCCACTTGTATCTGCATCATTATTTTCCCTTCTTCTCACATTCAAACTAGTTTCGGATGACAAAAGTTCTTTCCCTTCAGTTCTGTCTTTCAATAGAGCAAATACGATAAGATTCCCAACAGTCTGATGACCAGCAAACGTCCCCAGAATTCCCTCTTTCGTCTTGCTTTGGATTCCAATCATCAGTCTCTACCAGTGAAGCATGAGCCCTATTAACTGTAAAGCAATTTTCTGGTAGCTGTAAAGGAAGTCAAAACTGATTGAACCATTCCATGTCCCTTATGAGTAGATTTTCCATAACAAGGTTATGAGAATCCTCTGTACTGCCAGTAACTTCAGAGCCTTCACGCTCTCCCTGACAATGACTTCTGATTCACTTCAAAACTATCACATACTTCTGAGCATTGGAAACATGAATCGTGACCTTCAAAACCCTTATCATGACAAAGATCACCATCCCCATTGTTACCTCTTTCACTGTGCATCTCATTTGATAATTGGTGTCGTCGTCCTTCGCCACTGTCATGACCTTACCTCATCAATTTTACCAGTACCAGGGTAGCTTCCATCTTGATGAATTGAAAGGAAGAAGATATCTGGGTCATCATAGAATGCATCATTTGTTCCATCCACATGATGAACGTTAAAATCAGTGATAAACACACGCTTTAATTCATGTACGCGCTGGGCATAACGAGCTGCAATGGCCACATTTCCAAAACACAAAAGTCCGTAGGACCTTTTGAAATAGCATGATGACCTGAAGATCTTATCAATGCAAAACCCATTGGTGGGTCCTGGCTGTTCTTCGATGCTGCTATGTGCTAGGTCAAGGCATTACTACCGAATCAACTAAGGTAATTCCTGCTCCAGCTGCAAGTAGTGATTCCTGGAAAGTAGTGGCAGTAGCATATGTTGGTCCAGAGCCATCAATGTAAATAATTCCTTTCTGTGAAGCCTAATCCATATACCCTCAGTATCCTCAAACTCTGCCTGTGGATTGGATAACCTGTTCTTTTCAAGCAGTAAATAGAGGTTCTCCCAGGCATCGGGGAAAGGTTCTTTAACAACTAAACTTCTTACACAGTGGTACAGAGCAAGGAACTCATCACCAACGTATATTGCCAATACAGCCAACTGATTTTGGGGGTTTCTACTATCTGGCCAAATCATTGTTGCTTCTCAGATATAGGTAGCAGCAACTGACCAATTGTGACTCTGAACATCAGGTTTTTCATAAAGCTCTTTGCGTCTAGCAAGATCCCCAAGACAAACAAAAACAAAAATCATGCGTTTTTTATTGGTAGAACATAACTATAGATCTCAGACTTTCTATAGAACAATGGCTCCTCTGGACGCCCATTACATCTTCTTATTTTCTTGATCAAGTCTTGGTAAAATTCAGTAGCTTCCGACAGAAACAGTTTAAATCTTTCTCAATATTTGCCATTGTTCTGTGTATTAGCAGCATTCGGAGGCATTGTGGATTTCTTGCCCTCTCCATTAGCAGAACTTTGGCGTATTCTTTTACGAAACTCATCAATATGCTTATAGTGAAGCTTCCACAAAGAATATTCAACATCTTGAGGTTGTTCTATTTCTCATTCATTCAGGATGATTTTCACATAACTAGAACGAACCTTTTGGTACAAGTCTTGAGTATCAGAATTCAACAAACCTTTGGAATGGATTAATGCCCACAATTGTTTTTCTGTATCAACGACCTCTGGAAGAAAAACTCTGTTTTCCTTTCTGATCTTTAAGGGGGATGAGTGAATCCGTACCCATGTTTACAAAGGAAGAACTGGTTCAATGATACCCTATCTTCTCAGCGTGGAACCAAAAGATGAACATAAGGCAGCAGTCAATTCTGAAAGGTAACCATTTAATCTGCTGGACCCCTCTTGACCTCCACATGAAACTCACCCCACCCTTCTCTTGCAATCTCCCCAAACCCAATGGATTTTAAATTCTGATCCCATGGCCTCTATGAAGAGAGAGAGAGAAACTCAAACAGAAAACAGGTGTGACCCAAGAGGAGCCAAGCCAGCAAACAAACTACTGAATGAGGTCCCTTTTCGTGTTTTAATCAAAGGGCCAAAGGCAAGTGAAAGAGACAGGAGGCAGAATCATGATTCTCATACTTTACACAGTGAAGCTGAATCATATTGAAGATAAATCTCAAAGAAAACCAAAGATGTAGTATATGAATAGGGTAAGATCTAGTCTATCAATAACTTAGAAAGCAACAAGCAATATCCGTACATCCAATATTCACACCCAATCAGCAAAATAAATGCCCAGAACCATAAAAGAGTCATCAGGAATCGAATAAGATAAAGCATAGGAAATAGCTGAAAACATACCTGGCAGTCCTGGCTACAATTGCTTGGCTTCCGGCTATCCTTCCGACTATCCTTCTTCTCCCAAAATCCTTCGAAAGCCCTCAATTATCAGTTTTTCCTCTTCCTCTTTTGTATCCTTCTTTTTTTGTATTTGTATCAGCCTCCCAAAAACTCAATCTGCTGGAGGAAATCCGCTTTCCTTTCTTTTTATTTCCCTTTTCGAAAATCAGAATGCTTCTCCCTTTCTATGTAGGATCTCCTCTTTCCATATGTATGCAGCCAAATTAATCCCCTTTTCCCTCCAAAAATATTTTTTACCTTTGCATGCCATAGCGAGAGTTGATCAACAATCCCAAATTCTCTTGTCAAACAATAAAAACGAAAAATAAAAAGAATAAAACAAAAAGGAGTTAGCAATCTTACAACATCTCAAAAGAATAAAATAAACTAAATAAATAAAGTAAAACAAAATAATAAAATAAAATAAGATAAAATGGTCAATCCTATGCAGGCCATGCGAATCATGCTACTATGTGAATCATGAAAGAAACGCTAAAAATGTCTAATAGGCCAAGTGTGCCTAGGAGGGCCTAAGTGAACCTACATAACCTAAGTTGTCTAAATGGGCCTAAGTGAACCTAGGCGGGCCTAAAGTGTCTAATGGGCCGAGTATACCTATAGGGGCCTAAGGTGAGACTATGTGGGCCTAACTAAGTCTAGCCTAAAGTGCACCTAAGTGAAGCCTAATCTAAACTTGAAGGGCAGCTAAGGTCATAATGTGGAGCAGATAAACCCCTCAACCAAAGTCTCCAAAGTAGCTCAGAAAAGGTAAGTAGTATTAGTAGCAATGGGCGACCAAGGAACTGCTATAGAACACTGGAGGTGAACTTAAAGACATGTGCTAAAGGGACAAAATGGAAGGTCTACAGGTATTTTTAGGTCTTTTATTTCTACGAGCCATCTATTTTTGCAGTAAAAAGAATCCCCATGCAAAACCGGTTTATGGTAGCAGAATAAAAGTACCCCACAGCCATCTCTAATGTGTGGAACTCCTATGGCTGCCTCACTTGTTTGGCTACAACATATAGTCTATAAAGCGCTGGAATATATTGTCTATGCCTATAAACATTAGAGGGGAAATTATTTTCCACCAAATTTTGCATAAAAAAAACTATAGAAACAGATCCTTTTAGCATAAACTATATAGTAGCAATTTTTTTTATCCCTACTAAAATCATATCACTATAACTTATTTTCTTGTATTTTATGAATGAAATTGACTCTATTTTTATTCTTTTACCATGAATTTTTATATAAGGCTTCCAAAATATTGGAAATAGAATCTAAAAAGCCTAAATAAGGAAATTCTTACTCAACAAAAGGTAAACTAGCTGCCATGTAATCAAGTTGTATACTTTATATCTCTACCTCCATTCATGTATGAACTTAATTTCTTTTTTCTTTTTTTTTTTATCATAATTGTAGGATTAGTTTGTGTATATGGTTCATTGTGCATGTAGCTCAATAGGCATTCTAGTGAATTGTCTCAAAATTAAATAGACAAAAGATCTATATAACTATGGAAAACAACAACATATGGTTCACTAAAAAGTTGTGTTTGTTTGTACAATGAAAAATTTTGGGAACTTAATTATTATACAATTTAACTAATAAAACCAACTTATCTTTAACCTTTCCCAAAGACCACATCTTGGTCTCCTTTCACATATTCAAACTCAACACTTAAGGCAACATGGTTACTAGTGGGAAAATACCTAGAAGCCTATTCTCTTATCACATGAGTTTCTTTCCATTAAGGCAATCTATCTTTACTCTTCCTTAAAGCTTGCTAACTATGTTTTCATTTTTTTTTTCTCCTACACGTTTTTTTAACATGATAGTGAAGTGTCATTAATGTATTGAATTCTAAAAGCAGGACAAAGTAGAGATGGTCCAATTGCAAAGATATAAAAATAAAAATAAAAATTTATATATATAAAAAAAAAAAAAAAAAAAAAACCTTTCCACGAAAATAACCTATCATCCTCCTCTTATCTTAGAGAACTGGGATGGAAATGATGAATGATGTAAAGGATGAGCACCGTGCTCTACTTTGGAAATTTAAAATTATTACACAAACCTTAGATAATAAGATGCCAACACCATAAGGAATGGAAACAAAGAATGAAATTAAAATCATGGAAGCTATTATGCTACCTTAGAAATAGTTGTTATTTTATTCCTTATTTTCACTATTTAATATTTGAATTAGTTGTAAATGTGAGGATGTGTTTGTACATGTTAAAACATGTTTATTTTAAGTTATTGTTCCTACTTTTATGCATGTAAATGTGAAGCAAGTCATTGTAAAAGACTTGAATGATTCTAAATAAAGGCATTGAACAATTATATCAACTCTTTGAGTTGCCTGGGAGGCATTAGTTCCTCATATAATCCAATGATTTTTCTTTTTCTTTTTGTTGCTTTAGTTCCTCAACGTAAATTATTTTTTTTTTGTAAGAGCCAGGAATGGATCTACAAGATCGTTTGACAAAGTTGGAAGAGACCATGGTAGCTCTTGCCATCAATCAATAGGAGATACTGGGTCATATCACTAATAGAATGGAGTAATTCATCCAACACATTTTCGGTAAAGTAAGGATGATGGCATGCATTCTACAAATAAGGGCAATGGTCGAAATGGTGTTAATTTTGACAGACGGGGTTCTCTTAACAACTACATTCCTAAGACCTTTAAGATTGATTTTCCCCATTATGATAGTCGAGATGATCCTACAACTTGGGTAAGCAAGGTAGAAAAGTACTTTTCACTCCAAGAAATCATTGAATTTTATAAGGTTACTCTAGCCTCATTTTATATAGAGGGTGAAGCCTAACTTTAGTTCCAAATATTAGAAGAACTTATGTATGTTACTTAGGAAGATCTCAAGCAAGCAATTTTCTCTCATTTTAATCCTAACCAATTCGAAAATATGTTTAACAAGCTCATTCAACTTCAAAAAACTGGTTCAATAGTTGATTATCAAAGCAATTTTGAAAAGCTATTAGCTAAAACTGATTCTCTTTCCAAAGAGAGAAAGATAAGTTGTTTCTATTGGGATTGAGTGCTTAAAAGCAAGACATGATGTAACAAAGTTAGACTTAACTACCTCCTTGTTATCCTTTCAGTGTATTGAGCATTTAGCCCATGTCTCTTACATTGTACTTGACTTGGATGCATTAAAAATTGCACAAAAGATATAAGCCATGAGTTCCTTGTAAGTAGATAAGTTGCCCATAGTCAATTTTTGGATTTAGACAATCCAATAGAAACTGTAATGCACCACCTCCTAATTGGAGGGATGCCTTGTCTTGGCCATCAAGATGGCTTTCCCTTGGTGAGTGCACTAGTGTATATGATACGCACTAAACAAGACCTACGATGAATCATGATGTAAGTCAATCAATTATCATGATTCACTAAGCTACCATACTGCATGAACTCTCAACCTTGATAGGATATTGAGTCTATGCCAATATCAATAGGAGGCTTTGACCTATGGGTAATATCCTAAAGTAGTCATATACCCTCTTGATAGGTGATAATTCTACCTTATTAGATTATAAACACCAGTTCATGAGGATTTTGCATGAAATGAAGAAGGTCAATGACCCGACCTTTATCTCATTATTATTTACATAGGATATTGGAGTGTAGTTGATTCTCTTTAGTAGAATATTGAATCAACTTTAGAATTGGATTTTGAGGGAACCGGCACTCCTATGGGTCCTAGTGGTCCCCATTCTAAACTTATATACAATGTTGAATCAACAATTTGTGTCAAAGCTTCATATCCAAATTATGCAAAATAAGAGAAGATGATGATGAAGATGGCGAATAAAAAGAAAAAAAGAAAACAAGTCTTAAACACTTACCTCTAATTCCGGTGATGCAAAGTGATATCCAAATTGCTAGTTGCTACTGTCTTCTCCATTGAAAATCAAGCCATGAGAAGTCTCTATATGCAGCCATAATATTCACATTAAACAAAATTAAGGAATTGAACCTCAAGCCTCTCCATTACAGCCACCAAAACCCTAGTATTTTACCACAAAACTAACCTCCAAATTCATGCTCATACAAGCACCAAAACACCATTCTTTTACCAAAAAATTCAGCTCCATATTCATTCACATGCAACCACTAAAACACCATTCTTTTAACATAAAATTCAGCCACTAAATTCATCTATACTCAATCAAAACACTTGACTAAAAAAAAAAATTAGAACAAAGGAGAAAATATAGGAAGGGCTTGGTGTCATAGGAGTTTGTTTACTTTGACCAACTCTTAGGACTCAAATTCTATAATTTAGAGAAATAGAACCTTGCATAACTCATAACCACACAACTTAGAAAAACCTTCCATACTAATTGCAATTGAGTTGTAGTTAAACATATAAAATTATTTATGGGACAATAATTTTTTGAGTTAATTTCACTCTCATTGCTTGAGATATAGGGTAAATACACTAAACCATCATTAGTTTCAACTTTCTTCAGTTAACACCCTTGTGGATATATTCAAAATATTAAAAAAAAATTAAAGAATAAAATTTTATTTTTGGGGGCATATCTAGCACACGTACCTAAAATCTCTCTAAAAGATAATTTTATAAATGAAATATATTTATAAGGGTGCCAACTCATTGAAATTTAAAACCATTGGTGACTAGGTGTATTTACATCAAATCTTAAGGGTGTATGAATGAAATTAACTTTATTCTTATTCTTTGACTATGAATTTTTGTACAAGGCCACCAAAATATTGGTAATAGCATCTAAAAAGCCTAAATAAGGAAATTTTTACACAACAAAAGGTGAACTAGCTACCATGTAATCAATTTATATACTTTATAAATCTACCTCCATTCATTTATGAACTTCAATTTTTGTTTTTCATAATTGTAGGATTAGTTTGTATACATGGTTCATTGAGCATGTAGCTTAATGGGCCATCTAGTAAAAGTTCTCAAAATTATATAAACAAAAGATCCATTTAACTATGAAAAATAACCACAAATGGTTCACTAAAAAATTGTGTTTGTATCTACAATGTAAAATTTTGGTAACTTAATTACTATGCAATTTAACTCATCAGAATTATTCATGTTCCTTACCATCTAAATGTATTTGTTTTGATAGGTTTTTGTCATATAATTAACCAAAGTAGGAAGATTGAATTAATATAAACTAAATATATCTTAATGATCTTTAGATATTGCAGTATCTACCTTAATACAAAACCCACTTATCTTTAACCTTTCCCAAACAACACATCTTGCTCTGCTTTCACATATTCAAGCTTAATTTTAGTTTATTGAGACTTCCACAACCTTCTTGGCTAGTGGGCAGAATATTGAGAACTTCATTCTCTTTTCTCATAAGTTTCTTTCCACTAAGGCAATCTACCTTGATTGTTCCTTCAAGCTTTCTAACCATTTTTTTTTTCTTTTTTTTTCCTATACATATTTTTTAATAAGAAAGTGAAGTGTTGTTAATATATCAAATTCTAGAAGCATGAATATGGAGAGATAGCCTAATTGCGAAGACTTAAAATAAAGCCTTTCATGAAAATGCCCAATCAAATGAAAATAATGCAATGGATGAGTACTATACTCCACTTAGGAAATTTAAAATTCTTATACAAAATTTGGACAATAAGATGTCAACAACAAATGGAATGAAAACAAATAACAAAATTAAAATAATAGAAACAACAGTAAAGAAGTTTGGAGCCTATTTAAAGGAAAAACAAAAAGATAAATAATAATAATAATAATAATAATAATAATAATAATAATAATAATAATAATATAACATGGTAGATGTTTAAAACTATGGTAAAATGGGCTTTGCATAAAATTCTTACACAAAATTTAAACAATAAGATGTCAACAACAAATGGACTAGAAACAAAGAACAAAATTAAAATAATAGAAACAATAGTAAAGTTAAAGCCTATTTGAGGGAAAAGCAAAAAGATAAATTTATATATATATATAGCCCAAGGGTTCTCCTAATCAGGTTTTGATGATAACAAACCATGGTTAAGTTACTAATTGGTTTGAATTGTAATGAATCTCAGGTATTAATTTAGAAAATCATCAAAGGATCTAATGGATACAAGATCAAGACATTGGGAAGACCTTTAATCATAGGAAACAAATAAGATGAATGCATGGGTGCACTTAGGCTTTACATATCATTTCATGCATCTTTGAAAAAACTTGGTTTATTCTTTAAAATTACAATTTCATTAAAACTCAAGTTTTTATCAAATATACCTTAGGCAAAACATTTCAAAATTGGCATATTAATTTACCTAAAGACCTTGCCTAAGTGTTAGAAAAGAAAATAACAGAAAAAGATAGGTTTTCGGGGTCAAAAGGTTGAACCGATCAAGGCACTAGCCAACCGGCCAGGGAACTGGTCGATCGGTTCTCTTTGTCTGGTCGAGGTCCAGTCGAGGAATGCTAAAAACACTCTCTCTCATCCAGTAGTCTTCCCTTCCTGGTTGAGGTATCCTCTTTCCCGGTCGACCTCCGGTCGAGGTATGGTTGAAGCAACAATAACTTGTCAAAACATTAAATGCTCCAACGGCTAGTGAACCGGTTGACCCCCAACTCAACCGATTGAGGTTGCTTTTTGTTTTTCTTAGCCCCCGAGGTTAGAAACCTACAAATTGAGAGCTCCACTTAATTTATGATATAGAGAACACTTGCATTTATTTGTCTACCCACTTGTTCTTGCCTTAAAAGCTCTCATTTCTTTCTTAGTGCATTAAATCTTTACTTGCATATCTTTTAATGCACCCTTGTGAGTCATCCTAGCTTTGATTTGTATTTGAGTCATTATTGAGCTAGGTTGAGAGAAGATCATTCTTGCAAATTGAGTGTTAGAGCCTTCAAGTGTGTTGAATCTTGAAGAGATTGTGTAAGAGCCCATTGAACCCGGAATCCAAGTGTAAAGGAGATTAGAAGTTTGGTTGAAGCTTCAAGATAGTGGAACCCTCACTTAATTAGGAGATTGAGGTGAGTGGACGTAGGCAAGAAAGTGATGAACCACTATAAAATTTGAGTTTGATTTCTTTAACCCTATCTCTTTATTTTTTGCTTCTATTGTGCTTGAATTTATTGTGTTGAAAAAGATTTTGAAAAACCCAATTCACCCCCCTCTTGGGTGTTTTTCTCATTTAATATTAGCCTTTATTTTCTCATATATATATATATATAACATGGTAGATGTTTAAAACTATGGTAAAATGGGTTTGGCATAAAAATTTGCATCAAACTTACCAAAAAGACAAAGGCCTCTCTGTTTAAACTCACAATAGAAATGAACATATGAAACGTAATTTTGTTCTTAACCTAATTAACCCAATCATAGCCTAGGTGCTAATACTTTTCAACATAGTGTTACAAGCATAACCATATATTTATATTTAACATAACCACAAAGACACTATTTTGAAAGTAATCCTAGAATACTCTTGTCAACTTTAGACTTATCTTTGTTTATGTTATCCCATCTATTGTCCCATATTTCATCTAGACATGGTGCACATGTAAAAGCAACATTTTCCATACTCAAACATCTAACATTAGAGATTGTGGTTTTATTGTTTCATTTTGGACTACTATTGAATTAGTACATATTATCCAAATGGTGCAAAGCTGCCAAAAATCTTTGAATAATCTTTTGTGGATACTGACCATGCTTGAACATGATATGAGAATCAAAAATCCTTTTAGATATGGAAATTACTAGCAGTAAAATATCTACAACAGATATTTCCATTCCTATTGGGGTCACGCTCCAAAAAAGCACCACTTCTCCTAGTTTTAAAGTTTTTTCTTCAAACCATGTTGATTTTACAACTCAGGAACTTTAGCAGAATTGCAACTTTTTAAAACTCAAAGATGGTACTAATATCTACACATATTAACAAAAGCAAGAAAAAATTAACAATTAAAATGATAATAGTGTAAAGGACATAGTGATTAATATCTAGCTCAAAGAAAATATTAAGGTACATTTGTTTAATGAATTATTTTAGAGTTGGAATAATAATCAATTTCAGAATTCATAATCAAATATGAATTGTAGGAGAAGTATATGTAAGTTTAGGATCAATACAAAAATTCACATTTGACTTACATATCATAGATGTTATGTATCAAAAGGCATACTAGCCAGTATTAGACTATGAAAACCTAAAGAAAAGGTAAGAAAATGATAAAGGATGTCTTAAATTTAGAATAACATCAAATAATATTAAACTATAGAAATAGTAAGAAAATAATGAAGGCCCTATCCTCCTATTTCTCTTTATACTAATAACATAGAGAAACTAGAAAAAATTGAGGAAGTTGCATTGCCCATATAAAACTCAAAGCATCTTTGATTTTATTCAACATCATGATTAGAACTTTATGACTCTCCAATATGACATACATTGATGCCCTCTTGTTTAACACAATGACATTCTCATTTCACTACATATATTCTTTCAATTTTCGGGTTCACAAAATGTATTAGTAAAAGTTTTGAAAGTTGAGGAGAATTTAAGATAATAAAATTTGTTAGGCATTGAAAAATACTCCCTAGTCTAAGGTTTTGTTCTTCCAAAAATTAAAGCCAAAGAAGGTCCTTGTATAGTATATAATTTCTTCAATTCTCAAGAAGAAAATAGAGGAACCATAAAAATTTAAAGATATGACTCGATCCACTTTCAAATGAGTGAAAGTTAAAGAAATCCCAAAGTAATACAACTCTTAGGGAAAATTGAGAATTTCATAGGTCAGTATTTGACAACTAGGCTTCAACTAGCCAATGTGTGTTAGGTTTTTATGTATTTGAAGGGTAGGGTTCATTGAATCAATTATAAGTACATTTTTAAGAAGAGTGTGGGGCCCATCCTAACTATCATTATATATAATGGGACTACATACTCAACTACTATGTTGGATTAGTCTTTTACAATTTAACACCATATTGTTTGGGCTCATTAAGAGATTTTACTTGAATTTTAATAGTTTTGTCTTTTTTTTTTTTTAAGGGATTCTTTCTTTGTAAAGAGTTTTCACACACAAGGAATCATAATTTTTTTTTTTTAATAAAAAAGGCCTTATTTTAGTTTAGTGTGTAACATGTTTCATATTTAATGAAATTATAATAATACAATTTTTTTTTACATCCCAATAAAAATAAGATGTTTTATGTTTATTGAAGTTATTAACAACTCTACTATTTTCTTTTTCACATCAAAATAAAGTAGCTTAATACCAAACAATCTCGCATTCTAACCTAACAAATTAGCTTAATTTGCAATCAAAGATATGGAAAAGAAGTTATGATAATGTGCTTTCAAGCACCCATGGGAGGGGCCTTGGGTGCACACCACCATGGGCAGCAAAACAACCAAAGAATAAGTCTACTTTATGGATGGTTTAAGGCCTAATCCATGCAAGGATTTTTTTGAATTTGAGAGTGAGAATTTGCTCATTTATAGTATTAAAAGTTGAGTTATGATGTCAAGGTTGCAATGAAAGTTGAACAATGGCCAACTTATTTCCAATTTTATAGGCTATATAACTATTGAAAATAAAAACATATGGTTCACTATACAATGGAAAATTTTGGCAACTTAATTATTATGCAATTTAACTCATCAAAATTATTCATCTTGCTTACAATCTAAATATATTTGTTTTGATAGGTTTTTATGATATAATTAACTAGAGTAGGAAGGCTGAATTAATACAAATGAAATATATCTCAATGATTATGAATGATTTTTAGATATTGTAGTATCTACCTTAATACAAAACCAACTTAACTTTAACCTTTCTTAAATATCCCATCTTGCTATACTTTCACATATTCAACCGTAACACTAGTTGGTTGAGAAATGCACCACTAGTTGGCATAATACTGGCAACACCATTTTCTTCTCACATGAGTTTCTTTCTACTAAGGCAATTTACCTTGATTGTTCCTTCAATCTTGCTAAGTATGTTTTCTTATTTTCTCTTTTTTTCCTATACCTATTTTTTAAAATGAAAATAAAATGTCTCAAATGTATTAAACTTTAGAAGCATGCATGGAGAGAGAGTATAATTGCAAACACTTAAAATAAAACCTTTCTATGAAAATGACCATTCTTTCTCCTCTTATCATTAAGAATTGGAATGGAAAATGAAGCAAACGATGAGTATTGTACTCAACTTTGGAAATTAATTTACAAATTCTTACACCAACCATAGACAAAAGGAAAATGCCAACACCAAACAAAATGAAAACAAAGAATGAAATTAAAATCATGGAAAAAACTATAACATGATACTTGATATGTAAAACTATGGTAAAATGAATGTCACCCAATATTATCTAAATTATCCATGATTTTAATATATATATATATATATATATAAGCACTTTCTAGGTCCCAATATTGTCAACATAATGTTACAAATATAACCATGTATTTATGTTATAAGCACTTGAGCTTTATTGCTATTTCTATTATTGAATTAATCCATGTTATCAAAATTGCATAAAGTTGTCCCAAATCTTCCTCTAATCTTCTGTAGAGCCCAACCATGCTTCAACTCGGTACAAGAACCTACAATCTTCTCAAAGATGGAAATTACCTTGAGATAAGAATCTACAAAGAAACCACAATTTTCTAAAACTCAAACATGGTACTAGTATTTGCACAAAGTATCAAAACATAAGAAAAACAAAATAAACAACTAATCACATTTAAAATGACAATAGTAAAATGACATACTGATAAGTATCTAGCTCGAATAAAATATTGAGGTAGATTTATTTAATGATTTATTTAAGAGTCGGAATAATAACAAATTTCAAAATCCATAGTCAAATATTAATTGTAGGAAAAGTATATGTAAGTTTAGATTAATATAAATCAAATTTTGCAATTGATCATGAAAATAAAGAGTAGGGAAAGCATATGTAAGTTTAGGATCAATTCAAAAATTCACATTTGACTTACATCGATCCCACAAATGTTTTGTATCAAAAGGCATACTAACTAGTGTTAAACTATGAAAGCCTAAAGAAAATGTAAGAAAATGATAAATGATATCATCGATTTAAAATGACAACAAATAATATTAAACTATAAAAAACTAAAGAAAAAGTAAGAAAATAATGAAGACTTTATCCTCCTATTTCTCTTTATACAAATAACATAGAACAACAAGAAAAAATTGAAGAAGTTCATTGCTCACATAAAATTCAAAGCATCTTTGATTTTATTCAACATGGTGATTAGAACTTTATGGTTCTCAAATATGAAGTACATGGATGCCCTCTTGTTTGACAAAATGACACTCCCATTTTACAATTGTTATTCTTTCGATTTCGGGCTCACAAAATCTATTGGTTAACGTTTGAAAAATAGAAGAGAATTTAAGATTGTAATAATTTCTTAGGCATTAAAAAAAATACCTCCCAATCTATGGTTTTTCTTTCCCAAAAATTAAATCCAAAAAAGCTCCTTGTATAAGCACAAAATTTCTTCAACTCTCAAGAAGAAAATAGAGGAACCCTAAAACTTGAAAGATATGACTTGATCTACTTTCAAATGAGTGAAAGTTAAATAAATCCCAAAGTAATACAAATCAAATTAGAATAAGATCACCATTTGCTAAATCTTTGATTCAACCTTGCAAGCTATTAATCGAAGATAGACTCATGTTTAGTATTTTCTTCTTCTTATGAGAGAATTGAGAATTTCATAGGTCATTATTTGATGGCTAGGGTTCAAATAACCAATGTGTGTTAGGTTTTATATATTTGAAGGATAGGGTTCAATGAATCAATGTGTATTAGGTTTTTTAAAAGAGTGGAGTCCACTCTAGCTACCATTATATATAAGGGGACTACTATTCTTAAATAGTATGTGTGACTAGTCTTTTACAATTGAATGCCAGATTGTGTCTGCTCATTAAGAGGTTTTACTTGAATTTTAATAATTTTTAAGGGTTTCTTTCATTGAAAAGAGTTTTCAGCACATAAGAAATCCTATTTTTTTTTTCCCCACAAAAAGGCCTTACTTTAGTTTTGTGTGCAAGATGATTCATCTTTAATAAAATTGCAATAACTCACTTTTTTTTTTACATCAAAATAAAAATAAGATTTGTTACATTTATTGAAGCTATCAATAGCTCTACTATTTTTTTTTAACATTAAAATAAAATATTTTTAGTACCATAGTCTCACACTCCAACTTAAGAAACTAGCCTAATGTATGATCAAAGATATGAAAAAGAAATTGAGATAATGCACTTCTAAGCACCTATGGGAGGGGCCTTCAGTGCGCGCCACCATGGGTAGCGAAACAACACAAGGAGTTTACTTTGTGGTTGGTTTAAGGTCCAATCCATGGTTAGGTCTTGCTTGAATTCAAGGTTGAGAATATGCTCATTTGTTGTATTGAATGTTGAGGTATGCTTTCAAGGTTACAATGAGAGCTAAACAATGGCAAACCTATGTCCATTTACATAGACTATGGAAATAACATCATATGATTAACTAATATGAAAATAACAACATATGATTCACTAAATAGTTATGTTTGTATGTATAATGGAGAATTTTGGTAACTTAATTATTATTCAAATTAACTCATTAGAATTATTTATGTTCCTAATATTCTAAATGTATTTGTCTTTATAGATTTTTACCATAAAATTAACCAAAATAGGAAGGTTGAATAAATATAAATTAAATTAATATATCTCAATGATTGAGAATGATTTTAGATATTATAGTATCTATTTTAAGACAAAACCCACTTATCTTTGACCTTTAGTAAACATCACGTGTTGAGAATTACACCACCTTCCTAGTGGGAATAATATTGAGAACTCCATTTTCTTCTCATGTGAGTTTAGCTCTATTAAGGCAATCTACCTTGAGTGTTCCTTCAACCTTTCTAAGTATGTTTTCTTATTTTCTATTTTCTTCCTATATACATTTTGTAAAATGAAAATGAAGTGTCATTAATGTATTAAATTCTATATGGACGAATGAGGAGAGATAACATAAGTACAAAGACTTAAAATAAAACCTTTCCTTGAAAATGACCAATCATTCTCCTCTTATCTTACGAAAGTGTTATAAAAATGATGCAAAGGATGAGTGTTGTACTCTACAATGGAAAATTAAAAATTCTTATAGAAACCTTAGACAATATGATGTCGACACCAAATGGAATGGAAAAAAAGAATGAAATTAAAATCATGGAAACAACAATAAAGAAGATGGGGGCCATATCAAAGAGAAGCAAAAATAATAAATAAAAAAATGGAATCAAACAAGATAGTTGATATTTAAAACTATGCTGAAATAGAACAAGCATGAAAATTGACATCAAACACAGAAAAACATAAGGTCTTCTTTATCTAAAAATACAAAACAAAAATAAACATATGAAACATAACCTTGTTCTTAACCTAACCCAACCGTAGCCTTGGCATTAACCATTGTTAAAAAGTAAACCTAAACATTGAAGGAAATTTTTGATGTTTCAAGAAATCATTAAGCGTATGAAGAACTCCCTAGTGGTTTGAGTAGATTGTCACCACTAACTAACACAATGATCAATGTTGAAAGGAATATGTACAAAGACAAATTTTGTCAGCTCATTAAAAGTCACGAATCAATAATTAACTAATAATATGTTGATGAAAAATAGGTATTTCTCAAATACCATTCGAATAATAACCAAAAGTCCAATAGGAAATACCTAGAGGGGTGAACGGGTGATTTAAAAAATTTTAAATAAATATTTGTAAAATATGTCTAAACTATATCTTAAGATTTCACTCGATCCAAATAAAAAACTGATTTTTATGGTTAATTGATATCCAAAGATTAATGATATATGTTGAGATATGTTGGGGATAATACTAATAATAACTACTAGAATAACCAACCTAGCAAACTCAACAATAATCTCAACAAATTAGTCAATAATTGGTTATGTGTATAACTACCACAACCACCAAGATAACAAATCATCTAACTCAATAACTAATTAACTAATCAAACTAAGATATTCAAAGTTATCAACTAGAAAAAAAGCAAGAATAAATAGATATGCACTTTTTAGGAAAGTCCTGCAATATATTAATATTAATCAAATTAACCTAATCTAGGCACTTGAAACATAATAACAAATATAAAGAAATAGACAATGAGGCACAAGATTTTTTATGTGGAAAACCCCCACAAACTTATGGAGAGAAAAAATCACGAGGTCTAAGACCTATCAATCTAAATTCACTATTCGAAATCAAGTTACACAGATTTAAACTTGATTAATTCATAATTAGAAAGGTTCTTAGAATAAAATCAAATATGCTTTTAATTTTGTAAAAAATAATAGGAGAGAGATTATGCAAATCTACCACCTTTATTACTAGGTGGTGTTTGTTTTTTGGCTGAATAGAAAAAACAAAAATATTTAGCTTTTTCTACTAAGCTAAAAGTAACTTGTTAACATTATCCAACATAACTAAACCGAACCTGTTGATAACAAGTTCACTTTAGTTATGTTGGATGATGTCAATAGGTTACTTTTAGCTTAATAGAAAAAGCCAAATGTTTTGGCTTTTTCTATTCAGCCAAAAAACAAACACCACCTAAGTTCATTTTGATGATGGCTTAAAATTGGGTAAAGTCATTATAGAAATTGAATTTCATCATAATAGACTGGTTATATTTAGTTAGAGTGCTCAATTCTAAAGATGAGACACCATACTTGATGATATTGATGTTAATGGTTATAAACTTGTCTTAAATTAATATGATGAAATATTGCCTAAAATATAATTCTTACTCAAAATATATTAACTAGACTAAGTTATGTAGATTGGAAACAAAATCGTCTTAACTACTAAGAAATTAGAATTTGCAAAAAATAAAAAATAAAAAATAAAAATAAACTCTCATAGAAAACTATTTTCTATGTTTCCAAGTTTTTAAAAATTTTCATGCCTCAAAATTTATTATTACAATAATAATCCACTTAAATAAAATGCATGAAAAAATATATTTTAATAATTCTCGTAGTATAGAATATTCTCTAATAATCTCAAAAATATTCAAAAGAACTTAGACAACAATTTTCTTTTGGGTTTTTCTTGAAATAGTTAAATTTAATAATTAAAAATTAATAAGAAAACCAAGTAATTAAGAAAAAATATGAGCAGTCATTGCAAAAATAAAAATAAAAATAAAAAAACTATCTTGAAACATTTTTGTCCAAAATATGGTCAATTAAACCCCAACACTTTCTCACTTTCTTCAAAAAAAACATACTTTTTACTTTTAAAATATAATGTTGGCTATAAAAAAAAAAAAAATCAGAAGAAGAAAATTCTTCAAATACAAAGAAAATTAGAGGCTACATCACTCGATGTCAATATTAAGAAAGGACATAAGATAGCACTACCACACATTGATTGTGCACATGGGAATAGTCGACACAGGCATGCACTATAGCTATCCATGTTTTTGCAACCTCTTTGTGCCTTCTTAGTGTGTAGGTGTCATGCAACCCTTTCCCAATTGTTATTCACCTCTCAGTTACAACCAATCTCCCCCTATTAGCGGGATTCAATTAGTTTGCTTGTTTTTTAATTTTCGTGTTTCAAGGCTCATGTTTGAAAAACACTCCCTTTCCTAATATTGATCCTTATATCTATAAGAGAAAAAAAAAAAAAGTCATATTTCATCATTAATTTCACCTAAATCTTTGAAAAATCACATCTTCTCTAATTTTAAACAAAATATTACATCAAAAAGATTATGACTAATTGAATACTTTGATATCACTTTCAAATTCATTTCAAAAATGATCTGAAAGGGAGTTAAGGTTTTTTATCTAAAAAAAATTTTTTTAAAAAAAAGGAAAGAAAGAAGAAGATACAAAAAAGTTTCCATCAGATGCAAATTGATGCATGATAGATAATATCATAGTACAACTTGTTCTCTAAAGCTAATGTTGAAAAAATTACTGTTACAAAATTATGTTTTGTGATATAAACCTAATACGTACAACAATAGTAAACTCTAAAATGAGAGTGAAATGTTTTTGTATTTTCTCTTTTTTTCCTATACATTAATTGCTATTTTCTTTCTATTAAGGCAATCTACCTTGACTTTCCCTTCAAGCTTGCTAACAATGTTTTTGTATTTTCTTTTTTTTTTTCTTTTTTTCCTATACATATTTTTTAATATGAGAGTGAAATGTCATTAATGTACTAAACTCTAAAAGCATGAACAAAGAAAGATAGTTTAACTACAAAGACTTGAAATAAAGCCTTCCCATGAAATGACCAATCATTCTCCTCTAATCTTAGATAAGTGGGATGAAAATAATGCAAAGGATGAGTACCATATTCTACCATGGAAATTTAAAATTCCTACGCAAAAATTACACAATAAGATGTCAACACCAAATGGAATGGAAATAAAGAATGAAATTGAAATCGCCGAAAAAAAAGTAAAGAAGATGGGACCCATATGAGAGAGAAATAATATATATATATATATATATATATATATATATATATATATATATATATATATATATATATATATATATATATGGACCTAGCATAAAAATTTACATCAAACTTACAAAACGACATAAACACCTCTATCTAAACTCACAACAAAAATGAATATATGAAACATAACCATATTCTTAACCTAATTAACCCAACCTTATAAGCCTAGGTCCTAATATTTTTCAACATAGTGCTACCAGCATAACTATATATTTATATTCAACACAAGCACAGAGTCATTCTTTTGAAAGTAATCTTGCAATACTCTTGCCAACTTGAGCCTTATCATTTTTTATGTTGTCTCATGTATGATCCCATCTTTCATGTAGGCATGTGCAAGCGTAGAAGCAATTTTTTCCATACTCAAACACCCAACATTAGAGATTGTGGTTTTATCGTTTCATTTTGGACTGTTACTAAATTAGTACATCCAAATTGTGCATAGCTACCCAAAATCTTCCTCTAATCTCCCATGGAGACTAACCATGCCCAAACATGATGTGAGAATCAACAATCCTTTCAAATATATATGGAAATTACCTACAATAAAACATCTGCAATGAATATTTTCATTCCCATTGAAGTCTTGCTCTATGTAAGCACCACTTCTCCTAGTTTTAGGGTTTTTTCCTCTGACCATGCTGATTTTAGCACATTCAATAGATTCAACAAGACCACAACTCCCTAATACTCAAAGATGGTACTAATATTTGTACAAAATATCAAAAGACAAGAAAAACAAAATAAACAACTACTTGCATTCAAAATGACAATAGTAAAAGGACATAATGATCAATATCCTATGAGCAATAATACACTAAAGAAAATATTGAGGCACATTCCATTAATGAATTATCTTAGAGTTGGAATAATAACAAATTTCTAAATTCATAATCAAATATGAATTGTGGGAGAAGCACAGGTAACTTTAGGATCAATATAAATCACATTTTAGAATTAATCATGAAATATAAAGAGTAGGGAAAGTATGTTTAAGTTTAGGATCAATGCACAAACTCACATTTGTGTGATTTCTTTTTATGATTCACTAGTTTTGAGAATGAACTTTGATTCTTTAATCAATGTAACTCATCTTTAATTGACATCATATCTTTTCATTTGCTAGGCAACCTTCGATTCAATAAGGTGATCTTTCTATTCAAATTGAATTAACATAATGAGACATGAATTTCATGTTGTTTGTAAAGAATAAAATTTGAATCTCACCACTAAATCCACACAAATAAGAATTAATAAAACCAATTATCTTTTCTCTTATTCTTCTTTCTTAGACAATCTTGCTTGAAGTGGCTTTCTTCACAATAAAGAAAGCTTTTCTATCATCCTTATATTTGGACTTGATCTATTCTTCTTGGAATTTTTCTTACCAAATTTCTTACTCGTCTAAGATATTGTCTCCGCTCTTGGATTTTTTCTTCAACTCCTTAATATTTAGAGCAACTTATGCTTCTTCCCTTGATAAAAGCTTTCTACTATAGAGTATGTATCCACAAAGTGCTACATGACTCAAGTAGTGAACTTGAGAGGATTATTTCTTGATCCCTATCTTCAATTTGCACTTCAATGTTTTCAAGATCTAATATGATCATATTGAAGTTGTCAATGTACTATTCAATCAATACAAATTGTTTCTAATTCAAGTATAAATTGTTTGCTAAACATTTTGTCTTTTAAAGATGCCTCAATTTCAACCATATCAAGGTTGCAGTTCTCTCTTTTAAGACTTCACACAACACCTTATCACCAAGGCTTAAAATGATAGCATTGTGTGTGTTATCAAGGATCTTGATCTTCTCCTCCAAGGAACTTGGCAAGTTTCTTTTAGCTTCATGAGCTCTTTATAAATCCTATTGAACCAATAAAGCCTTCATTTTCATCCTCTATAGTGCAAATTATCCTTCCTTCTAAATTTTTCAATATCAAACTTGGACCCATACCCAAGGTCTAATACCATATAGTTAAGGAGACTTTACCATAACAAAGAACAATTAAATAAACTCAAGAACCATATATACACAACTAAGAATAAAGCACACTTACAATGAACATAGATTTTATGTGGTTTAATGAAGATCATTTACATCTATAGGAAATGAATCAACACATGCTTCACTAGTAATCAATTAAATACACCCTTCTTATATCTCTTTTCCATAAGAAATAAGCCCTTCCCCCCTTTCCTAGTAGCTAAACATAATAGTACTTATCAACTCTATTAACTTAAGAATTTACTTTTGTTTCAATTATATTTGAGAATGATCTCTTTTCCTAGATTATCTCTTTCACACAATGATTAAAACTCACTCATTTACACCCAAGACAATCTTGAACACAAGTTTTTTACAATTGAAGAAACAAATCACAACAAACCCTAATTAAATGAAGATTTAATTCATGTCATAATTTTTTGACAAAGGACTCAAAGTCTACTCAAACAAACACAAAGTCTACCCAAATAGATTCATGTCATTTTGGTGGACTTATGTGCTCAAAACTTGCACTTCTCATGTTCGCTTAAATGAATACACAATGCACCAAAATGGACATAGAGTGCTCCCAAATGGGCCAAATGTCTTTCAAACATGATTCTTCTTGTCCTCATTGTTCAAGTGAGCTAATTCAATGGCACTTCTCAATAAGATTAAATTCTACCATTCACATATTTGAAACATAGAGAAAAATCAATAATAATCAATCAACACTCTTCTCAAAATTGAATTTTAGCCTTACTCAATAGTCATGAGATTCATCGTTAGTCCACTATTCATTACTTCATCTTTTTTTATTAATGAAGTGTCTAGTCGAATTGCAATTGCTAGATCCTAAGTTGTTGGGTAAGGTTTTACCCTCTATTTGGGTGTACTTTTGATGAACATTTGGTCTTAGAGGTTTTTTTGTTTTGTCTTATTTATTTATTTATTTATTTTTATTATTATTATTTTATAAAAGTGCTTTTAAAGAACATTTCTAGCATAAAAGACATTTTTAAAGAAAAATAAGGCATTTGAGTAAATTTAAAAAACAGTTTTAAAATTTTTTAAAAGTCACATAATTTCTTGCAAAAACATATGATATGTAATTCTCCAAAAAACGTTTTAAATAAAAACACTCTCAAACACACTTTAGATTAATCTAAAAATTCATTGATCTAGTGTCTCAACACTAACAAAAGTATCAAGAGTATATTATATTACCCATACTTGTGATGAATTGTAGTATATATATATATAAAATAAAGGAAACAATTATTTTGATCTAATTAACTTGAGTGTTAGTGCCATATTAAGCTACCTAAAAGCTAAAACTACACAGTAACAAGTTAACAATATACCAAGCTAATCTATGGTATTCTCTCTTAAAAATATATAAATAATTTCATTAGATTTGTATTTAAAATGATAATGTTTTCTAATAAATTATAATTTTATCAATATATTTACTATATTAATATCATACCTATTCACAATACTTTTTTTTTTTTTTGGATAAATTTAAAAAATCATCTCTATTTTTCAATCATGTTCTTGTTTATTCCAAATAGTTTTAAAGCAATGTCAACCCTAAATGTATTTAAATATCTTATAGGTTATTTTGATAAGATATTGTCTTAAAAAGAATTGATGGTGAAGCCCATAGGACAAGCACACAACATTGACATAATTTTTTATATAATTTATGTGGATATGTTCAACCTTTTTTTAAGGTACTATTGGAATGAGTTTCTTCATCCATGGCTCTTCAAAAATATAAAAAGTACTTATTATATTGTGGTTTTTTTTATATAAAAAAAAATAATGGCATATTTAATAACATTTTCAAAAATAGTTACTAATTTGTTTGGATAACAAATATTCTGATTAGAGGTTAAATATAAAAAATAATTTTTTGAACTTATTCTGTGTATTTGTATACGATACAAAAGTTTTCTAAGTGTTTCTTATATTTTCAATTATTGTTCAAAATACTGTAAAAAATAATAATTAAAAATGCTTAAAATAACCCATTTATAAAACAAAAATTTTAAAATACCTTTTTAAATATATATAACCCTTATCCTTTTCTTAGCTTTATTTTTTATAAAAATGTCTATTATTTTTTTGTAAAAATAATTCTTTTATTTAAAATATAATGTAAATACTTAAAATATTTAGGGGTATATTTATGTTAAAAATGAGTAACTCTTAAAAAAAAAAAACATAAAAGAGAATAAATTCACTTATACGATTATGTCAATATTATTTCATATATATATATATATATATATATATATATGAAATATTAAAACATTAGTTGTGTAAAAAGGTGAGGGAAACAATGGCTGGAGAAGCTGAGAGAGGTTCAATTCCATAATGAACAAACTCTTCACTGCCCCCAAATTCAAATCTACGTTAACTAGGTTGGAACCTGGGACCTCAAATTCCTCGGAAAAATACCGTCATTTTCTTTTCTTTCCTTTTCTCTTGCTTTTTCTCGCTAACCAATCATGGGTTGATATTTTCCCCAAATTTTCGAATACTAGAGTTGGATTTTCCATTTTTTTGTTGGGTTAATTGAAGCCAAATCCAAACTAAGCTAAAAACTGATGCTTTTGAATTGGTATATTTCGTTTTCCTTTTATTTTCGTTCATTTTTCCGGCAGCCAAACGGAGGTTAAGATTGGTCCTTTTCGTCGTTGTACAAATCTATCTTGTTTCTTGTTTAGGGTTTATGCAATTTGAATTGAAATAATAGAGTTATGTTTGCCTTGTTCGTTTGGTTAATAGATTTTTTTTTTTTTTAATTTTTTTTCTATTCGATTTCGCCCATTTTCTGAGCAGCTAAATGGATTTTGCGTTTCGTCCTTTTTAATTGCAAATCTTCTTCGTTTTTTCTTTAGGGTTTATGCAATTTGAATTGGAACAAAAATTAATACATTATCTGTTGTTTGGTTAATTGGAATTAAATCACAACCAAGGTCCCCTATAACTAAAATTTTCGAATCAGAATATTGAATTTTCTTTTATTTCCTATTTTCTAAATCTTCTTGTTTCTTGTTTAGGGTTTATGCAATTTGAATTGGATTCAATATAGACGCTCTGTTTTTTCCCCTTATTTTAATGTCCTAATCCATTTTAATGTTCTTTGAATTGTGATGCTTAGGGTTTATGCAATTTGGACATTCAAATTTTTAGCCAAACAGCTCATGCTTATGTAAATTTTTGTATTTTCCTAATCTAATAAACAACATCTTATTGTTTATGCAATTTGAAATAGATTAACAGGCTTACCTTTTCTTGTTATTTTGTTTTATTGAAACCAAATGCAAAACTAAACTCCCATAGAACTAAGATTTTGAGTTAGGATATATCAATATTTCAAGCTTAACTGATGTTAAATTTGGTCCTTTTCCTTTTTCTTCACAATCTTCTTATTACTTGTTTAGGGTTTAAGCAATTTAAATTTGGATTCAATACAGATATCTCCAGTTCTATTTTTTTTTCCCACTTATTTAATGTTTAAATGATGTTCTTTGAGTTGTAATGCTTAGGGTTTAATGCACCTGTCAGGGTGCCCAATTGGTTGGGGCGAATGCCGGGATGTGTGGTAGTAGTGCACGGTCCCAGGTTTGATTCCTGCCCCTGGTTGAATGCACTGGATTACTCAGTGCTGGTTCTGCGGGCACAGTCAACACATTGAGGTTTGGGTCCCCATGGAGAGTCTTAAGGACTCAACCATGGAAGGTTTCTTGGTTGTCAAATAAAAAAATAAAAAAAATTAGAAAAAGAAGCTTAGAGTTGAATGCAGTTTAGAATTCAATTTGTTATCCAAACAGTACATATTCACATTTGCCTTTTATATTTGCTTCACAAATTAGGATTTGTGAAGTTCAAATAAAATCTGTTGGCTCAAGAGTATGTTTTTAGGAGTTTTTTTTTTTTTTTTTTTTGTTATGCATTCTAATCTATTTATGTGTTATTGGTTGATAGTTCGTCTGAAGTTGAATCATCAAGAGGCATAAAGCGCCAGAATCCAATGTCTGCAGTAACAGTAGCCGGATCAAAATCAAGAGGCGATATTCAGCACTCATCAACTCCGTTGTGCAGACCATGGGATCGAGGAGATCTAATGCAGAGGTTAGCTACATTCAAGTCAATGACATGGTTTGCCAAACCAGAGGTTCGGTTTTGAAAGCCAATTATTGTAATTTTGTTCCTTTGTTTTTTCTATTTTATTTTATTTTTCTTAAAAAGGTAAAAGTTACTAAACTTTTTTCCCATTTGCTTCATTGAAATATATCTTGAGTCTTGCTTTTAGTCTGTTCATGATGAATGTATATCATGTAGCAATCCTGTCTGAATAGACAAGTTGGCTCCCAAATTATCTCATTTTGTATCAACGTGCTCTTGAATTGTGAATGGAATTTTTTGGAAGGCAATGTGTTCCCAACTCTATGTTTCCCACTAACAGATCACAAGAATTCAGAATAGCAATGTGGAGGTATAACAAAAACAAAGAACGCACCAGGACAGTTCCTATACATGGAAATCCTTCCAAAGAATGGAGAAGACCAAGGAGAACATGCAAATCCCCAAGTGAGATTGGTACAAGATATTTTCTCAACTGAAGCCTGAGGTTCTACAACAAGATGGTCACAAGGTTACCGCCAATGGACTAACTTCCTGACATTTTTTCTAAACGACATTGCTTCAATCTCAATCCAGTAGTGTCAAATTCCCCTTCTTTTTGTAGATTGTAAGGGTGGAGAAAATAGAAAAAATAGTTCTTGGTAACCTCTTCCATATCCCAACAACCTCAGGTTAAATACAACTATCTTCTTGTTATAGAAATTCTCACCAGCTTGAAAAAATTCTTCTTTTACCTAATGAAAGGGTCCATGCTGTGTATATGTGCTACCTAAACTGAGTACTGTGCTTTAGTGTATTAGGTATAACTGAAACTATTACATGCTATGTTACATTTGGAAAAACTCTAATAATGTTGAAATTGAACTTTTGAAGAAATTAGAATGTTATGAATGATCAAGCTTGAGGCCTATAAACTAAATAAACAAATAGATCAAGTTTGAGAAGTTTCTGATATGTGTATTCGTGAAATCCATTATGTGCATGTATGGGACAAATATGTTAAAGTAAATATGTAAAGTCATAAAGAATAGTCACTGGAGCAATCCAGATTTTTCAAACATTTGCCTTTGAATTCTTTAATTGGATTGTGAATTTCGATTGTATGCAGTTTTCTTTTTGCTTTACTCTTCCTTGTTTTATGTCTAGAACCCTGAAATGTTGAATTTTGAGTTATGCTTTTTGATCTTTCAGATGGAATATCGTGAAGTTTGCCTTAAAACTTCTCATTTTATGTTCAGTATTTCATAGTGAAGCTTTGTGTTGTTATTTAAAAGAATTTGTTCTTCAACCTTGTATTTTACTCTTTGCTTCTTGGGAGAAACCTTTTATGATTCTTCATCATTCTCTTAGTTAAAAGGAGTATAATTTCTTTTTCCCTCTTTTTGGTACATGCAACCTAGAATCTATCCATGCCATTGATAACACCTGGTCACCTGGGCTGGGCCTCAGGGACTTCCTTTTTTTTTTTGGGTCTCCTTTAGTTCAATTTTAGTCTTTGCTTGGTTTTATTAAAACATCTGTTTCTTCATAGTACTAGACGCTAGTTTCTTCTATCTTTCTCAGGTAGTAAGTGCTATAAATTGTGCGAGGAGAGGTTGGGTCAATGTAGATATGGACATCATAGCATGTGAAGCTTGTGGAGCACGTCTCCTTTTCTCTGCTCCATCATCTTGGACAAGGCAGCAAGGCATGTTATACTTCTTTTTTCACTATGCCATGCCCTAATAGTGAGTGATGTGAATTAGATAGCAACTGGTTGTCCTTTTATATCTGAATTGAAACTTTTTATCTCTCAGTTGAGAAAGCTGCATTAGTTTTTAGCTTAAAGCTGGACAATGGACACAGACTACTTTGCCCCTGGATTAACAATGCCTGTGATGAGGAGCTAGCACAGTTCCCCCCTGCAACAGTTCAAGATTTAATTGATGGTTACAGAGAACGTGCTTCTGCACTTTTGCAACTTACAGCTCTTCCAAGTATCTCCTCTGCAGCCATTGGTTACATGAGAAGCCCTCAGCTGGAACATTTTCTTGGACAGTCATCAATGTTAGAATGTGGCACCATATCTTCGAATATGCCTCAAACAGAATACATTGGCAGTCAACCTGAAGCAATTTTCTATTTTCAGGTATAACAATTGTATGCTACCAAGGGCTATGAGTATGGCTGCGTGGTTGCATCTAAATTTTCTCTCATTCTAGATATGTATAGGAATGAATTATGTGTAGAAATTGCTGTTACTGAATATGATCTTTTATCAATGTCACGTCTTAAGTTTTTTTCCCTCAAATTTTATTGGAAATTATGACTTTTTGTTTGTTTATGAAAACAATGGTTTATACAGCCACCAAGTTCTCTCATTTTATATTCTTAGTGTTCTCATTTACTTGATTATTATTCATATTGAGGGCTCTTTCTTAGAGAAGGTTGGCCATGTGGACATTGAGATGCCCAAGCTTTTGAAGGCAGAGCAGAGTGGGTTTAAGAGAGAGTTCGTCAGGAGGTACGATGATAATCCTATGAGGGTTGTCCCAAGTGAGAGTACCTTGATAATTTTAAAAGAATTTTGAGGTTGGACTTAGGATTAACCCTATCCACTATCTACCATTTGAGCCTTCATTTAAGTGTGTTTTGAGTGGGAGCAAACTGGGCTAAAGTCTATGAGCCAATGGTATGCTTGATGATGGTAACCAACTGTCCCTATTGGGTAAAGCGCACTCAATGAAACATTTGTCTGTGGATAGTGATGAGCCATTTTCCTCTTAATCTAGTCAGAGCTGCTTCACCATTGTCTAGTTTCTTCCCTCCTTGGCTAGCCTCCGATTGTAGTTAGTAAATTAGATATATAAACCATTCTATGTACTCAGTGGTGGGAGAGTTGAACCCACCATTAAGGTGTACATGTCCAATATTTGTCTCCTTGAGCCATACTCTTAACCTAGAGCAAGTGTGACAAATCTGAATGTTGTATGTAGACTTTATCAAGGGAAGTATATGATATGACTTTTTCTTTGGGTGTGGAGGGTTGTCATCGAGGGTGCCCTCTTGATGGGCTGAGTAATCAGGTTGGGAACCCATCACAACCCCATTGAATTTAGGTGACCACTTGCTTCAAGTGGTGTATAAAGGCTTCCAATGAAGGTACCTTTTTGATGCGAGGGTATGCAAATAAACTTTGTTACCTTAAATGGAAATATTAAAACAACCACCATCTTGAAGGGATAGTGGAGAAGCAGTCACTAAAGGTGCTCTCTGATGAGATGAAATAGTGGATGCCCCTCCTCATAACCCTCTTGGATGGGGTGTGTTATAAGGAGAGTTATAGCCTTCACATGTTGGTTAATGAGGTGCCAAGTTGAGACAAGAAATGGACAGTAGTTGAACCTTCCACCTTTGTCATGGTGTACCACCCACCTTGGAATGAGATAATGACCTCCCCTTTCAACATGGGTAGTAACCCCACCTTTATTTGCCTTAGCATGTGAGCAATTTTATTTCTGGTGCTCTCAGCTGGGTCATGCTTGTAAGACGACTTCTTTAGCTTCATGAGTAGCGGACCCTCTCTTTGAATCTGCCATTGGCAGAAAATCACAAGCCTTTGTGGATCTCATGAATTCACCCAAGGTGTGGGCAAGCAGATAGACAGATAGATTTATGTGTAAGTGTGCAAAATTGAACATTAATATGTATCTAGAATATGGTCCACTACTGGTATTAATTTATGATTTAATTCCTCATTTGGACTGTTAGAGTGTATGATATACATAATACATTGTGGGCCCAAATTCTACAAGTTTAAGCTTTTAGGAAAACTGGTTGTTCTACATGATATCAAAGTTTTACCTATAAAAAAAACATGGTATCAGAGCCATCTTTTGGGTTCTAGGGCTGTTGTTTCTCTCTAATTGTTAGCATTGCTAGCCTTCATTGCTAGCTTGTTCTAGCATTCATTGCTGATTTTTGCTAGCCTATTTCAACTACCTATTTGGTCTAAGATGTTTGTTACATAAGAAAAATCAGAAAGCTCTGCTGTAACCCCCACCAATCCCAACCAAAAATCCTACTACTAAAGGCAGAGGTGACAAGACAATTAATAGCAACAATCAGGGACTTCACATTTTTGCTGATCAGAAAAAAACTTAGAATGCAACAGATCTTGGAAGTACAATTTCCTTCAATCCCTGCATGTCAAAACTTGGAATCGGAAATGGGTTCTTCCTTTCCTTTAGGTATACAAAAGTCTTCTAAAAATTTAGATGTTCCAATTGCACTTAGAAAAGGTGTTCGCTCGTGCACTTTACATCCAATTTCTAACTTTGTGTCATGTGACAAGTTATCTATCTCGCATTCCACATTTATTGCTAACCTTACAAATGTAGCAATTCCTAAGAATATATAGGAAGCGATGGTAGTTCCAGATTGGAGAAAGGCAATAGAAGAAGAAATGGAAGCCTTGAGAAAGAATGGTAGATGGAAAACAATTGATCTACTGAAATGGCAGTAGGATGGAAGTGGGTGTTCATCGTCAAATACAATTCAGATGGCTCCATCGAACGGTACAAAGAGAGATTAGTTGCCAAGGGTTTCACCCAAACCTATGGCATTGACTATCAAGATACTTTTGCCCCAGTTGAGAAGCTAAATTCAATTCAGGTTCTTCTTTCACTAGTTGCAAATATTGATTGGCCACTCATGCAACTTGACGTAAAGAATGCATTTCTTAATGGTGACCTTGAGGAAGAAGTGTACATGGATGCACCATCAGGTTTTGAAGGAAAATTTTGGAGCAATAAGGTGTGTCAACTACTAAACTCTTTATACGGTCTTAAGCAATCCCCGAGAGCATGGTTTGAGAGATTTACAAGGTCTATTAAAAATCACAGCTTCCACAAAGGACAGATGGACAACACTTTTCTTTTCGAACATAATGAGAATGGAAAAATCACCATTCTTATTGCGTACATTAACGATATTATTCTTACAGAAGATGCCCTTGATGAGATGGAGAAATTAAAAAGCACTTTGGCACAAGAATTCAAGATAAAAGATCTTGGAAACTTAAAGTTCTTTCTTGGCATGGGAATGGTAAGATCAAAAAAAGGTATTTCTATTTCGCAAAGAAAATACACCCTTGATCTTCTAGAGGAGGCTAAATGCTTGGAAGCAAGCCAACTGAGACACCGATGGATGCAAACTTGAAACTCAAACACGAAAAGGAGAAATGGTTGATTGAGGGAGTTATTAGCGACTAGTGGGAAGGATAATATACCTATCACATATGAGACCAGACGTTGCCTTTGTCATGAGCTTGGTGAGTCAATTTATGCACTCGTCGTAAGAAGAACACCTTGAATCTATTTACAAAATTCTAAGATATTTAAAGGGAACTCCAAGAAAATGATTGTTTTTTGGAAGAAATGAAAAGATAAGTGTGGAAGCCTTCATTGATGCAAATTGGGGTGGTTCAGTTACTGATAGAAAATCTACTACTAGCTATTGTACGTTTGTTTGGGAAATTTTAGTAACTTGGAAAAAAACAAGAAATAATCGGTTATCACAAGGAGTAGTGCAAAAGCGGAGTTTCAATCCATTGCTCAAGGGACTTGTGAATTATTATGGTTAAAATTGATGTTAGATGAATTGAAAATTCCATTTAATGGTCCTTTGAAATTATTTTGTGACTACAAGGTTGCAATAAATATTGCTCATAATCTAGTTCAACACGACAAACCTAAACATGTGGAAGTCGATCGTCATTTCATTAAGGGAAAAATCAAGGAGAGATCATTTGCATAACCTACATCAACCAATCAACAAGTTACCGATGTGTTTACTAAAAGTCTACCTAGGTTGATTTTTGAAGACCTTTGTTCCAATCTGGGCATGTTGGATATTTTCTTACCAGCTTAAGGGGGAGTGTGGAAAATCAAATTTGGAGATAATCTTGGATTTTCTCCGTTTAAATAATCTAGTTTCTGTTTAATTATTTTAGGAGATTATCTTGTTTTAGTTTAAAGTTTATTTAGTTTCAATTAGTAGGTAAGTTGACCTATGTATCACACGCTAGGTTAAACATTCCCTTTGCAGTAAGCATGGTTAGTCAACTCATGTATGCTCTAAACGTAGATCACATGAATGCAATGATGAGGATCTTGAAATACCTTAAGGTTAGTCCATGAAAAGGACTTCTCTTTGCAAAAAATAAATAAATAAATAAATCATTTGGGGATTGAAGCATACACATACTTTGACTAGGCAAGTTTAGTAAGTGATAGAAGATCCACCTCTAACTATTTCACCTTTGTTGGAGGTAAGGTAATCTAGTAATTTAGAGGAGCAAGAAACAACCTATAGTGGCAAAATCAAGTGCCAAAGCAGAATTTACATCAATTACATTAGGGATTTGTGAACAATATGTTGATGTCTCTAATGAAGGAGCTTTAGTTGTCCAATATCAACTCGATGGAATTCTATTATGATAACAAGGGCACAATCAACATTGCTCACAATCCTATTCAGCATGATAGAACAAAGCATGTGGAGATAGTAGACACTTCATTAAAGAGAAACTAGAGAGTTGCCAAATTTGTATGCCATATGTCTCTTCAAAAAACTAATTGATAAATGTTCTTACAAAGGGTTTACCAAAACGACAATTTCAAGAATTGATTAAGTCGGGCTGATGAATATTTACAACTTGGCTTGAGGGGGAGTGTTGAAGATCATAAATTTGGTTCTATCAAGCTGTTTTACAGCTAAATGGAAACAAATATGATCATTGATTGATTTCTTCCTTAAATAGAATCAGTCAATTTATTTGTATAAATTGATTTGATTTCCTTTCCCTGTGTATTATGAAAATAATCCTAGGATTGTTTCTTTTTTTTTTGTATAGCTATAATGTAGCCTTGACTGTTGGATTTTTTGCTTTTAAATAGAGAAAAAGTTATTTTTTCAATTCCATCATGGTACAAAAGCCTAGTTTGGTGGGAGGTCGAGTGTTCAAACCTTACCAATACATGTTTATTTACCCAATTTATTAAGTCTACATGTAAGCCCAAAAATGGAGGCTACATGTGATGAAGGGTGTTAGAGTGTATAATATACATTGTGGGCCCAAATCCTACAAGCTCAAGCTTCTTAGAAAATTGGTTGTTCAACATGGATCTTTTGCATATGACAAGGACCAGCTCAACTTTGGCTATGCTTCCAGCACATGGAACCACCCTATTTTGAGTCCTGCACATATTCTTGTTACTGCCAATGCATGGGTTAGAATTTTGAGTGTCAATACGCGTTGGTTAATTCCAAATCAGAAAAACTGTACCCGGAGTTAAATTAATGGTATTTCAATCCTGTCCATTTCTCCGAAGCTTAACCAATTTCTTTTCAGTTCTTGGGCACATTAAAGATTCTGTAGTAATTGTTTCAAGCCATCTTAGGAGGGGCAAGTGGCTTAGAGTTGTTAGTGTTGCTTTTTGGAAGTAAAGAGGTGTTCTGAGAGGTTTTAGATCAATTTTTAGGCAAAACGAATTTGGTCAAAATTGAACTTGGTTCAGGGCAAAAGACTAATCTATGAAAATAAGAGTTAGCTACCCTTAAGAGTGATCCAAACAAAATCCAATAAGTTAAGACTTGTTTTGTTTGGCTGCTTTTACATGCATGGCTTATGGCTTACACCGTAAAACCATTCTTAGCAAATTAAAGACAAAACCCTGTTAGAAGACAAGAAAAACATTGAGTGAACTCATTCAGAGGCAAACAAATTTTTGAGAAGAAAAAATATATCCTTGATTTCTTATGAAATGTTTTTCACACCTTCAAGAGAAAATTCCGCAATTCTTGTTTCATCTTCTTGCATCTTGCTTGTAACTGAGTGTGATCTACTGGACTTACTGAATGGAGAAACTTTCCATTAGGATTTCAGGGAAACATTCACATGCAGCACAAGGAGTCAGAGATGTTGCAAGATACTGTAATGGGTGTGAGGATTTTGATTAGAGGTGGCATGTACATTATCAGGATTTCTGTTTGTCCATATATTAAGAGAGCATTGGGTTTTTGGTTTAGTCTGTTTGGTTTTCAACATTGAAAATCTCTATCCTAAAAGATTTATGATTTTCCATATTGTGTAAACATATTAACTTCAAGGTTTGTTGGCATTGAGTTCTCCATTCAAATAGGCCTGGAATTAGGAGATCTAACTCAGTCAGGAGATAGGGGTATTTAAAAATTTAACTTTTTGAAGTATTTAAAAATTTAACTTTTTGAAGACTCATTCATTCCTCTCTAGTAGGTCATAATCAAGTCTATCAACAATTAGCCTCTCATAGTAGTAGTTTTCTTATATCTGGAACTTTCACTTTGCTACTCTTCTCTTTGGTTTCTTCACTACTCCTATCTTAAGTCTGCTCATTTTTCATTTTTAGTATTCCAGAATATTCATCTATACTATTTCCAATGTATATATTGCATATGCCAAGTAGCATTTCTGGTGATAATTGTCAATGAACAGTACTCCTTTGCCTTCTCAGTTTGAAAGTTAGATTATAAGATTTTATATCTTGTGATACCATTTCAGTTAAATGTGCGGATTTCATATTTTGGTGACAATTATGAGGATTATTAATGCTTTGAAGCATTTGCAGGCACAAAAGCTCATAAGTTTATGTGGTTGGGAACCTCGTTCACTGCCTTATGTGGTTGACTGCAAGGACCAATCGTATCAGCCTGCTAAAGATGCCAATCTTTTAAATATATCTCATGTAGTTGCTAATGTGGAGAACCGTTCCATTAATATATATTCTATGCCTGATGAAATTAACGAAGCAAATGAAGACCCCATGGCTTATGGTAAACTGCAATCTGATCCATGCTCTGTTGTTCTAGATTGCAGGCTTTGTGGAGCCAGTGTTGGATTATGGGCTTTCTCTACAGTTCCATGCCCTGTAGAGTTTTTTAGAGTAGTTGGATATTCAGAAGTCAATGGTGAAAACAGTTCCTCTCATTGTAATGAAAACGTCTTCTCTTCCACTCCTTGTGCTTCTAAAATCCAAGGATTTGGCACTGAAAATCATGTCAATTCTAGGGAGGGTGCCATGAGCACTGCATCAAATAGCACTATATCATCAAGCGAAAGATTGTTAAGTCATTTGACAATTGCAGGGGGTCCTCCACCAACAAAACAGAACTTCAAAGCAACAATTTCTTTGCCTGTTATTGGTCGGAATTTAAGGGCGCGATTTTCATCTGATTCTGATTTTAGGGATCGTAAATATCCTAACCAAGACAAAATTCGATTTGATTCCCTTAAAAAGGATTTATTTAAGGAGGGAAATAACCACATAGAAAACAGTCCTACTGGACAGGTTGTCCATCCTGAACTCACTGGCCAGCTGAAAAACAAAAGAAATGATGGTGAGCCTTGTAATTCCACAAATGGTTATCAATCTCCCTCTTTGAAACAAGGCATTAATGAAGAAGTTGATGCAACTAGAAAAGAGAATAACAATGCCTTACCCTTGGAAGGACCAAAAGTTGTTGCACAGGGACTTGGTTTTCCTGAAACTGATATGCATGATCTCATTGAGAAAAGTGAAACTGAGAATGCTGAAAATGTAATACAGGGTTCTGTTCAAAATGACAAGTTGGCTGATAGCACAGGAAATGTTGAGACAGTCAACCCAGCAGTGGAGAAAACACAAGATGTGATACAAGGTTCTCAAGTTAGAGACTCTATCATTTTATCTCCAGATGCTAATGTTACGACAAAAAGTGGAGATGATTGCAATCTGCAATCAATACCAGGTAGTACTGGTATATTAGGTAATAACATAATTTCAAGAGATGGCAATCAAGAGTCTTCATTTGTTGGCTCTTGTATGGAGAGAAATATAGATGTTGATGCGGCCTCTGAAGGAGAGAAATGCTCTGATGCACAAAACAATTTGGACATGCAATTAAATAGCCATGGTGGTAATGTAGACAAGGACAGAGGGCAGAAAGAAGGTTTTGCCTGTGGCATAGGTAAATGAAATTATTGCTAGTATTTTTCTGTTTCCTGTTGAATGAGTAATTTTTTTGTCACTTTTTATCAAGGATCTGCATTCTTATTTGTTAAACACATCCACTTATCATTATTCTACTGTCATGTTTTCTTTTGAGATAAATTGACATTATGCCTCCACAATTCTAAATAATTATTGTCTTTATTTTTAGGGATTGCATACAAAAACAATCAGGCCTGGACATTGATTGTCCCCTAAGGCCTCCTGTCCAAGTGAAAGCTCCTCCTCCAAGAGGAATATCCATCAACTCCAACAACTCCCCAATGAAATCAAAAAAACTTATTACACCAGTAGAATCCCATGCACAATTTTTCCTGTTATAAGGAAATTGAATCACAATGAAGTCCCTACTAAGGATCACTCCATAAGTCTCAACGCTCGCAATTCCTGCCAAAATGCTGCTCTCTTCCTTCTATCATATATCCATATAAAGCCATCAAGACAACATCATAATCAACATGAAACCAAAAAATCTCCAGACCCCATATCCAGAATTTCAAGCACTCTCTTGTATTATAGCACCATTAGGCCCCAGATGCCCCTCTTGCATCTGGAGTTCCAAATTCCAGGAAACAACCTACACCAAATCTACTGCCTACGCTTCTGAACTGCTTTTCAATGTTGTTACTATAAGATAATCTAGACCTGCCCTCAGAAGCTTTAAAAAAGTCTTCACTATCCTTGTTTTTCCAACATCATTAAGCCCTTCAACATCATGAAAATTTTGAGTTTCATGGATCAACTACAGAATAGCCCAGTTATTTTCCTTTCGCAACCCCTTCTCAGCATATCGGTGATCCCCTTTATCGTCATAGTTAGTGAAGCAAGATGGATTACACAACTCTCTGGCCTACTTCTTTGAAATTCTCACTTTTCTGGTTTTTAAGCTCATGCTCATGTCACTCCCATCTTTTTCTAATTGTGACATACAGTTTCAAAATTACTTCTTTAAAACCTTCCAAAGTCGTTCCAAAAATTTTCAGAACACTTTTTATTTACTGAAAGGCCAATCAGAATGTGTCTGGTTACCTTCCTCTCCCACCTTAATATCCCCTTCCATTGCCACTGGTAATGCAAGATTGACACAGGTACTTCTTCACAATTTGTTACTGTATTAGAGTTGATAAAACAAAGGCTATGAATAATTAAGGAAAACACCCAAAAGGGGGGGTGAATTGGGTTTTTCAAAACTTTTTCCACACAACAATATATGCACAATATAAATTAAGTAAAGAGATAGAGTTAGAGAATTCAAACTCGGGTTTATAGTGGTTCGGCACTTCCTTGCCTACATCCACTCTCCTCAATCTCCTAACCGAGTGAGGGTTCCACTAACTTGAAACTTTAATCAAGCTTTCAATCTTCTTACACTTGGATTCCGGCTCCAATGAGCTCTTACACAATCTCTTCAAGATTTGAACCACTTGAAGGCTTTCACACTCAGTTTATACAAAGATGAAACTCTCAACCTAGCTTAAGGATGGCTCAAATACAAGAGAAAGCTAGGATGATTCACAAGAGTGCACTAAAGATATGCAAGTGATGGTTTAATGCACTAAGAAAGAAATGAGAGCTTTTTGATCAAGAACAGGTAGGTAGACAATTGATTGCAAAGGTTCTCTTGGTCATAAATGAAGTGGGGCTCTCAATTTATAAGTTTCTAAACTTGGGAGTCAAAAGTAGCAGAAGGTAGCCTCGACCAGACGAGCAAAGGGTCGACCGGATCACTAGTCGTTGGAGCATTTAATGCATGACAGGTTACCGTTGCCTCGACCGGACGAGGGTGAGGCTCGACCGGGAAGAGAAAGCTACTGGGAGAGAGAGAAGGTTTTTGTGCCTCCCTCGACTGGACCTCGACCGGACAGGGGCAACCGGTCAACCGGTTCCCCAACCGGTTGAGCCGGTTGGCCATAGTCTTGACCGGTTGAGCCTTTTGACCCCGAAAACCTATCTTTTTGAATTTCTTTCTTTTCCAACACTTAGGCAAGGTCTTTAGGTGAGTTAATATGCCAATTTTGAATCAATTTGCCTAAGGTATATTTGATAAAACTCGGGTTTTAAAGAAAATCAAGTTTTAAAGAATAAACCGAGTTTTCTAAGATGCATGAAAAGGTATGATCATCCTAAGTGCACTCATGCAGTCATCTTACATTCATTTCCTATGATCACAAGTCTTCCAAAAGATCTCAATCCTGTATTCGTTTGGTCCTCGATGAATTTTTTGAGTTTATGCTTGAGATTCTTATCAATTTAAAACAATTAGTCACTTAACCATGGTTTGTTATCATCAAAACCCGATTAGGAGAACCCTTGGGCTAACAAGAGCCAAATCTAAACCCGCACTCAAAGAAACCTCCACTAAGTTATTTATTGCTGCCACAAAATTATTGCCATCTCCAATCCCAAACACCCTCTTCCTCATATTGCTCCTGGAGCAATTCCTCCTCCCCAGCCATTTCCTCTGGGTTCACCAATTTTCTAGAGAACACTACTGAATCTCCCAAAAACTGCATCTGAAGAGGAGTCAGAGGACCTTCACCTTTGCAACCTATGATACTTGGAATCTCCCACGTCACCCAATGTGCTTGTGTCACCAGAATAAAACATAGGTTTGGGTGTGATAGCCTTGTTGGATACTCCTACTTTGCTTTGTATATGATTGTTTGATTTTGATTGATTTTTTTATTTTTTATTTTCAACTTCCTTGGCAAATTATCACATTGAAAAAAGAGAGAATTTAAAAATATCTAGGAGTAAGAAAAAAAAATTATGATAAAAGGAAAAAGATAGGAAGTTCTTATCAAAGATATCCTCACCTGTAATGATTTCTAATTCTTCTTTTTCTCCTTTTATTATGTTGTATGCCTTTATCATATATCCTTTTTAAGTAATTCCCCATAACCTAATTGGAGTTAAAAGAATATAATTCCTAGATATGTACCCACACTTGACACCCCACTTGAGTTCAACATAGTTTACAACATCCAAAGCCCCATTTCCCTCTTAATATTGCAACCCTTTAACCCGCCGACGCCATTTTCAACTAACTCTACTTCCAATTTCATTGGATCAACCCTATCTACCTTTTTTTCTTTTTTTCGATCAGAAATGCACCAGATCTTTTTTATTAGTTAGGATGGTCAAGAAGGATGTCTTACAAATCTGACCAGGACAAGAGAGGCAATTCCTTAACAAGAAGCCCTACAAGATGAACAGTAAAAAAAATGTTAGAAAAACTGAGAGAACTCAAGAAGGCAAAAAATCTCCCACAAAAGATGCCAAATGCTTTGCTCTGACCAGCACTTGATTGGTAAAGGGAGGAACCCTATGAATAGCACATCCCAACTTTATAACTAAATCAAATATTTGGTGTAATCATATGTCAAACTTTCTCAAACCTTTTTCCTTCTTAGCCACCCATGAAAAGACAATATCAGAATCTCCCTCCTCTACAAGTTTGGATAAGCCCAAAGCTTTAGCTTCTTGCATGAGGTCCTTAAGTAAAGTCAACCCTTCCATCCCCAACTTAGTGAGGCAACAACCCTTATTGGAATCTGCAAGTCAGAGTGACAATGCAAGGCTCATTGCAGCGTAACATATCACGACACCTCATTGCTCTCCCTCAAGACTATCAGCAAGCATTTTGGTTTGTGAGTTTAAAAACTGCTCTCCTGAAAGCCCCTTTTGGCCAGAAAATCATTTACTTTACAATGATATCGCCCAAGCCCAAATGCAGCACAAGGCAGCCATTCTCTGTTTGGGCTGCCAAAAAAACCTAAATCTGACAGCTTCACCACTGGATCCCTCCAAATTACCTGAAGGATTGGGTCTAAAATCTGAAAGGCCCAATGTTAATATTTTTTTTCCACTTGAAATTTGATTTCTTTGAGATTGTGGGTGAATTGAAATTATATTTCTCTGAGATTCTGGAGCAACTGAAACATTTGTATTGGGATTTGCCATGATAACCTTTGAAACTCTTACTTGGAATCCTGCATGCACCTCCTCATGCACTCCCATGAGCTGGTCATTGTCAACCTCTTGACCAACAAATTGCAGCTTCTCTTTTTTATATCAATCACAAATTTTTTGCTAAGTAAAAATGGAAAAAGGCACTAAAAACAAACTCCTCCAATGTCAACCTTCACTTGACCCCACAATCGTTTTACATCAAATCTCACCAAAATTCTGGCATATTGTCATCTACCACCACAAAATGTCAAAAATCTCTAATAAACTCGCCCACCATTTTAAAGAGTTCCCTGTACCATAAATAGATTGGAAGGCCCACTGACCACACCCAAATTTCCTTGGGTTGTACTCTCTTTCTTAAGCATCTTGCTACCTGGTTTCATACATCTAGAAACAATGGTTTACCATTGAAGGATCATCTATCTTCCCCCAAAACCTAATTTTAAGCATGAGGGATGCAAAGACAAATAGAAATAAAGCACTATTTTAACTCCTCTAGCATTGTTTTCCCACAATTCCAATTCATCACAAGCCCAATGAAATCCTCAAAACTCCCCCAATGTCCCACTAAATAGGAATCCAGATTTTGCATGCATCTTCCAGTTTCACCAACATCCAATAAAATCATATGTGAGCTGACAGGAATTTTAGCTGATTTTGAAACCCATGGCCAATAGCCTTGTACAGAACTGATGCTTTTCCTTTGTCCCTGAAATTGCCTCCATTCTGCTCTAAACCACTACAGTCTCTAAGCTTGACAATGAGGGTTTTCTGTCCTGGTAGATGAACTCATTTTGGAAAAAATGATTACATAACTCCTCACGTGTTCTAATAACACATGGAAGTATCTGCATGCATCAGTTCCAATCTAAGACAAAAGCCACAATCATTCATTTTCCTTAAAAAAAAAAAATGCTTCTTGAAACTTCTATTAAAACAAATATCCAAGAAATCCAACAGCCAGCCTAAGCCTTGTTTACCAAACCTTGTACATAGTACTAAACCATTACTTCTTACAATCTCTTGCCATCATCTTCAGCCACTACAATTTTAAAAGATTTGAAAACCTTTATCTAATCCTTCAACCCCATGGTATTTCACAAAAGGGACTTTAGAAGAACAATATCACAAAATTTCATTCTTCTTTCAAAGTCGTTTTGGTGGAGTCCTTCCAAAAGCACGCCCATTTTTGAGTAACTACACCAAACAAAGTCCACATGCTACATCGGACACAATCCTACCTCTACCCTCACATAGCTTGGGGTTGATTGAGCTCTCAAACTCGTGCACTAAGGTCGAGTGCTCCAGTACCATTAGATTAAATAAGTCATTGGCATTACTAATTGAATTTAAAATGTAATATCCATGATTCTGGTAGTGAGAAAATTTTTATGCATCTTGTTGAAAGAGAGAGAGAGAGAAAACCTTAATTCTCATTCATATGATTAACTTCTTACGAAATATATATACAAGGCTAGGTTGAACTAACTACCATATATGTGACCTATATTAAGAAAGGAAAGAAAGATTGTACACTATAAATACATTATATTCAACACTCCCCCTCAAGCTAGAGCATATATGTCATATGCACCAAGCTTGTTACAAATGTATTTAATCCTAGGACCTCTGAGAGATTTAGTGGAGATGTCTGCTAGTTGATCATTTGAATTAACAAAACTTGTAGCAACACACCCTGATGCGATCTTCTCTCTAATGAAGTAACAGTCAACTTTAATATGCTTGGTCCTTTCATGAAAGACTGGATTGGATGCAATATGTAATGCGGCCTGATTGTCACAGACTAGCTTTATCTGTTCATCTTTTCCAAATCTCAATTCCTGAAGGAGTTGCCTCAACCATATGAGTTCACATGTTGCCAAAGTCATAACTCGATACTCAGCTTCGGCGCTTGATCTGGCCACTACATCTTGTTTCTTACTCTTCCAGGATATTAAGTTACCTCCAATAAAAACATAATACCCTAATGTGGAACGCCTATCTGAGGGTGAACCAGCCCAGTCTGCATCTGTGTAACCAACAATTTGGGTATGGCCCCTGTCTTCATGCAACATACCTTGGCCTGGTGTTCCTTTAATATATCGAAGAATGCGGATCACAGCATCCCAATGGTTGTCACACGGTGACTGTAGAAATTGACTAACCACACTCACAGGAAAAGAGATGTCTGACCGAGTGATGGTGAGGTAGTTCAGTTTGCCTACAAGTCGTCGATATCTCCTAGGATCTCTTAGAGGCTCCCCCTGTCCTAGTACAAGTTTGACATTTGGATCCATAGGAGTGTCAACAGGTTTACATTCTAACATACCTGTTTCTTCCAAGATGTCTTAGGCATACTTCCTTTGTGACATAACCACACCTGAACTGGATTGAGCTATTTCAAGTCCCAGAAAGTACTTGAGTTTGCCCAAGTCTTTGGTTTGAAAGTGGTTGAAAAGCTGTTGCTTTAGTCTTTAGATACCCTCCTGATCACTGCCTGTAATGACAATGTCATCCACATAAACTACCAAATAGAAGCACTGGCTCGAAGAGTTATGATGATAGAAAACTGAATGATCTGCTTTACTCCGAAGCATTCCAAACTCTTAAAAAATTGAGCTAAAACGCCCAAACCATGCCCGAGGAGACTGTTTCAAGCCATATAGAGAGCGGCGTAACTTGCACACTAAACCAGACTCCCCCTGAGCAACAAAACCAGGTGGTTGCTCCATATACACTTCCTCGAGAAGTTCACCATGAAGGAAAACATTCTTAATATCCAACTGATAAAGAGGCCAATGACACATAGCTGCCATGGAGAGAAATAAGCGAACAGAAGCAATCTTGGCAACAGGAGAGAAGGTGTCACCATAGTCACAACCATAAATCTGAGTATAACCTTTAGCAACCAAGTGGGCCTTAAGGCGATCAACCTGACCATTAGGACCAACTTTAATAGTGCAGACCGAACGACATCCAACTATAGATTTACCAGGAGGTAAAGAAACAAGATCTCATGTGCCATTGGAGTGCAGAGCAACCATTTCATCAACCATTGATTGTCGCCACCCAAGATGAGAAAGTGCCTCACTAGTGCTCGTAGAAAGAGAAATAGAGGATAAAGTAGAGACAAAGGCAGAATAGGATGAAGATAATCGATGGTAGCTCAAAAAATTACAAATAGGATGAGGATTACGAGTAGATCGATTACCTTTCCGAAGAGCAATAGGCAAATGGTCAGTAGATGACAAGGCCGGGGTAGGAAAAATCAGTGGGACAGGAGGTGAGTCATCAGGTACCTCAGTTGAAGAGAGAGGAGCAACAGCACGATGTCGACGATGATAAACCTGAAGAGGAAGAGAGAGCGCATCTAAAGGGGGGGATATATAGGGAAGTGAGAAGAGATTCAGAGGATGAGAAGAATGGAGAGTCCTCAAAGAAGGTGACATCAGCGGGGAGAAAATAACGATGAGTGTCAGAGGAATAACAACGATAGCCCTTCTGAAGTTGAGAGTATCCTAAGAAGATGCATTTCGTAGCCTTGGTGGAGAGCTTGTCCTATCTAGGTGTGAGAGGATGAACAAAACAAGTACAGCCAAAGACACGAGGAGGAAGGAAATAAAGAGGTTGGGTAGGAAAAATGAGGGAATGAGGGATTTGGTCATGTAATATAGATGAGGGCATACAATTAATCAAGTAACAGGCTATAAGAACAGCATCCCCCCAAAAACGAAAAGGAACATGACTATGGAAAAGAAGGGTACGAGCTGTCTCAACAAGATGTCGATTTTTACGTTCAGCAACTCCATTTTGGTGAGGAGTATGAGTACAAGATGACTGATGGAGGATCCCATGTTGGGACATAAAAGAAGTAAAAGGTGTAGAAAAATATTCCTGAGCATTGTCACTGCGTAGCACTCGAATAGAAACATTGAATTGTGTTTGGATTTCAGCATAAAATTTCTGGAAAATAGAGAATAACTCAACTCGATTTTTCATTAAAAATAGTCAAGTACATCTTGAATAGTCATCAATGAAAGTGACAAAATACTGAAGTCCTAAAGTAGACACGGTCCGACACGGACCCCAAACATCAGTGTGGACAAGTTCAAAAGGAGACTTTACCCGATTATTCAAACGCTTTGGGAACGAGACACGAGTATGTTTCCCAAGCTGATACGACTCACATGCAAGCGACGACAAAGTGGAAAAATGAGGGACCATCTTCTAGAACTTGGAGAGACTAGGATGACCCAAACGACTGTGAATGAGAAGAGGAGCATCAGTGGAAATGCAAGCTGCAGGAGATGAAGGTGATGTGAGGTGATAGAGGCCTTGAGACTCACGCCCTATGTCAATCGTCTTCCCCGTACTCTGGTCCTGCAAGATCACAGATTAATCAGAAAAAGTGATAGAACAATAAAGAGTGCGAGTTATTTTGCTGATGGAAATAAGATTAAAAGGACACTCAAGGGCATAAAGGACATAATGGAGAGGTGGGGAAGGGAGAGGATGAGCCAAACCAATACCTTTAGCCATAGTTTGGGAACCATTAGCTAAAGTAACAGTAGGTAAGGCAGAGGTAGTAGTAATAGAGGAAAAAAGGTGTTTGTTACCAAAGATGATCAGATGCTCCAGAATCTAGAATCCATGGGCCAAGAGAAGGAGACTGAGTAAAGCAGACAGAGACATTACCGGTCTGGGTAACAGAAGCAACAGAAGCTGATGTGGCTGCCTGATATCGGAGATAGGCATCATAATCACTACCAGTAAGGGTGATACTCTGAGATGTGGAGCTCGCAGCGGAGTCAGGTCGAGATAGTAGAGGGTCAGATGACTGAACAATGTGGGCAATGCGAGGAGGCCATCCATGTAACTGATAGCAATGATCTCAAGTGTGACCAAGCTTATTACAATAGGTGCACTGAGGACGTTGTCCTCGACCCCGATTGCCACTACGTCCTCCTCGAGAGTTAGTCTAAGAGGCTAACACAGATGAATCTGAAGAACCATCAGTTGACAAGGTCTGAGCAAAGGAGAGGCGTAAGAGACGAGTGAACACATCATCCAATGATGGTATTGATGGACTAGCAAGAATCTGATCTCGGACAGACTCAAGATCTGGATGGAGGCCAATGAGGGTTAACACCATAAAGAACTTGTCAGTCTGTATTTGTTGAGCTTCATCACCATTAGTGAAGGGCATCAAAGTTAAGAACTCCTCCTTAAGAGACGCAATCTGGCCAATATAAGTAGACAGATCCATGTCCTGTTGTCTCACATGAAGAATATCAGAAACCACCTTACAAAATCGTTGAATATCATTCGTGTATAATCCTTTAGCCTGAGTCCAAAATTTAAAGTAGGTTTTGTAGGCACGAAGATGATGTAAAATTTTGGGATCAACAGATTGGCACAATACGCTACATAATTATGCATCGATTTTCTTCCATTGCACTTTGTCAACATTAGGTATAGCATCCTCAGGTGTAACAAGATGATCCTCATAACCTTGTCCCATAAACCAGAGTGCCACGGACGCTGACCAAGAGAGATAATTCTCACTACCAATCAATTTTTCCGATGTGATAGTAAGAGATCCAGAGATGACGGATGTAAAAATAGGATTTGTAGTCGCCATATCCACTTCACCTGAGATTGAATCACGTTTGGATCAAAGAGGGCCCTAAAGGGAGGACGGATCACAGCTGTGGAAGAAGAACGGAGGCTTAGAAGTGCAAGACGGCGTCGGACGAGCCTACTGGTAGAAGCTCGGCACTAGAAAGTGGGCCACGCGCCCTCACGCGCCGGTGCGTGGGATTCAGGCCGCCGACTAAAAACGGCGCGTGGGAGGTGCGTGGATCGGTTTTTGGCTTCAGTGCTTTGAGAAAAGTTGCAGATCTCCTCTTTGCGCTCCTGATGATGTGGTTGGTGTCGGGAAATATCGCCGAAAAAAATGTTGATAGTGATGAGGGTTTTCTGACCACGATATGGCTGACCGGAAAGCTTTGGGAGATGGAAAGGTGACCGGAATGAAACACGGTCACTAGACGGATTCCCAGAATTAATTACATGGGTAAACCAGAAAGAATAAAGTTTTCTCCCTTGGCTCTAATACCATGTTGAAAGAGAGAGAGAAAACCTTAATTCTCATTCATATGATTAACTTCTTACAATAGAAAAATATATATACAAGACTAGGTTGAACTAACTACCATATATGTGACCTATATTAAGAAAGGAAAGAAAGATTGTACACTATAAATACATTATATTCAACACATCTGATCGATGTGTTGTACATGTGTGTGGATGTGCCTATTGTACAATGGCTTTCTCAGTCTTAGTTCCCAGCTTCCAAGAGGGTATTCCTCCTATAACTAAAGTTATGGTTTTATAAATTATTGCTTAATGAAAGAATATGCCATTGTCTTTGTACAGTGGCATTCAAGATGATGCCTAGGTATTCCTGGAACATCAAAATGGATTTAGTTTTTTGTTTCATGTCCTCTAAAACTTGTTATACTATAACTTGAGAGAACCATAGACCATCCAGACATGACACTAGCAGAAGAAAAATCATTCAACTCCAGAATGATTTGACCATAGGACTCCTTTTGAGATATCCTTTTATGCCATAACCTCATAATGGTAGTCTTATCAAAGATACCCTGATTCTGCTCCCTCATGATTCCTCCACAGAATCTTTCTCCCTTTCCATGCCCCGATTTGCACCCATGGGTCCGCATTGAAGATCCACATCACTGTGCTACAGGAACCAAACACACCTCTAACTCAAATTAGGAAGAGATGAAAATCCATCAATTGGTTGTATTTAGAAAATTACCTAATGTGTGGAAATCAAACTTTGGTTGCATTTAGAAAATTACCTAATGTGGAAATCAAACTTTGGTTGCATTTAGAAAATTACCGAATGTGGAAATCAAACTTTGGTTGCATTTATAAAATTACCTAATATGTGGAAATCAAACTATGAATGGACCAAAAAAAAGTAGTTTCTGAACTGGGGACAAATGAAAAGGAAGTTATTTCCATCTCCTAAGTTTGATTCGATCAAGACAAATCTAAAACCCTCTATAAAGAAACTTTGAAATTAGTAGTAGGAATAAAGGTTGTTGATGTGAAACAATGTTATCGTGGAGTGTTTTCTTTTCTGTTAGAATCTCCTCATTAAGTAGGTTCTTTCATCACCACCTTCTACTGGACCCTATTTGAGAAGGTGGCACCAGGAGGAACCTTCGTTTCTTGCAGTCCTCCGAACTTGTAATATTTTGCTTCACTTAATAAGGTGCTTTTGTGCAAGTGGAGTTGTAGATATGCAACTGAAAGAGGAGCATTTTGAAAACAGTTCATTAGTGGCAAATACAGGGAGGAAGGTGGATTGTCATTGAAAGCATTTCAATTGTAGAATGTTTAATTTGGAGCTTATTGAGGGCTTATCATCAAACTTCAGGTTATTAATTGAGAAGCAGCTGGATAATAATAATCTTCAGGTACAAAAATAAATTAGTGGAATATTATATAGCTCAATAGGCCACCAATTCACTGCCTTTTCCCCCAGCTTTTCAACATGGAACACTGACATCTTGTAAAAGAAGGTTGGAGTAGCAAAAATAACTGGTACTTTCAAAGGTGTGCAACACCTGCATGATGGTGAGATTGATGATTGAAGCATCCATCCTATCTTATTACAGAACTCTGTCCATTCTTTTCTCTAGATTTTTCTTCTTTTTTTTCTCCTTTTTTAAAGTTTTAATAATTGTGTGGTAATGATTTTGGCCTCCTCTGTTTAATTAGAGCTTTCCCCATAGAAATCTTAAATTTGACATTTAAGTGCAGAAAAGTTTAACCTGCCTTCTTTATGGCTCCAGCAAAAGATCCAAAGCAACTACCACTAGACAAAGCCATGGAATTTGATCCAATCAGGCAGCACAGACACTTTTGCCCCTGGATTGCTTCAGCAGGCAGTGCAGCACCTGGATGGAAACAAACACTATCTGCTTTACAACGCGGGAAGGAATTTTCTCCTTATTCACCTTCAAAGTTGCCATCTCTCTCCATGATTGAGGTATTTAGAACCTTAATATTGCATACCTATACCTCTTAGTGCTAATTCATGAACCAAGCAATGGAAACTGGGTGGAAACCAATCCCACTCAGCCTGACTATAGGAGTATGCACTTAGTTTAAACAAAAGCCTCCACCTTGAACATGTTTTGGGATGGTATCAGTGAAGCTCTTACAGCCATTGACTATTGAGAAATAGTGAAATGATAGTAAATACTGATGATGATGATGATGGTGTAAATATCTCAATGAAATCCAAATGGAATTTGAAATTCCATCTTGACAATGATTTTGTCTTCTGTACAGGTGGATGATCCCATTGCTTCAATTAGAAAGCTTTTTGCATCCCCATCAGCAAAAAGAATGAAGCTCACTCATGGATCAAGCTAGAACACAAACACCATCTTGTTGGATTTGCAGGATGCTAAGTGTGCTTAGTTGTTGAGTTTGCAGGCCATCCCGTGTATTGTCTTGCATCGAGTGTTCAGGGATTCAAAATCTGTTTTCACACATCGGGAACTGTATAGGATGTTATGTGCTTGAGACATTTTTATCAGTGTGTAATCCCTCTTGAGACCCATATGTTGTTGTATCAACTGCTATTAAGCATATGGCAATAGCAACAAGCTCATCACTGCCCGACATGTTTGTTAAATCCCATAGTCAAGCATGGTGATGCATATTTCTCTTCCCAGGGGAGATTCAGGATGTATGCATCCTTTTCAGATACTGACAGCCTCATTGGTTTTCTTGCCTTTCTTGGCAGCAGTTTTGCTCGCTTCCCCACCCATCTCAGCAATAATAGAGTCCGGTGGAGAAGATATATCATGGTCCTAGCAACAGGTCTTGTGCCCTTGTTGAAGCTGCCACCAAGAACACGAGCCTCCTGAACCTGGGCCAAAGCTTGGATGTAAAAATGGCTTCCAAAGCCAGTAATGCCAGTAATCCTTGGCTCTTGTCTTCTCCAGCTCCCTCATCCATCCTTGGGACAGTAAGCCTCTTCAGCAACCAGTTCAGGGCCCTTGCAGTCCAGTTTTGCCGATGACTTGGGAACCTGAGCTTGCAGGGACCCCAGGTCTCGAGTGAGTTCCAAGCCCTATATCTATGTTTATGAATTTGTTGAGATTGCGGAAACAAGAATGTGTGTGTTTTATATATAGCTGGCAGCAAGAATTTGGTCCTTCTACTAACTTCTTGTTGAGTTGGTAAGTCTCTGGGGTTATAAATGTGCATTCATCTTTCTTTCATTCATCTGTGGGGATGTAAACGGGACGGGACAGGCTGGACTGGTTCAGCCTCGGTTCATGCTAGCTAGGCCCAAGCTTTGCGATTCGAGCCAGGCCGGGAATTTAACCCAAAAGCCTAAGCCTGGCCCTGAGTCGGATCTTTTACCGATATAATATAATTAGGTTTACGAAGTTGGTTAATGGTTAGATATGTCACATTTTCCGCTTTTTGCAGGGTTAAAATCTCATCTCATGCATACATAATGTTTATGGATTTTGTTGGGTTCACTTGAGTCGAGCTCAGGCTTAAAAAATTAGTTCAAGCTTAGCCTCAAAGGGATTAAGCGGGCTCGGGTTGGGTTTCTGACAGGGCTGGCTTTCAGGATGGGGCAAGCTTGGGTAGAGCCATAGAACATGGTAATGTAACATTAATAGGGATGATTATTTGTGTATTCAGGGTGAGAAACACAACTTTCTTAATAAATTTTATTAGGGTTATGGAAAGATTAGAGGAAAAGAAGTGATGCACATATGACTCTGGGGGTGGATGCAAATATTGAATGACATGTCACTCTCACAATACCCAAAGTACCCTTTAGATGACTATTGACCAAATGATGTGAAAATTATCCTCTTGAGAGTACAAAAAACCAAAGTAGTTGTTTCTTAAAATAGAAACATGTAAAATTTGATTTTAGTATTATCTCTAATAAAAAAATTAAAGGAAAGATTTGAGAAATCTGAAAAATAAAAAATATATATATTTAAAGTTCCTTTTATAAAAATATATATTATAAAAATAATAGATTCATATTGTATGAAAATAGTCTTTTTATATTTGAAAAGTATATTTTTATTTTCATTATTAAAATATTTAATATATATTATAACTCTTTTTTTTTCTTTTTTTTTTTTTTTTTTTTTTTTTAAGAAAATAAGAAAATTTGATCAATTTTATTGATTCAATTTTTTTTTTTCTATTTAGTAAAATCATTTTAATACCTCAATTTTTTAAAAATAATTAGTTTTTTAAAAATAAGTTTCAAAGAATTCTGTATTTTATATAAAACTTGCTACTATTTTTTGTTTTTGAAAACAAAAAATAAGCAGTGTATACAATGATCACTTGGTCTTTCATTTCCCCCCCCCCCCTCCCCCTTTTTTTTTTCCCTACTTTCCCATGTAATTTTAATTTATTTCATAGACATATATGCTAAGATTGAAGATGCTGGCACAAAAAATAACAAGTGTATCCAATGATCACTTAGTCTTTTACTTCCTTTTTTTTCACTACTTTCCCTGGTAATTTTTAATTTATTTCATACACATATACTAAGACTGAACATACTACACTCTACCTTGATTGACTCGTGTCATTATGATGAATTCAACAAACAAGGAAAACAAAGAAAAACACTCGAATAGAGAGTAGGCAGATGGGTATATTTAAAACATTGTTTTCAATGGTTTGGTATGGAAAACAAATAAGAAAAATGAACAAAAACATGCAAATAGATTCACAATAAGAAAGCTTATATAAGTCTTGTGTAATTGGTATAAGTGTCTTGTGTATGTATGAAAAAAGAAATTATATTTGACATTTGTGCATATATGTAAACAAATTCTCTAGTTATTTGCTATGGAAAACAAATAAAATATAAAGAATAAAATATACATAGATTCATAATATGTAGGTTTGAATCCCGATGGTTACCAGTTCGAGTCCCCACAAGACCATTAGAAGATGTCTTATCCGAATAAGTTTGATATGAAATAAAAAAATTTAAGAAAAAAATCTAAGAAATTGAAAATAATATATCATGTACATCTATGCAATTAGTATGCAAATTCCTTATAATATCATCTCTAAAAGTGCTCATCACTCAAATCTCAAATAAAATATACAAGTGATTAATAAGAATTTAATTGTTATTATTTATTATTTGAAATATCCTATTAACCCATATTATTTCTTATAATATAAATTAAAGGCAAATTTTCTTAACTTGAACAATTAAATAATACAAAGTCTTATTAAAATTAATGAAGTACTGCAAATTTCCATAAAAGAAACCCATACACAAAATAGGAGGTGACAAACATCATTTGCATCCCTCCATTTCAACTACTCTATCTTATGGCTAAGAAAAAAAAAATTACAAATGTTAGAATGGTTTTCCAACAATAAAACCTTTAGCAACTCTCATTCTTGAGCCCTGCTTTCAGTAGTAGCCGGCGCCTTTCAGTTCCATGTTTGAGGCTTGATCGCCATCACCTCCTTTTCCCAAAAACACAAGGCGGCCTGAGAAGTCGAAAGAAAAACAAGTTTGAGAAACTCCTAATATAATCCTGGCAATCATTTAACAAATGGTAGGCCTTATTCGCAAACAAATCAGCTACTCAACTTTTATGTATGTGGTTGTCTAGATTTCGCTTTTAAGAAAGCCGTTTTCCTTTCTTTCTGTGATTATTTGACAGCTGTGGTCCAGGTGATTTGATAGCTTAACCATTTTGGTGTTATCTCATTAAAAATAAATAATGTTTTGAAGTCCTGAAGGCCTGGCTCAAGTGGTATAGAGTTGGAGAGAGGTTCTAGGTCCAAGTCCTACAAGAGACAAAATTTACCTGTCATTATAAAAAATAATAATAATAAAAAAACCCAGAAACAAAATAAAAAATAAATCATCTTTCTGATGTTTAGTGCAAAATTTTCTCCTGAGAAATAAGATGGAGATTGTCCCTAGAGTATTTTTCTAAAAATGGAAGGATGCATCAAAGCCAGAGTGTTTTTTTGTTTGAAGGCAATAGCAATGTCTTGGAAACAATTTCCTGGTAGTCAATTAGAAACACTGGGTATAGGTTTACCTAAAAGTCAAGTCCAAGAGTTGGAGCAGATGTCTATTGACAATACTTAAAAACCCTTTGCACGAATTTGACCTTTGGTTTTCCACTATTCCTTGATGTTAGTCAACGTATAGAAGAAAGCAGGAGACTCAAATAACATTGGATGATATGCAGAAAATAATAAAAGCACATTCCACGATATATCTGCACTTCTAATTTACTAGCTTTATTTGTACTTCAGCACATCAGTGATAACACCAAAGCTTAGTACCTTAAGTGTCAAGATTTCTTATTACAAAATAACAGATCTACAGTTCATAACCAATAATGAGTGAAAGAAGATGGAATGGAGAATGATGTCAAAGAGTAAAAAGAAATGACAACCCATGAAAGCATATTAGGGATTCTCAGGGTGCCAAGGTTATTTCATCATAAAAAATTTCTCAGAACTATGACTGCTTTGGAAACTTAATGGTAGATAATTCCTAAATAGCCTTTCCCCCTGAAAACAATGGCCATTATTCATAGATAGCAAAATTAATGTTATCTCCAAATAAGTGTGCTTCATGAGAAAGAAGCATTGATACTACTTATCACCATGCCATATATTGCAGTCCACAGTTCTCTTCTGTAAAAAGAGCATCAACGGTGTGGACTTGGGAGGATGTTCATTTCTGTGTTTTAGACTGTTGGTAAAGGAAGAGAGAAAACCTTGTGGTATTGAGATTGCATCGCTTTGACGTTATGTTGACACAGGAACTCCCGAATCTTTTAAGATCACTATTCCTACAATCATTAGGAGGGATGCAGTGGTATGATGCTACTTCTTTCCAAGTTATGGGGATTATTGAATTTTGAGAGGAGTTTTTCATACTTGTAGAACTCATAATCTTCATTCTCTTTTAATTAAGAATGAGTTAAAAGAGGGTGAGCAAGAGAGCGACTGATCCTATTTTGGGACATTATTTTATGAGTAAATATACAACTTTTTCTTTCCTTTAGGCATGTTGCATGAGATCATACTTTGAATCTCACTCATCCCCACCCTAACTCCAATCCTCTGCCACTTTGAGCCAAGCCTCATGGACAATCCTCTATTATGTTTAATTGCTCCAACCAAAATGCAGAACATGGTATTTGAATGAGACACCACCTAGCTTAGACTCATAATGAAATATCCACATGAACAAAAATTTTAAAGAACTGATAGAGATCCAAAGATTTAATTAATGTGGTGAAAAGAAATGGTCAGCATAATGATAAAGATGTTGAAGGAAAATCTTAATGAAGAAGAAAATAATAATAAAAATAAAAATAAAAAATTGATGGCCAATGGATTCTTGGAAGGAAAGTGCAATACAAGGGGAAAGGAAATGGACAGCAAGTCATCTTGAATGTGATGGTAAGGAACCAAGAACAAAATTTGCTAAAATGGGGAAGATTTGAATCTTAATCTGGAAGGTACTTCCAAATGATGAAAAAAATATTGCTTAATATTTTAATTTTCCTTGTCCTCCTCACTTTTGAGAGGGGGGGTAATGATAAACTTAGAAAGTTTAGAATTGTGAACTCAGCAGATAGGCACATCCATAGTCTATATAAGTACATGATACCTCCTCATAGTGTCTTTTCCTTCTTTGCTGGAATAAATATCCAAAAAGACCATCTATCCTAATCTTAATTGCATTTTCATGTTGCTGTCTACCTGAAACCTTAATTTTCAGTATAATTTATTAGATTAGGACACTGATGAGCTATCCTTGTTGCTGCCCATTCTGCATCTTGTTTATCTCTCTCATTTTTTCTGATTGTAGGGGTTTGGACTCTGGTTCTCTTCAGTCTATTCTTCTCTTGTCTATCTTTTGTGCTCTCAATAATTCTGCAAGCTAACGTCATTTTGAAGTTTTAGAGTTCAAAATGAATACCAAAACTTGTAATAGATTCGGAAGCCCTTCAAAACCCCCAAACAGAAACATGATTTGATTAGCTAAAGGCAAGACATTTGATCACCCCTTTCTTCGCTGTCCTGAAGGTAGGGATATATGGAACATGTTATTTAGGGAAGTAAGCTTGTTCTAGGTCCTGCTGAGGGGTGGTGTTTCAGAGATGATGTGCTTTAAGAGGCTTAGGAGTTGTCCAGAGGTTGAGTGCTGTGCCATGCAGGGGTGTGATTTGGCTGAAGTGGAATGCCTGAAAATTTTCAAAGTTGAGTAGAGAACACTTGAGTCCTTATAGAGGCAAACTAGCATCTTACTTAATTGTCTGGGTCAGTTCCTTTGAAGCTTTTGGGTATTCCTCTAGGTGTTATCATGGTTGGATTGGAGAGAAGCATGCAATAGCACAGCCAGTAGCAGGACTGAGGTTGGGTTTAGTCCAATATAGCAATTCCCAACTTTAGGATGCTTCAAGCTAAATTTTGAGACAGTTAGGGCTGACTGATGGGATTCAAGATCATTATGATTGTGTTATAAAAGCTTTTCTACATTAGTTGGTTTGGGGGTTGGCATTAGAGGTCAAGATCCTAATATTGATGGAAGGTTAGGCTAGACAGAAGCCACAGAGATTAGAAACTTCCGAGTAAAAGGGCACTTGGCTATTGATAGCATGTTGCCTACTCAAAGAGGAAAGGGAGCATATTGTACATGGTAGCAGATAGATTGGCTATATAAGAGGAGCATGTTTTTTTGTTTTTCTTTTTGATAGGAACATGAAAAATAACAGTATAAATAAGAGAAGAAAATACATGAAGGATGAAGCTAAGGCACACTAAAGTACATGAGCATACAAAAGGTGCCAAGCAAAACGAGAGATGAAAGAAGAGTACAACACCTTCCCCTATCTAGTTGTCACGTAAAAAATCAATGAAATTCACCATAGACATAGAAGACCCATCTAAATGATGTCCAACACCTTCCAAGAAATCATGCATAAAGGGAATTTAAGTGCTTGTTCCAAACTTTCCACAATATCAAAAGCCCTCTAGTTTCTTTGTCCCCAAAAGGTCCAAAAAAGGGATAAAGGGGCAACCAATCAAGCTCTCTTCTGCCTCCTTCCTACAAATGAGTCATTCCAGCTTGGTAACATTGGTTCGATTGAGGATTACATTACCCACTTCAATCCAAACAAAGAAAAAACCAACTGCCATAGGATTCCTGCTATAGCCCAATGGAAAAACATGTAATCGATGAATTCCTCTTTCCCCTTACACATATAATATCTACTCACCAGAGACACCCCTCTTCTTTTCAACTGATCCAGAGTTGATATCCTTTCCCATGTTGCTTCCTAGCAAAAAAAGCCTACTCTCATTGGGATCCACAAGCCCAAATGACTCAAACTAGGAAAACATCTGAACCACTAGGCAATACAAATATTTTAACTGAGAACTTTCCACTCCTCAACTCCGACCAGGCCACTATATTCTCTAAGTCCTGCCTTACTACTTGCTTTAGAAGAGTTCACAGGAAAGCCTCCACCACCTCTAACTCCAAATCATGGAATTATGCAGAGAAATAGGGACTCCAATGACCCCCACCCCCATCTTTCTCCCATATATCAGGGACCCACGACTCCTTTGATCTGGCAATGGAAAATAAAGTTCGAAAAAAATCTTTCAATAATGTTTCACCACACCACTTACCTAACCAAAATTTAACTCTCCTCTCATTCCTAAGTCCACTTTGCTTTTAAAAACCTCCCTTTTTTCCTAATAGTCTTCCAAAAACCAACCCATACCCCTCCCTTAGCACCCTAAGATACCAACTCCTCATTCCTCCTTGAACTTCTAAACTATCACCTGATTTCACACAAACTCATTTTTTGAGGCAAATCTCCAACTCCACTTGCCCAACAAAACATCTTTGGGAGCATAAAGAAACTTGATGCCAAGCCCCCTCTCTTCTTAGCCATGCATAAAATAGACCAATTGACTAGATGAGGTCTTCTCTCTAAAGCTCTGCCACCCCATGGAAAATCCCTTTGGATCCCCTCAACTCTTAGGCCCACCGTTCTAGGCATCACAAGTAATGACATGTAGTAAATTAACAAGCTAGACAACACGCTTTTAATAAGAGTGAGTCTTCCCCCCCTTTCGATAAGTACTATCTCTTCCACAAGGCTAACCATTTTAAAATCTCTCCACCACATCCCACACCATTGTTGATTTAAAAGGGGCTCCAAAAGGAAGGCCCAGAGGAAGCCCCCCTACCCTACATCCTAATTCGGCTGCCATCTCATCCAAATTTTCTACCCTTCCCAAACCACATGAGTCCAATTCATCTACACTAGCCTCACAAAAAATGATAGTAACGTTAGCATATAAAAGATGAGATACCTTAATTCCCCATTGTCTTCATTAACAAGTGACTGAAGCCTCCATAGCCAAAACAAATAAATATGGGGAGTTATCTTAGGCCCCTAGAATACCAGAAGAAATCAAAAGGAGTATCGTTCACCAAATGCGAAAAGGAGGCCAATGACATACACTAGTTCATCCATCCCACCTATTTATGCCCCAAGCCTATTGTCTCCATGACTTCCAACAAGAAATACCAATTAACATAATGACAAGTCTTCTCTATGTCAAATTTACAAATGACTCTAGAAAAGGAACTCTTCTACCTTGAATCAATGACCTCATTTGCAATGAGGGCCACATCTAAAAAATGTCTCTCCTCCACAAAAGCTTTGAGGGCCCAACACATCTAAATGGACCTCGATGATGGGATAATCTAACCGGCCCACATAACCAAACCTATTAGCTAGAGAAAATGCACCCATCACCCTAACAACCCCCTTGTATCTCACCTACTTTGAACTAAGGACCTATGACAGTGCCCACTGCAATCCCATTCCTTTAGCAACCTCAAATGGAACATTAGACAACACATATTTTGCCCATTTTTTGGATAAACCTCACATTGGACCACACTCCCCTCGACGCATGGCATCATACACCCTGTTCTTCCACCACCACCTCTTTGCAACCAGCATTTGGAATGACATGCTCCACCCAAGGAGGAACTTCCCACCATAACTGAATCACATAGCACAATGATCCCACTACCACATTCAACAAACATGGAACTTTTCTACCATCATATTTGACTAGAACTCTAGCCCACTACAAACTCTAATGAAATGCAGTGCCTTCATCGACAGCCACGAAACCTCCACAAGCATCCCCCAACTTTTTGAACAATCCTTATTCATAAATGCATAGGCAGGCCCAAATCTCACACCCAAACCTCATTAGCATGAACATCATTCCTATAACAACCTGCCATAGGAGACCATCTGTCCAACAATACCAGTTTGCCTTTAAACAACCTACACTCACTTGGAAGAGTCCTCTCTGCATCAATAAACAATTGAAAGTTAAACAAAATGAGAGCACCTCGTAGCAGGACCAAATGGATCTTCCCTCCTAAACCCCAACCTTCTACTACCCACTTCTTTAACTGGTATAAATCAAAGAAATGGTATAAAAACTCGCACCAATGACCCACAACACAACACCGAAGGGCCTCCATATAGTTCTTTGCTTCCCCTTGCCCCTCCTGAATCCATACTGCATCACTAACCCCCGCCTTAGAAGCTTGAACAGCATTAGAAAAGGACTAGAGCTTTTTAAGCTCCCCCAACTCACTTCCCACAACAAGGGACTCATTCACATGGAGAGCAATGACAACAATGGGACTATGACCAATGCCCAGGCTTCTTAACTTCCTCACCAACTTGCACCAACCCCCTGGATGCCCCTTTCCTTCTGGAACAGGGTGAACCTCTTCACCTCCACAGAATAAATGAAACACAACAAAAAGCACCCTACAACATTCCTTTGGAGCTCCAGCTTATAACCCCTACTTCCCTTCACTCCTTTCTAAAGGGCTTCCCTACCAACTTGAAACAACATTCTTCCACCCCATCAAGCAAGGCCACTAAGCTCCTTTCTTCACCTTTAACCCAACTTGAAGCACCCTGGCTCCTTTACAGAATCAAGCCTACTACTTTCCCTTTCCTAACGTCAACAAAAATTTCAAGTAGGACTTTTCCTCAAATCATCCCTACTACATTACCACTCCACCCCCTTCCTCTTCTGTCCAAAATTCTATAGAATCGAGTTTACTACCTTCTCTTTCCCCACCTCAACAGAAATTTCAAAGGATTTAGACTCCACTGCAAAGCCCACAACCATAAGAGGTGCTCTGCTACTAAAGATATTTGTTGAGCGCTACCTAACCACAAAGCTAACCTAAACCTAAGAGAAAAGAGTTTATGTGGGTCTTTGGTTCCTTATGATTATGGTATGATGAGTGATTTGGACCAACAAGTGTAGGGATATAATGACACATTTGTTTGTAACTTCTTTCTTCTGTTCAGATTTGGAGTAAAGCTTATCCTTCTTTTATCCTTTATTTCTTTTAGGTGGTTTTTCTTTTAGCAAATAGTGTGATGATAATGCATTCAATGAAGTTAACTTTATCGATGGGTTTATAATTTTTCAAAAAGTCTTAAGTTGTTAAGATTTGAGCCCATAATGTATATCACGCCCTAATACCCTCCTTCTATGTGACCCATCCATGGAAGGCACATACAATAGTACATGCAGACAAATCATAAATTTCTGATCACATATAATTAAACGAAACCCAAGACCTCTAGTTAACCAAAGCTTTGAGACCATTTGAGTGATTTTTTTTTTTTTTTGATAAGTAAAGAGAATTTCATATATAAAGAGACACCAAAAAAGCGACTCAAGGTATACAATACCTACACACCCACCACCAAAAAGGCCAAAAAAGAAGAAGAAAAACCCTCAGCTGGCCCAGAAAACAACCTTAATAGGAGCCCATCCAATCAATAAAATTAACCATAGTTAGAGGGTAATCAACTATAAACAACTTAGCCTCAAACCAAATAGTATTTCATTCTTTGGATTGACAACACATCATCCTTGAAAGTCATTCTATTTCTCGCCTTCCAAACCATCCAAGAAATATAAAGAGGAGCAACTTTCTGCACTTTCTTATGCTTTTTGCCCACAAAAGAACCATGTCAGCTAAGGAGAGTCTCTCTAACTGAAGAAGGCAACACCCAAGACACCTCAAACAAAGTAAAGAGTAAATCTCATAAGACCCTTGTTTTTAAACAATGTAGAAGAAGATGGTCTATGATTTCCTCATTCTCAAGACACATAAAACATCTATTTGCCAAGGCCCATCCTCTTTTTTGAACAAGATCCAGGGTTAAGGCTTTAAGACCATTTGAGTGATAAATTACTAACAACCTCCTTTGAGCTTGCATGTATGCTCAATAAATTAGGGACATAAATATGCAATAAGGTTTGAACTCATGACTTCCTACTAAACAAGACTCTTAGATTATGTTGCGTTTTTCTCGTTTATTTTCAACCATATTAGTAGAACCCATCAAATGCCTCAATAGTGAGATATGATGATTGTTGAAACTATTAGATGGGAAGTTACTAGAATAAGTTGTAACTACTATCAAATCATAATTCAAAGGGTCCATATCTTCTTAACAAAAAACACACATTGAAGCTTTAATGTTTGGCCAGCTTTGCCTTGAAATACAACGCCAAATATGATTCTTATCCTAGTTAGCACATATTGGTTTCACCTTACAAATTAAAAACCTTCCATATATTTATTTAAATGATGTTTTGATTTCAATAGATGCATTATTGTTTTTCTAATAACCTTTGAAGCCTCATTTCAAACATTTTGTGGTAACCTTCATTGTTTCTTATTTTGTTATTCTTTGATTGTCCCATTAATTATCAATATTTTGATTATTAAGCTCCTATAAAGAAAGTATAAACTCACCAAAAAATATTGTTGATAGGAAAATACAACAAATTACAATTTTTCTCCTTACGCAAGCACCATGAGACAAGTGCTAGTATTTGATTGCTAGGTCTCAATCCTAAGGTGATGGAAATGGAATCAATTCACAAAGGTGAAAATGCTGGTTTGGAGTTGAATCAAAATCCTTCTAGATTTCAATGGAGCAAGTAAAGGGGGACGACGATTGGCAAGATAGTGGAAAGGGGTCGGGGGTTTTCCACTTAGCTCAAATTTCGTGAGAGGGGTTTAGCTTGGTTGATGGATGGTGTAGAAGCTTGTTGTGAAGGGAAGTCTAAAAAGTCCTTCAACATGGGGTGGAATGAAGGTGGAAGGGGCTACAAGCTAAAGCTTCACAACAACAAGGTAGGTAGATTTTTTGCTTTGCTCAGTGTTATCTTCAAAGGAGAAAAGGTTCTCCTTACTTTTTCCTGAAGGAAGGGATGGCCCAGGGGGATGGAAAACCCTTGCCTAAAATTGAGGGGCATTGATGTTATTCCCATGCCTAGGCCGATAGAGACCGCAAAGCTGGATGTCTGACAACTGGCGAAAAGTGGAGGGGGAGCATCTTCAAAGGGAGAGTCCTATGCAAAAGTGGTGAACTAAGGTAAAAGGGAGTTAGGTGAGGCAGCCTGGTTTCAGAGTGTAACATAGGAGATTTTAAAAAATTTGAACCTTCTTAAGAAGTGCCTATTGGAGAGATGAGGTGATTTTTCTTACCAGGTGTCGGATTTAAGCTCTTTAAAAGCATGGGTTAAGCATTCTAAGAGATTGAACGGTAATTTTCACCTGTCTTTGTTGGAGGGCTCCCTTATTTTTTTCAAGTTTAATAATGCCTTTGAAGCAGAAAGGGTTTGGCTTTTGAGAAATAGTTGATTTGAAGGGAAAATTTTGCAGATGGACTGGTAGAGACCTAAAGTAGGCTGTTTCAAGAATGTGGCTTATGCCAAAGAGGTTTGGGTAAGAGTGTTAAGGTTACCGTTGCATTTATGGGGAAAAGATTTTTTCAAGATGTTCAATGATGCTTGCAGAGGTTTCATTGTTGTGGATAAGGAGATGAGGGAGAGGCATCATCTACAGTAGGTTAGGATTCTTGTAAAGTCCAACTGGAGGAAGCTTTCAAGTAAGTTGCATGTTGCGGCTAGGGCAGATGTCTTCGATGTCTAGCTATGGTGGGAGATTCCACCATGGTTGAAAACGATGACCTCTAAGGAGAGGTACAAAGATCCAAAGGTTAGGGATGAAGATGAAGGCAATTCACATACGAGAGAGAGAATGGAAAAGGAAGAAAAGAAATGTGTATAAGAGGTTTTACAACTGTCACTACTCACTAGAGAAGCCAAGTCTCTTATACACACAACGACAATGACTGTTCTCCCTGTGCGTGGCAGCAACAACTATTTATCAATCCTTGAGCAAGCTACAGTGGGTTTTATGCCCTTAGTACGCCTTGATGAGTTTCTTGATCAGTTGTAGGGCCAACACAGCTTCTAATAACAAGGAGGTGGGTGGCCTGTGTTTTCAAGAACCTTACCCATCCATAGATCAAGCTCTCTAAGTCGAAGCAAGCTAGTGCTTGACAGGCAAGCCTAGTTCATTAGGTCTTGCCAAAGGGTTTTTATTGGTTTGGCCTAAAGCATGTAAGTTGAATCCTAGTTTAGAAAGGAGCACTAGTGGGCTGGCTAAGGATGGTCCAAGGGCTAACAATTATAGTAGGCTTAAGAAGGTCAAGGAGGGCCTCCAACACTTGCAATCTAATAGAGAGGTTTTCATCGATCACCTTATAGGGGAGTGGTTTCAAGGTCCAGAGGAGGGGATTTCTGACATTGATTATGCTCTATTGGCACAAGCAGCTAGAAGGCAAGCGAGTCTCTTTTCTTTGGGGAGGTATGTCCCCTTCTTCTTTCACTATGGTCTCAATAGCTGGGTCACCAGTTTATGGTGATAGGCCTTTGAATCAACTCTTGGCAGATGATCATGGTTGGGAGAAGTCTCAACAGGAAGAGGGGTTTCCTGGTGGGTCTTTGGGAAAGGGAAATCGACCACTTAGGTTCTTCAAAGATGGTTCTCTGTTGGAGTTTCAGGGTATGTTGTTGAAGGCCCTTTTTGTAAGGACATTACATTTAGATTTGAGGAGTCGAAGTCTTCCAAGATGAAGAGGGGGGAGAGGTGTATCCTTTGGATGGCCTCTTTAGTAAGCTGACTAATTTCAGTAGCTTTGTAGGGATGCCCATAGTCAGTTATGAAAAGGATATTATCTCCCTTTTAAGGAAGATGGATGCAAGGAGAGGGCATGGTGTCCAAGAGGGAGATCCAGATGTTGGAGTGTTTGGTTAACTACAATAGGTCTCCCTTTGATATTTAGGGGAGAGGAGGGGGGGGGCAGGGGGCAATGAGGATCAAGCTCCTGTTCAGTGAGGATTTCAAGTTAAGTCCTTTCTTGGTGTGGTAAGCAATGGGGGCTTAAGAGTTGATTAGGAACAACCTTCTTTTCTAGGATGTTAAGTGGTGTGTATGGATGGTTTTCCCATATTATCTTTGTTTTCATTCTGTTTTAAGGCACTTTTTTTGTATACTATGTGTGAACATTGTTGCGTCCTTTCTTAGGCTTTTAATATATTCTTATATTTTACCTATAAGAAAAACACTTTTTGCAACATACACATACATATATTCATGGTTAAAATATACTAAACAATTTTGCCAAAAATATATATATACTAGACAACAAATACACACAAACACACACAGTATCAAGCCAAATAATTTACTCACAATTATTGAGAAATCTCAACAATGAAAGAAAAAAATAATGAATGTACCATTTCTTCGAATGGCGACCTCTCGTATACGTCGAACAAGACCAGTTACTGGATCAGGTAAAGATTTTAGTCTCCAAATTCCCCTCCAAATACAAAATTGAACTGTAATAAACAACATACCAGAATGATATTAACAAGATTGGGAACAAGTGTGAGCCCAAAAGAAAGTCAAAACAAAATAAATATTGAAGGACAAAAATCCATGAAATCAATTTAAACAAAATAAATAAATAAATATAAGATAATGGTGAAAAAAATTCCACAGCAAGAGGAAATTTGATAAACCATACCACAACGGGAAAGTTGGAAAATCATGGAGGAATGACAAAACTATATATATATAAAGGTATGAGAAACATTAAGAAAAATAAACTTAAAATAAAAAGACATGAAATGCCTAGCTTTGGGAACAAGTGAAGCTACCCAAAAATCTCATGAACAACATTAGTGTAACCTTCCACTAACAACACCAAAACATTTCTTATATATGTAGACTGTATCCATTGAGACAAAAGACTAATCTAACAGAGAAACCTAGAATGATTATACCTTTTGGCTTAGTAAACATCTCAGGATCATGCTGTTAAGAATTGAAAAACATATGGTCAAAAAATTTAGGAATGCTTGCTTGTGTCAAACCCAAGAGAAACTTTGGGTAAACCAGCATTCTATGCTTAAGTTCAAGCCCATTCACTTAAAGAGTCTTCAGTCCATAAATATCGCAATGTATAGAGGTTGTCATTAACTTGGGGAATGAATTTGTCCTCCTCATAACCAAGGCTTCTCCCAAAAGGTACAAGAAGCTATTCTGCTTTACTCCACTGAATAATTCGGTATACTAGAGAACTTGTGCAAATTAAACAAAGGTGTATCAATGATGAAGACCTTAAGTCAGGATTTTAGGTTTTGTGTATAAAGTTCACAACATAGAATTAATTGTCTGAATCATGCACCTCATACCATTTAAAGTATTGACGTATGGTTTTACTCACAAAATGGAAAATTCACCACTACAAAGTAACCTTTTGGTTGGTTTATGGGTGAAAATCTGAAGATATAAATTGAATTATGTAAGGAAAAAAATTAAACATATAAATCTATGATAACCTTTTTCTATAATATAACCATTCTAGACATGTCAAAAACACTTACATCCATTGTATTCCACAAAAATCATAATACTTTTGTTTGGATTGGGACACAAAATTCATAAAATCATCTTCTTGTCAACAGCATGTGCGTTTTGGATCTAGAATTTGTTACTTTTGTCTTCCCTGTTAATGGATGCCTATCTCGATAACATTTTCATCAAAATATCCAAAATAACATTTCTTTTCATAGGCAAACAAGAATATATAAAAGATGCCAATCAAAGAGGGGGGGAGTCCTCCAGGTGATAAAAAAGGAGCCCCTAACTACGCAAATGAAGCACATTACAATGGCTTACTGAAAAATCAGAGCAAATTAACCAAGATTGGTTCAATAATACTCCTTACATGGTTGCTTGGAGTTATCAAGATAGGAAGGTGTCCTGCGATTTTATTGATAGTATGTCTGATTGGGTGGAATTTATAATTTCTTTTCTTTCTTTTTTTTTTTTTTTTCTACTTCCCAATGTCTTTTGGTTATCAAATTTCCCAATGCATGTCAGAACTCTTTAAAATAAGCACATTTAGAAAACAAGCTTTCTAAAGTAGAAGCAATCAAAACCAACTATTTTTGGTTGGTAAGACAAATAATGGTGTCCACCTATTAACAGGGATATCTTACCATAAGAAAGTGATCTTTTGACTAAGACAACAATTTGTTATTCCTCTTCCCTCTTCCCTTATGGCATCCTCAACTTGAACACAGTTCACACATGATTCCATGATCATTTTCCTTTTTGGTATTTCTTGTATTACTTTGGATGATCAAACTATGCCTCCTAAGTAAAGCCTATTGAAACCAATCTCACAATCTAGCAGCCGCATGCTTTCTAATGTTATCTACATTTACTCATCCATCCAATGCAAACCAACTCTCCCTCTTACTACACTTTTGCAGATTTTCCATCAACATACATAGATTGTACGTGCTGCAGATAGTTCTGCACTTTGTTTACTTGGGAAATTCAACTGAACACAATCCCAACAAGTATAAAATGAATTCCATGCAGCTACCAAAGCCCCTGGGCATAAAAATCTCCTGCAATCCTAATGCTCATCCATTGGAATGATATACACTCCTAGTTATTTAAAATTTAGCATTTAGGTGTTAACAGGCACCTAGACAACCATCATGAAACCTGGAAAAATGATGATTTGGTATGCTTGTTGAAATTACAAATCAGTGGCCACCAAGAACCATAACAAATCACCTCCACCTCCAACCAAATGCTAACACACAACACATCATTGCAAATGCCCAAGGAATTCTCCATTCTGTTTTTACATCGACTATTCAAAGCTTCAAAACTTGTCTAGTCAATATGTTATCACTTCAATATCCAGCATTCCAGTGTGACAGCCTTAAGATTATCATTTTTATTTCTATTTTATAGTTAAGAAAAGATTGTATTAAGCATAAAAACAAAACGCATACACGACATATACAAAGCAACCAAAAGACCAAAAAGGGGCACGAAGACACAAAAACCAGCAACTACGACCTACAGAAAACTTAACCAATCCACAAAGTCTAACAACGACAAAGAACCTTCTCCAATACACAATCTAACCTAGTCTCAAAAAAAAAAATACAAAAAAGAATTTTTAATTGTTTGATCCATGCTTTCACAATTGTCAAAAGTTCTTCTATTTCTCTCCCTCCATATTATCCAAAACAAGTAAAATAGAGCAACCTTACAAGCATTTTATCTCTTTTTCCTTGAAATGACCCATGGCAACTTTAAAGAACCCCTCTAACTATAGAATGCATCACCCACTGTACACCAAAAAGTGCAAAAATCAATTTCCATAAAGTGCGTGCTTTCAAACAATTAATAAAATAGTCGCATGTTTCTTCTTCTTCCTTACACATGTAGCATCTACTAGAAATCCTTCAGTCCTTCCTTTTGAATTAGTCTAGAGTCAAAATCCTAACCCAAGTTGCTTCCCAAGTGAAGAAGTTAATTCTTGATGACACCCACGAATTCCATACGATGTCATAAGGGAACGCCTCCGCTCTCCTATTTACCAAAGAGGAATAAAAGGACTTAACTGAAAAAAGTACCATTCTTCATAGGCAACCACACCATAGTATCATCAGTCCCCAAAGTAATGGAGTGTTCATACAACCTCCCAAGAAAGACTTGTACCTCTTCTAATTCCCAATCATGCAACTACCTTGTAAACCTAGGACTCTAGCTACCACCATCCAAAAAGGCCACCCACTCAAGCATTTTTTGAAGAAGCTATAGAATAGAGCTCTGGAAATAATTCTTGCAAAAAAATGTCCCCACACCACTTGTCCTTCAAGAACTTCACCCTGCTTCTAAACCCAACCTTAAAACCTATTTTACCCTTGAAAATCTCCCAACTGCCTCTAATTGCTTTCCACATCCCCACACCATACCCTTCTCTCACTTCTTTAGTGCACCACCCCCCTTCATCTTGCCCATACTTTCCTACAATTACTCGTTTTCATAGAAGATTCCTTTCATTTACACTTATCAAAAAGATTCCTTTCATTTACAAATCTTCAAGACCATTTTCACAAAAAAGCCTTATTAAAGATCGATAAATTTCTCATAACCAAGCCCCCTTTATATTTCTCCAAACAAACAATAAACCAATTCACTAAATGTGGCTTTTATGCCAAAACCCCCTCCCCACAAAAAGTTCCTTTGAATCATTTTTAATCTAACAGCTACCTTATTTGGAATGACAAAATGGGACATGAAATAAATCAGCAATTTGAAAAAAGTATTCTTAGCTACCTTATTTGGAATGACAAAATGGGACATGAAATAAATCAGCAAGTTGAAAAAAGTAATCTTTACTAGAGTATGTCTTCCACCTTTTGATAGATATAGTCTCTTCCATAAAGCAAGACTTTTTTGGGAGGCCTAAATAGGTGGTTGGGAGGACACTCACCCTGCAACCTAAAACCCCAACAAGATCTCTAGATTTGAGACCTTCCTAACAAGGATTAGCTCACTTTTCTTCTGGTTGATCTTTAACCTTGATAAAGCCTTAAACTACATAAACACCCAACTCAAGTACTCTAGATTCTCCTTACTGGCATCATAAAAAATGAGGATATCACCCGGAAATAAAAAATGGGATACCTCATCCCCACTCCATCTCTTCCCCTTCCTAGAAAGCCATCAATAAACCCTCCCTCCTTTGCCCTTATAAGAATGTGGGAGAGAATCTCCATTGCCAAGATGAAAAAATAAGGGGACAAAGGATCTCCTTGTGTCAAACCCTTAGAGTTTTGGAAGAAACCTGATAGGGACCTAGTGATCAAGACAGAGAAATGAACTATAGAGATGCACCATCTAATCCACTTCGAGGCAAAACCCATTTTTTCCAAAATTGCAAGAACAAAACTCTAATTTACATGGTTGAGAGTCTTTTCAATACCAAGCTTGTAAATGATCCTTCTCGAGTTGCCTTTAAGTCTAGAATCAATTGTTGTATTTACTATCAAAACAACATCCAAAATTTGTCTCCTCGCCACAAATGTTAAAAATTCAAAACTAAGTTACCCACCACTTTCTTATGTCGATTGACTAGGACCTTTGCTAGTAGTTTGTATAAACGTCCTACCAAGCTCATTAGTCTAAAGTCCTTTAGGTATCTCCCCCCCCCCCCCCCCCCCCCTTCCCTCTCTCTCTCTCTTTGGAATCAAGACCATAAATGTGGCATTTAAACTACTCTAAAAGGTCCCTAAATCATGGAATTTTGCACACAAAAAATCCCATCATCTCCCTTTTCACAAAATCCTAACAAAAATGTCAAAAAGTCATGAAGAAGTCATCCAAACCAAGGGCTTTATCCCCACTTAAGCTAGATAAAGCAGCAAGGACCTTCTCCTCAGGGAAGGGGATCTCCAAAGCTTCTAAATCAATGTTATGCAAGGTACCAAAAGTCAACCCACTAATGCTCCCACTTATACAAAAGTCACGTTTTGTCTGTAGAATGATAAAATTATCAATAATAATATTCAAGAGGAACAAATAGTATTCTATGCAAAAGAAAATTATTCTATAATGAATAAATATCGCATTATAAGTGACATGAATCAAGTATCAAATTTACTCAGAAATGTGTAGGACAAAACCTTACCCAGGTGAGACATGCTTCATTACAATATTCCCCAAATTCTCAGGATACACAGTGACCCTATGCCACTGAACAGCACTTCGATTAGCATACTCTTTTGGATCCTCATTATCCAATGGCCTCCTGTTGTTCCGAATCCCACCTGTCCCAACTGAAAACAAGGTCACCATTCTTCCACTCCTCAGCCTCTTCTGCAATGGAGCCTGTCCTGCCTTCCCCACCAATATTGCCTACACACAAAACCACCAATAAAAACCCTAACGATTCCTTTGGTTCCAAAAATACCAAGTAAAGACAAAAGAATATGAAGTTTCAAATCATCATCTGTGTCTGGTAATTGCATTAAGTTGCGTTTCTTTCCTCTAGCACTCAAAATTAATTTTTTTTTTCCTTTCACGCTTTTTCCCAACAATCAAACACACAATATATTTTCTAAGAAAATGAAACGGAAAAGAAGTTTTCAAATTCTATGTTTTAGCCAGATAGTTCAATCAGACAAATTGGAGTGGAAAATATAAAACCTAAAACTTAATTTATTTTCTTTTGCAATCTCTTCTCAACAACCCATCAAACACTGAAACCCTATTAGGCTTCCAAGAAAACTTAAGAGAAAATTAAGAATCAGACTCTATTTTTATTAAACAGAAGAGTTTTTTATGGGGTTGCCAAATAATGTAAGAGGAATGACTCAAAACCAAGAATCGAATTATTAATTAATTTTCGTCGCAAACATTTTCTCAGCAACCAAACATAAATAAGTATAAGCAGGAGAAGAAGAAAGAAGCAGACAAATGTAAACCCTAGTATATAAGATAATCCTGACCCTCTATTTCGAATCTTCGATGCCAAGAAATACAAAAATAAATAAATAAAGATCCAAACTCTGCATTTTCGCCAAAACGCCTACCGACGACCGAGTATATTTTTTCATGGAGGTCCACAGAACAATGCCTCAAAATTTTCTCCGCAACCAAAAGTAGCATAATTAGAAGTAGAACAGCAAAAGAAATAAAAACTTTTGATCTAATTCCTTCCCTTTTCCCTGAACCTCCAAAATAAAACCCCCGAAATAAAAATAATATTCATTCAATTCATTTTCCTCCCCAACAGTTTCCCAGCATTCAAAGACAACTCAAGTACAAGAAGAAGAATAAGAAGGAGAGAAATATTGAAGCTGTGAATAGAGTATACCTTGTAAATCCCAACATCCAAGCCGTTCTCCAGAGGCCGATCCACCACCATGCGATTCTGAGCGGAGTCAGTCGGCGGTGAATCAGCGATAGGGTCGACAGTGAGTTTGTCGGAACCGGAGACGGAGTCAGAATCGGAGCTTGAATCGGAGCTTTCGTGAGAAGAGAGGTAAGTGGAAAAGGGAATGGAGAACTGACAAGTTTTGGGGTTTGAGAGAAGGAGACGGTGGAGTCGTCTTGAAAGTGTGGCCATCGCCATTTTCTCACTAATGCTTTGAGGTGGCTTAAACCCTAAACCCTGCTGAGAGTTGGCACTCAAAAGAAATAGTGCTCCCCCTACTCAAAAACATAAGTCTAAGGGAATGTTTGAAAAGTCTTTTTAAAACTACTTCTGAGTTTTTAAAAATAATTTTTGGTGTTTTTAAAAATAAATTTGTGTTTGGTAATTGAATTTTAAAAAATAGTTTTTTGTTTTAAAAAATTCAAAGTCTTTTTGAATTTTTTTTCTTTTTTTTTTTTTCAGGTTTTCTATCATAAACTAAGGGGTAACAAATTTCATGGAAAAGCCTCCAAATTTGCTCTTTCTCTACTCTCAATCTACAACATTAAGCTAAGAAGGAGAAACAAAAGAACAAGGAGGAACACCCTTTTAAAAACTAGAAGGACACCCCATCTTTTTTCCCTCTAAATAGTGCAAAAAAACAGGGAAACACCTTCAAATTGTTTTAAAAAAACATAGGGTTTTGAAAACATGAAAAACATAGAAAACAAAAACATCATTTCTTATCAAACATGTTTTTAGTATTTTTATTTTTCTTTATTCTAGAAAACAAAAAATAATTCTCAAGAACACTTCTCAAATAAGCACTAAGTGTCTAAGCCCCTCTTATTTTATTTGAAATGAAAATGAAAAAAGCATTGAGACTCTTATGGTTGTGTTTGGTTGCCAAAAATTTTGATAAAAAATATAAAAAAAAAAATTTAAAGAAGAAAATCACAATGCAAGAATAGTTAAAAAATAAAAAATAAATTTAAAATCAATAAATTATTTTTATTTATTACTTCATACTTATTTCATTTATTATAATTCATAAATATATATATTAAATAATTTTAAAATACATTTATTTTTAACTGATTTTAATTATATTTTATTTTCTTTAATAATTTTTATAAAATAATTAATCATGAGAAAATTATTTTTTAATATATTTTTTAATACTTTTCAATAACCAAACATACCCTATAATATTATTATTATATCTCTACTGTAACTAGCTATCTTAAATATATTTTTATTGTATTATATTTGTTTATTATTTTTATATTACAGTATGAGGTGGATTATTTTATAATATAAAAATATACATTTGTAATAATCCACGTGGATTTCTTCCGCATCACAGTAAACAAGGAGGGTAGAAAAGGAAAAAACACATGGGATGACTAACAATATTAATCCACGTGGCACCTTCGGAATATTGTCTGGATCCATGATTGCATGACCATTGTAAATACAATCACGTATTATTGTAATTTTTTTATAAATAGAAGAATTGAAAAAGGAAAACACATTGAGACTCCTGCAATAATATAACTACATATGATATGTTCATGTCATTTTTTATTTTATACACACCATATTTTAATATATCATGTAACCACATTTTTCACGTACATTCTTATAAAACTCGCTCTTTATTTGTGAAAAATTTGGAATTGTCACTTATTTTAAAAATAAGAAAAAAAATCATTTATGATTCCTTATTTAACAAAAAATAATAAATTTATAAATTAAAAATGGATTCAGTAAGGTTAGAAAGATATGATAATAAACTGTAGTACATCTTTGAACTTATATACCTATGGGGCCAGTTAAATGAATGAAATGAATTACGACAACTGATTAACTAATTATAGATACAAGAAAAATATGATGCAAAAATATATATAATGAGGTAAGAGGTGGCAAATATATCACAAGAATGTACAAAAATTGATACAATAAAAATACACAAATCAATTTGTTAGAAAAAAAAAAGTTTATTATTTCAAATGTCACAACACAATTTTAAGAAAACTTGAAAATTTTTATTTACATTAAAAAAATTCAAATTTATGACTTTAATTTGATTATTCACAAAGCTTTCATTTATTTATTAAAAGATTTAATTTTACTCACATTCAAATCTATTTTCAAAGAATTTCTCTTGTTTTTATTAAAGGAGATTATTGAATGTAATTTCACTAAAAAAAAAAAAAAGTTCAAATTGACTTTATTTAAAAGAAATGATTTTTATTTATTTAGTTAAGGAAAAGAATAAATTTTTATAATTTTATTTTTAAGAAAAATTCCATATCGAATTTTATTGAAGAGAAGTCATTGGCTACAAAATTAGAAAGACATTTACAAGTTTATTTACAAAAGTATTTTCAACCAATTTTATTAAAAAAAAAAATTGATCTTTACGAATTTATTTAGAAAAAGAATTTTATGAATTTATTTATTTACAACAAGAAACTCCATTCCAATGATTCCTTTAAGAAAGATTTTTTACAACTTCTATTAACAAAATTATTTCAAAACCAATTTTATTAAGAAAATGATGTTTAGAATTTATATTTACAAAATTATTTCCCATCCAATTTTTGTTTTTTTTAAAAAAAAGTTATTACAACTTTTATTCCTAATCCAATTTTCCTTTTAGAAAAGATTTTATTTCAACTTCTATTTTTAATCCAATTTTTATTTTAAAAAAGGAGTCTTTAGAAAAATATTTCCAAATCCAATTGTATTAAAAAAAAAAAAAGAGATCATCAATTTTATCAAAAGGATTCTGTAATATTATCTTGAAAAATACTTTTATAGTTTTTATTTTGAAAAAGGATTTTGGGTTTTTTATTTAAATCAATTTGTTGATAGTTTTTATTTATTTAAAACAAGATTTTTGGACAATTTATTAAAAATAATTTTTTGTGGGGGGTTTTATTATAACAATTTTCTAGAACTTTCTAAAATAATTTTATTGGCTTTTTATTTGAAATGAATTTTTTTGGACTTCTTATTTAAAACAATTTTTTGGACTTTCAAAGTAAATTTGCAGAACTTTTTAATGGAAACAATTTTCTACAACTTCAAATAAATTTTTTGGGACTCTTTTTTTTTTTGAAATAACTTTTTGAAAACTTTTTAAAATAAATTTTCTAGAACTATTTAATTTTTTTTTTGTTTTTATAAAAACATTTTCTGGATTTTTTTATTTAATAAAGGGGTTTCTAGACCGCTTTATTTTAAGAAAACTTTTTTATTAAACAAATATGCATGAATAAAATATTCACAATAAACCAAAAACTCAAACGATAAAATATGAATTGAATATTTACAAAAGTAACAAGAGAAGACAAAGAAAGAACAACTACTAGAATATAAACTAATAAATATACAATAAGTTGAAACTATAAACAACCTAAACACCAAAAAATAAATAAATAATAAATAAAGAGGTAAGAGAGGGGTTGTGTACCTAAATGCATTGAATATACAATTTAGATTCTCAATGAAGCTCCAAAATAGAATACAATACCACTTACTCTCTCAACAAAAATACAAAAAATAGAAAAAAAGAATCATAAAGAGAAAAAATGAGAGAAAATTGCGAGAGAGAAACTGAGAGCCCCTCTTTGCCTAGGGTTTCATGTCATTTATATAACCTTCCCTAGAATCCTCTTCTTCAATGAAATTTGGCCCTCCATGTGGTTTGTATCCATGGCTTCCTCCAATAACCAGAAAATGGGCTCATGCATAGAAAAATGAGATAGGCCCATGAGTAAATGAAAGATAAGAAACCAAACCAAAATAAATAATATAAAAGGCCCAAAAACAATAATAGTTTAAGTCCAAATCTCATAAAGCCTAAAGATGAAATAATGTCCAACAACAAATATGCCAACAAGCTCAAAATCTATATCTAAATGTCATTAAGCCTAAGTTAACGTTATACCCATAATGATAGAATAGAATGAAAGTCCAGATAAAAATCCATAAACAACCCAAATCCTCACACTAACATTGCAAAGATGAAAGATAATTTTACCGCAATGTTTTTTAAACCTCATATGAGTGGAACAACAACCAATGGTGAGAGAAAATGGTGGTATAAACTATGGATATGGGGTGGCTTCGTGACTAGCATGTGAGGGAGTGGTGCTAATGGTGGCACGTGGTGGAGCTATTAGTCTACTGTGGTGTGTGCACACTATGGGTAGGTGGTGTATGGTGAAAGTGCATGATAAAAATTGGAAAGGAGTGGCTATGCTATGAGTAGATCTGAAAGGTGAGAATGAGAATGGAGGGAGAGAAGATGAAAGAGAGAGAGAAGATTGAGGAAAGAGAAGGAGATGGTGGCTACCATGGGCGACGCATCTATAACGATGGTAGTGGGTGGTGGGATGGAAATAGCCATGATAGTGAGGGTTTGGGTTATGGAGAAAGTGGGAGAAAGAGAGGTTAGAGAAAGGGGATGGAAAGTGAGTTAAAGGGTCTTTTGTGGGTCTCCAAGTATGCCCTTCTTCAGTATAGATCAAGAGTGTAAGGAATGTGAAGACTGGCGTGAAATTAATGAAAATGTGAATAAAGAGTGGAATGAAATGAGCTATATCAAAGAATAAGAAAGGGCAACAAAATTGTCCTAGTAGAATACATGCTCACTCAAACCAAAACAAGAACAAAGGAGGCTTAAAACCCTAAGAAAATGGTAAAAACAGGTTGGGCAAGAAAAAAGCTCGTACGATGCCTTCAAAGTTATATTGTGGATCCAAGAACTCCCTCATGAGGCCTCCAAAAGTGGCTTAGTAATCGATGTAAAACTCAAGTAGTAGTCAGACCACCGAGGAATAAAAGAACAAACATGTACAAAGGGAAATCTACATGTGTACTATATAGGGGCATAAGGTGGGGTGTACGTAACAACACGATCTAAACATGTGCTATGAACTCAAAGGATCATGTCGCGTGCAATGGAGGAGAAACTCCAAAATATTATGGTGAAGAGGCGAGTGTGAATGCAGTGAACTACTTTGAGTTATGGATGAATGAATGAATAACTTAAGGTTGTGAATAAAATTTAATGAGAAGGTTATAATGCAATGAGATGAACAACTTAGGGTTGTGGCACAATAAGATGAACAACTCATGGTTGTGATGCAATGAGATGAAATGAAATGAATAATTCAGGGCTATGAATGCAATGAAATGAACAACTCTGAATTATGGATGAAATTAAATGAATAACTTAAGGTTGTGATGCAATGAACAACTCAGGGTTATGAGCCCCAGCTCTAAAAATTAGTCGAGAAGGGAGATCATGATTTGCGATTCCAAGTCAAAACCATTAAAGGGTGATAAAAGAAGACAAACAACTCATGGTTATAAATGAAATGAAATGAATAGGTCAAGGTTGTGAATGCAATGAAATGACAACTTAGGATGATCAATGAAATGAACAACACAAGGTTATGGATGAAATGAAATGAACAAGCTTGGGGTTGTGAGCCTTAGGCTTTAAAAATCAGTCAAGAAGGGAAATCGAGATCTATGACTCTAGGTCAAACCACTCAAGGGTGATAGAAGATGATGAACAACTCAGGGCCATAAATGAAATGAAATGAACAACTCTGGGTTGTGAATTCAATGAAATGAACAACTCAAGGCTATTGATGAAATGAACAACCTAGGGTTGAGGATGAAATGACATAAATAACTTAGGGTTGTGATGTAATGAACAACTTAGGGTTGTGAACTTCGGACTCTAAAAATTGGCCTAAAAGGGAAATTGTGATCTACAACCCCCTCAAGGATGATAGAAAATGACGAACAACATAAGGTTATGGTTGTAATTAAATGAACAGTTCAAGCCTATGGATGAAATGAAAGGAATAGGTCAGGGTTATGAGTTCCAAGCTTTGAAAATCGAATGAGAAGGGAGATTGCAGTCCGAGACTCCAAGTCAAACTATTCAAGGGTGATAGAAGATGACGAACAACTCAAGGCTATGAATGAAACGAAACAAACAACTTGATGGGATAAACCCAAATCTCTTTATTTCCCATGTCCAGATTAAGTTAGGAATATGCATAACTATCGTAGGCTTTTTCTAAATCTTATACACAACAAAAAAATAATAGTTTTATACGTTAAAATGATTTAGAAAGTGCTAACGAAAACCATACCTCATATTCAAATATTCCCGAATCAAATCCACATGGTGAAGATGAAAATCAAAATCGCAGAAGTCTCGTAAACCCAAAGTCTTTCACTCGATGACTCGAACCTTGATCTTGGCACACTTCCGATGGGGGGAAAAGAGGGTGGAGGCTATGACTCTCTATCTCTCTGAATAGTGGAAGACAAAAGCTATGGAAACCTTAACCCCTATGGGGTATTTATAAGGTTTCTAAGTGGGCTTAAGTGACTTGAGCCCACATGGGCTTGGGTCACTTAATCTAGCCCAAAATAGGGTTTCAATTGATTAATTAACCAAAAATGGGTTCTAATTGATTAATTAATCCAATAGGGCCTACTAATTAATCAATTAGCCCAATCTAGAGACCTTGTTCACTTACCCCTATGCAACCTTACATAATTACCAAAATGCCCTTATGCACAAAAGTGAACTTAGAGCCAATCCAACCCTCATAACTCATGCCAACACGGTATATGAGCTTAGAGTGGGGACCACTAGGACCTATAGGAATATTGACTCCCTCATAATCCAATTCTAAAGTTGATTCAACATTCCACTACAAAGAATCAACTGAACTCTAGTATCCTATGTAAATAACAATGAGACACCAAGTGCTCAGGTCTATGACCTTCTGTCCATTGTGTTTAGTCTCCCAATGAACTGGTGTCCATCGTCTAACAAGATGAAAACTATCAGCCTTTTAAGACTACCTCTACCCTTGAGTTACAGATCCTCTCATTGTGTATTCAATTAACATATCTTAGCTCTCAAAGAACCTATGTCAAGTTCCACCTAAGGTACTACTATGACCATAGTTTCCATGAACACACCTCTTTAAGATCACCCAAAGGGACACATTGTTTCAATCCCAAAAGATATTATGGTGTCTTTATTGAGAATATCTATTGCTACCGGCTTCCATCAATAGTGACCTAATCCATAGGGAATTTATGATCAACTTACGATATCACCCGTAGGTCAAAGTTATTGCTAACTTTAGCACAAGCTCAATATTCTCTCAAGGTTGAGAGACAACACAATGAAGTAGGTTGGTGAGGTCATGACTACTTGATAGCCTTAAGTCATGACTCACGGCAAGTCCTATCCAATGTGTAACTATACGTACTAGTGCACTCACCATGGGAAATCCATCCCGATAGCCAAGACTAGCCACTCCTCCAATTAAGAGGTGGTGCACTACAACCTTTAGTGGGTTGCCTAGACCTATGAACTGGTTGTGAACAATTCATCTATTTGCAAGGAACCCATGACTTAGATCTTCTATGCAACTCCTAATGCACGTAAGTCACATACAATGCAAAAAATGCAGATATGAATGCTCATAAAATATAATACATGGAATAAGGATAGATAAAAGTGAAATTGGAACATCATTAAATAAATAATGAATTCCAAATTTATTACATCATGTCATGTTTTTAAGGGCTTTAGCCTAACACAGCTCATGGCTGTGAATGTAATGAAATGAACAACTCAAGGTTATGAATGAAATGAAATGAACAACTCAGGGTTGTGGATGAAATGAATAGCTTAGGGTTGTGAAGGAAAAAAATAGCTCAAGGCTATGAATGAGACAAACAACTTAGGGCTATGGAGGAAAAGAACAACTCAAGGTTGTGAATGAAATCTAAGGAGACTAGAACAAATCAAGTAAACAATAAAACAAAATGAACATGGAGCAAGTGACATACAACTAGAAATTGACTAATGATTGATATAACATCCAAATAGTGAATCAGAAAGAATGATGACTACGTTGAGTGATAATGAAATTTGAAGAAAAATTGACAAATTCAATGAAGAGGAAATATGCCCCAGTGTGCGGAATCCTCACACTATTGACTAAATCAATAAGAAGCTAACATTTGTTAGCAAAGGCGATCAAAGTCGATGAATCAACATCTCAATTGAAAAAGGACTACAAAGGGGTATGCCCCAATATATGGTAATGTCCAATTATGTCTCCGGGTTTGTCTAACACAACAATCCACTGTATATGCATAGGCTTAGAGAAATGTGTCACTGAGGAAATCGATCAAACATCATGCAAATGTCGTTGAGGTAGCTATAATCACATGTACTCAACCAAAATCAGATGCTAACTCTTGTTTATGCTCCTTTGAAAGGAGAACAGACCATCAATGAGACAAACATCTCGATGTCTCTGAATGTGCCCTATTGATAAGTCTCGCATATGGCCAAATACTATATTGGAATATCCTACGTCACTCAATATCTTACCCTAGAAGATAACATGTTGTACCAATACTTTGCTAGGGTAATCACACTATAGTTGATGACATGGCACGTAAAGTGCTTTGTTGAGGGCTTGCTAAAATTAACATGGTATAATATGAACATATCAACAAGGGATCTATATACTACTCGATATACTCTACTGAGGAGAGAGGCAAGCTTGACCATCTGTCTTGCTAACCTAAGATACTTCAATAAGGAATCAAGATAACCCACTGTAACATGTAGTAAACAATGAGAGAGCTATGCCCCAGTGTGGCACCTGAAGTAATGAACACATAAGAGGCCAAATAATGCCAAGTAACCATCTCTAAGCAGGAAGTCAAGTAGGCAATAATCACATTAAATTGTTAAATCAAATATGAAATCATGGCGATGTCTATACTTCAACCAATCCTTAAACACTTGTGAAGTAGAGGTTGTTAAAGATGATGCTCAATCCCATGGTCTCCGGATGGTCTTAAGACACAGGACTTAACGTAGGCTAAGGTAGTAGGGTAAAAGAAATAAAGGGTAAGTAAGCTCAAATACTCGATGATCAATCCTTATGCCCTTGTGCATAAGATGCGATGTGTAGAACGTCATGAGCTTATGGACCCCGCATTTTTGCACGATGCATTCCCATTTGATGGCGAACTCGCTTTTTATTTTTTTGATGAAAATATGATTTTTAGAAAAGACTTGGAGTCACCACTTATTTTTATTTTATTTTTAAGGGAAAACAAAATAAGAAAGAAAACCCTAAATGTGACTTCTTATTTGGAAAAGTCAGTTTATGGAAAACCAAAGTCGAGTTCGGAGGTCAGGTTACTTATTGGGAAGGTACGATAAAAAGACCATAGCACCCCTCTAAGTCCTTATAAATGAGTCTCTACTAAATAAGGTGAAGCAAGTGTGGAAATTGATAAAGAAATCAATAGATACTAATGAAATGATCGAATAATAAAACGAATTATGCATAAGAATAAGCAAAGTGGGAGTGAGAGATTGTACCTTAACAACAAGTAGTAGTGCGCTCTTATGGAAACAGGTTAGCTCAAGTATAAAATTATCACATGCATATCAAAGAGCTAAATAAAGATCAAGAAATATTTATTAAGCATAACAGTTGTTAATCAGAAGAGATAACTCATATGTAGGGTCCTCACCAAAGCCTAATTGATTTTGCACGAATTAATCCCACAAATTCCATTATTTTGGAATTATGAAAATTGCCTTCATGCTTATTAAAAATCAAGGAAAGCGGAAAATTATTTTAAAATCAAAGAAAATTTGTGAAAGTACTTACCTAAAAGGAAATGTAGCAAGTTTATTTAAAAACGGGACTTTTAGTGACTTAGGATTTTAATGAAGAAGAGAAAAAGGAAGAAAAAAGAAAATAATAATAATAATAATAATAACAAATAAATAAATAAATAGAATAAAATAAAGTAAAATAATAAAATAAATAAATAATTAGATAAAAGATAAATAAATAAATAAATAAATTAAATTGGATGTATAAACAAATTAATAAATAAATTTAAAAGATTTAAAACCATTTGAAAGGCAGATTTTTGAAAATAAGTGTGAGGGATTAAAAAGATGAGAACACGTGGCCTTTGGGATTGCAAGCTGAGGGTGGCCATGCATTCTCATGTGGAAGCGAGGCTGGGGATGGAATTAACATTATTTGAAAATTTGGAGTTTTAGAAATTATTTGAAAATTGGAATTTTGGAAAATTATTTGAGAATGGAATTTTTTTCTTAAATTTGAAAATTGGAATGGAAGTAAGATTATTTGAAAAAAAAAAAAAATCGGAATTTTGAAATTATTTAAAAGAGGATTTGCGAGAATCAAACTTTGACACGTGATGATAATAATTAAAAAAAAAAAATGATGGATCAAAGACTAAGAATTAATAAACTTGGAACATGAGAATTAGAACATATGAAGAACTAATTGATTAACTAAAATTCCAAGCAAATATAAAATAAATATTAACAGACCAAAGGCTAAAAAAAAAAAATAACAAACTTTGAAACTATAAATTTATGGATCAAAGACTAAAAATTAATAAACTTGGTACACGAACATTATATTATGAGATTAACTAAATTAGTTAACTAAAATTCTAAAACAATTACAAACTAAAAAGAAAATGAATCAAAATAGCAAAGTTTGCAATTTTGCAACTTACCTTAGCATGTGTGTTGGACTTTTCTTTTTTAAAAACACAAACAAAATCTCCCCTATAGCCCACTATGTGCATGTTGTGCACAAAATGAACACTTCTTTCCTATTTGTATACATGTAAGTTGCTCTCATGATGCCTGTGACGTTCCCCTCAAAGTGATTTGCTGCATGTGCATGTTAAAGATGTAGCTATGCCTTCCAAAAAAATGAGTGGTGCATTGTGGAGATCCCCTCAAGATGGTGGTTGTGCTATCTTCCAAGGGCAGCCGTGGTGGAGATTTTTCTTCTTTTTTGAAAAAAAAAAATGATGCCCTACCATTCTTCCTTAACCCATGCTGCCCAACTTTCTTCAACCGAAATAGGAAGTAGAAGACACGTTGTAAAGGAGCAAAAGGAAGCCAATCATAGTCAAGTTTATGAGCATCACTCAAAGTGGAAATGAAGCTTGATGGGAAAGAAAATTCTACAGGTGTTATGGTACACATCCCATGTCAAGCATACAGTTAATTTAAGTGCAAGACCCACTTTCACTATGAACGTAAAAACCATGCTTCGATCAACCAGTTTTACAGCTTTTCCAATCTAAATCAAAGAATCAAACTAAAACGAAAACAAAAAAAATTAAACATTTTCGAACTAATAAGAGAATCAAAACTAAAACAAAACAAAAATCACTACTTTTACTTACCTTTCCTCCTTGAATCAAACAACTGTTGTGTCCTTTGCCTTTTTTTTGCATGGCAGGCTGTATGTTTGGCTGTAGATGGATCTCTTGGTACGTCTAATCAAGCTCCTAATGTAGCCATGTGTGGTATTGAAAAGTGGTAGCCTTTCTTTTGCATTGCAGGTTGTATGTTTGGTTGTAGATGGATCTCTTAGTGTGTTTATTCAAGCTCCGACGCAGCTATGTGTGGTATTGAAAAGTGGTAGCCTTCAAGTTTTGAATGGTGTGACCCCCTTCGAATTTCAGATTGTGTGTGGTGCAAGTGGGTGCAACCCATGAAGAAACCTGTGCGTGATCTTCAAGGTGACAGCCTGATCTTTTTTATCTATATATCTCTCAAAACAATTTGAAGGTCCTCCTCTCCTCGTTGCAACCTGTTGTCCCCCCTCCCCTCCCAATCTCTACCGTCTAGTTGCCTTACTCCACATTTTTTTTTCCATAGAATCCTTTTTCCAAAGTCTTTGGTTCCTTTTCTAAAAACCGACTAAACTCCCTCAAGAAAATCTTTTCCAAAATGCCCTTTTCTCTATTCTTTTCAAAACATTTCCCCATGTGGCAACTTGCATCTCCATCCCCGGCTCTTCAATTCTTCTCTTAATCTATGTGCCAATCATTTTTTCTTTTTATCATTTTAATTCAACCAAATATATATATGTATATATGATATCTGATCTCCACCACACCAAATCCTCATGGTTGCCACTCACTTTCATTGAATCCTATTATTATTATTTTTTTTGAAAAAAAAATAATAACCAATAAATTCCATTTGCATACATACCATTATATATATATATATATATATATATATATATATATATATATATATATATATATATTATATTGACACATTTTTTTAAATAATAATAATAATAATAATAATAATAATAATAATAATAATAATAATAATAATAATAATAATAATAACTTACCAAAAATTTATTTATTAAAAAAATTATATTGAAACATTTCAAAAAATAATAATTATAAATAAATAAATAAATAAAATAAAATTTACCTTATCAAAATTCAAGTTAAAATGAGTATGTATCTAAATTAATTAATTTGAAGTGCACCTACAATGCAACCAAGTGGACTAAGTTAAAGTGTAACTAAGTGGATTGGAATGCTCTAAAGTGTGATTAAGTGAGTTTGCATAAAAGATGCCTAGGTGTGCCTAAGTGGGTCTAAGTGTGTCCAAATGGGCCAGGTGTGTCTGAATGAGTTAGGGTGTGTCTATGTGACCTAACCTAGGCATGAAGAGTAGCCAAATTCATAGTGAGGGTCCTGATGAGCCCCTTTACAAAAGGGTCCCTGAAGATGGCTTAGAAAAAGAAGTTGTATGAGTGTCAATGGGTTACCAAGGAATGATCACAAGGTAAAAGGGAAACACAAGGTAGAAACTAGCATTACATGTGCTAAGAGGACAAAATGAAGGGTCTACAAATATGAATATAAACCTAGGGGTGGTGTATGAAAACACTATGGTAAAGAAATAGAGAAATATGAAGCATTGACAATCATGAGCAAGAATGGCATGAGGATGCCAAGTCCAAAGTAGATGTTAATCTGAATGAGAAGAGAGAAAACAATCAAATAGAGTAAAAACCAAGGTTTGGATTATTGATACTTAGATTTTACAAATATATCATAAATATTGAAGAAATATCGGTAGATATTTTGACACAAATATCGATCTAATAGAAATTGTTCAAAATTCATGAAAATGCTTAGAAAACTTTCAAAAAATGATAAAAATAAGTAAGAATACACATATTAAAGCTATTTTGTACGTGTAATTGATATGAGTATGATTAAAGATAACACTTATCAAATTTTTATAAAAAATTAGCTTAAATTCCTTTAATATATTTATATTCATTCATTTTAAAAATTAAAAATACTTTTATTAAAACGTGTTTTATTACATTTTAAATAAAAAATTAAATTGATTTATAGAAAATATTTTATTTGAAATTTAATTTCTAAAATTTTATTATAAATTTGTGGTGACAACTTTTTCTATTAACATTAATTTATTTAAATAATTAAAATTATTAATAATTTATCTTATCAAATTAATTTTAATTTATAAAATATTAGAACTTCATTAATTTTTTTATATTGTAGCAATTTTTTAGTAAAATTATATTTTTAAAATTTTAAAATAAAATATTTATAATTAAATAAAATTAAAAGGATAAATATAAAAAAAAATTAAGAGTGAAGTGATAGTAATTTTTTAAAATAGAATTAATGACATAAATATGAAAAGTAGTTACAAATAAAAGTATAATATAAAATAAAATAATAATATAAATTTAAAATAAAAGATAAATTAAAAATGAATAATTAAAAAATAAAAAAGGATATATATATATATATATATATATATATATATATATATATATATATATATATAAATGACGTTTTTTGAAAAGTCGCCAAAAAATCGATGATTTTTCAGCAATATATCATCAATTTTTTGGCATCACACCTTCCCTATGTGCAATTTTATTGTCGAAATATCAATTTCCTATTGAAATATTGGTGATATTGTCGATTTTTGGGCGATTTTTTGCCTAGTTGATTTCATTTCAGCCACCATTGATCATCGATTTTTCACTGATATTTCGACAATAATTTCCAATTTTTCAAACACTCGTAGGAGCATAAGAAATAATGAAACAGGAGTAAGAGAAAACAAAGAGAGCAAAAAGTAGGTGTTGGCCAACTCACATCAAAGCATGGAGAAATCTAATATTGCCAATTAGTAAAGTGATGGAAAATGACGAGAATTTAGAGACCTTATGAAGATGTCACTCATATCTCTCACAAAAGTCGAATGAGCAACTCACAACTCTCACTCAAGAACATGTCACAAGATGAACTCGAGAAAATTAGGTTCTCACAAAGCTCGTTTGAACTCTCACTAACATACAAACTTGATGAAGTAAATCTTAATATCAACATGCACACTTAATGGAGAATGATGATCTAAACATCTAAACATACATTTTTTAAAAATTTTTTTTTAGAAAAGTGTGTACATCCTGATCATCAATGACTAAACTCCAATGAGAACATGCAACCATGGATAGATACTCTCCACATGCTAATGAATATGTGAAAACCCTTTGACAACAAGAAATGAATAAGGTCACTATGCATCTAGGACTTTGGGCACTTCTGAATGAATTGACAACAATCTGTCTCTATACTCAACCAAAACTAACCATTCCTTATGAATTTTTGGACTAACATGTGCCCTCCCATATGTAGTCCACAAACTACTTCATGAACATCTCTCATTACTCAATATGTAGAGGCTTGATCTAAACATACTAACAACACACCATTAGCTGAGCGTCTATATAGTTGTTGGGAACCCGAATAACTCCGTTCCCATGCCCTGAATCTCATAGGGTGTATGCATCTATCCCTAGACATCTATAAATCTATCAGAACGGAAAATAATGACTTCAAAACCATTTTAGAATAAAGATCTAGAGATTTGAAACTCATACCTGGATTTGAATGTTCTTAGATCAAAATCCATCAGATGAAGATGAAGCCTGAAGAGTCTAGAGGTCTCGTACACCCAAGATCTTTCGTCCAATCACTCAAACCACTATCTTGGCACTTTAAAGTGTGGGCTTTGGAAGGAAGGAAGGAAACTATGACTCTTTCTCTCTTTGAAGGTGGAAGATGACTCTCACCAAAAATTGATAGAAACCTTAACCCCTAGAAAGTTAAAAAAATATTATTAAACCTCATCAGAAGTCAAGAAATGAACAAAAACATATATTCTCTTAAATTGTTTATAGTAATTTCATAAATAAATAAACATGATCAGTCTTAAAGTATAGATTAAATTTAAATTAAACATGATTTGTCTTAAACTAATTCTAATATCTAATTAAGCATAATTAATTTTTTTTAATATCACCAAATATTACTATACATACCTTGAACATTACATGATTTGTCTTATTTCTCAAAAGACCACTAGGTTTTGTTAATTAACTAGTACAACTACATTTAAAAAAAATAAAAATTAGAATTAATTAACCATAAACTTGAAAGATCTCAAGATTGTATCATCATGTGAGGGTTTCATCCAAATATATAATTGAAGACTAATTCATAAGGCAAATTCGTTAGTTTGGATGGTTGAGATCTTTTAGTCAAATTATGATTGTAATTAAACATTATATTAGAGCATTATGTTTTAGTACTTAACCTCATTCATCCGCAATTCTTCTTTAATTAAAGCAAGTAGCATGTATATATACTAAAATTTTACCTACTATAAAATATACAAATTAAACCATAAATAACTTATTATTCATAATGTTGACGTCTATTAGTTTGTATTGATAATTTTGTCTTATTTGTTATTAATGACTTTGATGCATCCTACTTCCTTGGATCTTATCATTCTTAAGTTGACTTTGAACTACTTCAAAGTTAGTGAATTTTGAGGCATGTATGCATTTGGTATTGTTAAAGTCAATAAAACAACTAATACATGAAATTAAGATGAATATTTATTACAACAAATATCAGTTTTTGCCATGAAAGCGTTCGTCATGGATAAACAATAATTTGTCACTATTATTGCATTGTGACGAAAATTTTTCATGTGTGTTCATAGACATAGCCACATCACTACAGGTTATGACCTACAAATCTTTTGTTTCGTTATGAAAAATTAAGCATTGGTGATAAAATTGGAATTGTCATGGAATAATCACATTTTATGATGCAAAAAAAATATCATATAACATAAAAAAAATTCTTGTCACTAGATCCTACTATTTCGTCACTAAATGATATATTTTTTGTGAAAAATAATACAATTTTATCATCAAATTTTTTTTATGACGAAAGTTTTCATCATGAATGAGGTATTTTAGTGATGAATCTAATTTTGTGGCAAAAGATTTGTTAATGATAATTTACTATTCATAATTTTGAAATATTTTCGATAGTCATATCAATGAAATAATATTAAAAGGTTGAGAAGAAAAATTAAAGATTCAAATCAAACTTCATAAAATTATCAATTCTTTTTTGCATACAAACATTATTATCCTTAAAAAATGCTAAAGAAAAGAAAATTCTAAATTTAAAAATAAATTTTTTATGTCAAAAATGAGAAATCAATTTTAAAATTCTTCTAAGTTATATCTTTTATCAATATAAAATAACAAATGTTATTGTGATGATATTTATTTATCATGAAATATATAAAATTTATTTATTTATGATTAAACATTATATAATATAATGGGAAATACATATTTGATTATACATAATAAATTGTGATGTAAAATTTTTTATCAAAAAATATTAATAATAAATAATTTTATGACATAACATATTCCTCATCATACATATGCATATATACACACACCCACAAATAATTTGTTATATTAAATATTTGTTCTAAAACATCTTAGCAAAAACATAAAAGTATTACTATTTTTTGTCACTAACCATTATTTTCACAAAAAAAAAAAAAAAAAAAAAACAACTTTGATAACAAAATAATTTGTCACAAGAGAATAAGTGATTTCTAATTTAAAATTTTATTTTTCCATAATGCAACAATATTATCATAAAATAATATTATAAATAGTAAATATGTTTTCTAAAAATGGTTGACAATTTGGTAACAAAAAATTTTCATCACTGGAAATTGAAAATTAGTGATAAATAATTTCATCATAAATATATGTTTTTCATCATTGGTGATGAAAATTATTTATCATTAAAAATTAAAAATTAGTGACAAGTAATTTCATTACAAATATATGTATTTCATCATAAAAAAATTTCCCATCAAACAATTTTTCACGCCACTTCTTTAGTGATTAAAAATAGCTTTGTAAAGAAAACTTAATGGTAAGATATTTTATGACAAAATCTCTCTTTTATAGCACAAGATTTAGAGTTGGTGATGAAATTTTAGTCGTAGATAAAAAAATTGTTACTAAATTAATTTCACATTTGTTATAGTGATTATGAACAGAAAAAAAGAAGTCATAAAACGAGAATTGGAATAGAAACAAAAAAACGGGAGGATATTTAGATAGCTTGAGGAGTATTTAAATGCTCCATAGGACATTCAAACATCCTCTGAGACATTCAAATATCCCATAAAATGTTCGAACTATCCATGGGGAGTTCAAAAGTCCCATAGAGCATTCAAATGCCATCTTTGAGGCATTCAAACATTGGACCTTTCATTTTCATAATTTTGTTGTGTTGTTATTTCTAAAAATTGCTTTTGGTAAATTTTAAGAAGTAAAACTTTCCATAATTGTATCCTAAGGTTTGTCAACTATAAAGTTAAATATTCTTCTGCAAACATAGGGCACAAGAGAATAACCATTCTTAAAGCCTTAAAAACTCCACTAAAAGGAAACTTTTGGCTATTAAGAAGGTCAATAAATCACATTACATAAACTTCAAGGACTTTGAGTGATTTGCTAAGGAATACAAGAAAGTGTTATATTAAGGATGTGGAAAAATAGTGTAGTTCAATCTTATGAACTTCAAAAAAGACTTTGAGTGATTTGCTAAGAAGCTCAAGAGAGTCTTATGTCAGAGATGTGGAAAAAGAGTGTAAATACCGATGGTGTATGATCCTAAAGAGTAAGAGCATTCGATTAGATAAACCGTCTATAGTTGTTTTACACTTTCGTGTTTTTAGGTGGCTTTTTCACATTACATCGTGTGTAAAATTATGTGATTAAAACTCTTGTACATGACAGTGATAAATTCTTAATCATTATTGAAAATTGAATATTAATTAAGTAATTAAAAAAAAAGTTTAATTTTGGGGAATATAGTTTGGACTAACTATTTCCTCCTCTCCTCCCATATGAGATTCCTACTCTTTATTAATTGTGTGTTAACCTTAATAGCTAGCCTTTACTATATATATATTTGTGATAAAATGTAAGGATTATGACTTGGTCATCTAGGTTGTTTGGAATGGAAATTCTAAAAATTATCTTTAAAATTATAAAATTTATTAGTTTCATTGATAAGACAAACCCACACGGATGTCTTTCATATGTGCAAGGATAGAGATATGTCCAAAGCACACCCATCTAAAAATATTATTCAGATTAATATTTTGTTGAACAATTCTTATTCAGCCTCCAAGGGAATTGCCTATCAAGGTTGGTCCAAATGCATTAAAACATGGAAGTCATTATTTAATTTTGTTGCAAGCCACCCACCCATAGAATAATTTGTCTAGAAAATGATGGGTGGAGAAAGACAACATCCATCAAGGAAATTTTTATGAAAAATTTATATAAAAAAATAACTTAATGAAAATAAAAATATAATTAAAGTTCCTAAAAGATGATTCAGAAACAGGAATTGAAGAAGAAGACGAATATAATTATAGAGAAATACATGATAATATGCTATATTATAATTATATAGAATTATATGATCATATATAATGGAAAAAGTGAGTTTCTATGTACCCATATAAAAATAATCATAAAATAAGAATCCTCTAAAAATAATTCAAATTTTATGCAATCATCGGTCGAAGATGATACCTAAGATGGTTAAATGTAATACCAATATCATTAAAAGGTAATATATGAATAGTCAAAGGTAGTACCTTTCACCAAAAAGTTCAAAAAATGCTAATTATTTTTAAATAATTGTTTGAAATTTGTATTATATAAATTTGGGTTCTTATGATGTAGTTTTTTTTTTTTTTTTTTTTTTTCATATGAGTAAATGGAACACACTTTTTCTTTAAAAAAAATGAAAGCTACAGAAGCCTTCATGGGCACTAAACCCCACTGCCATTCATTTCCATAAATAAATAGTGAAACCAAAAGTTTTGTTGATTGTGAGCTCGAATCCAATGCAATTTTTATGGAAATTTGGTGTTTTCTTCATACCCACCTACCAGGATCAAAGCACAACACCTAGAGATCGGAGTTGTTTGGTAATTATTTTTAAAAACAGTTTTAGAAAGCAATTTTTAAGAATAGTTTAATTTTTTTTTTTTAATGTTTTGTAGAACAAAAATATATTTGAAAACCTAAAATATTTTTAGCCTATTTTTAATATTTTAAAATATGTTTTAAAAATAATTTTTATGTCTAATATGTTATTTTTAATCATTTTAAATATTTTTATAATTATTTTTTGAAATAAGCCTCAAAAAATAAAAATAATAAAAAATAATTAAAAAATATTTTTTGAAAGTATCCTATTATAAGAAAAAATAAAAAATAAAAAATAGTTTTTGGTTGTACAATATATTTTCTTATTTTTTTAATTCTGGATAACAGAAACTGTTATCGAAACAATCGCCAAACAGCCCCAGGTCTTTTTACCTTTGTGGAATTGGTTGACTCTCAATGGTACCCTTTCTTCCCTGAAATTTCTGGCTACGTCCTTCCTCAGTTCCTCCCACCTTCTTCCCCACACACCTCCCTTAACTGTTCTTAAGAGATAGCTTAAATGCTAAGCCACCCCTGCCTCCTAGCCTGAAGAGAAATCAAGCTTCAAAATCTCTTTATAGTTTTGACACAAAAAGGAGGGGAAAAAACAACCATGACTTCCACAAACACCCAAATCATCTCTTATTCTCCTCCTCCTCCTTCTTCCTCTTCTAAATCCACCCATCAATTCGCTTATGAAGTCTTCTTGAGTTTCAGAGGAGAAGACACCCGCTATGGTTTCACCGATCATCTTTATGAGGCTTTGATTTCCCATGGAATTTGCACCTTTAGAGATGACGAAGAACTCGTGAGAGGAAGAGTAATTGCGTCTGAGCTCCTGAATGCTATTGAAGAATCAAAGATTTTTGTTATCATTTTTTCCAAAAACTATGCTACCTCCAGGTGGTGTCTAGATGAGCTCGTGAAGATCTTCGCTTGCATGGCAACAAAGCAGCGATTAATTCTACCTATTTTCTATCATGTGGATCCATCAGAAGTGCGAAAACAGTCAGGATGTTATGAAGAAGCATTTCGTCATCACGAAAAAGAAGCTGACGTGGAGAAAAAGAAGAAGATTCAGAAGTGGAGAATTGCCTTGACAGAAGCAGGCAATCTAGCTGGATATGATCTACAAAACTATCGGTAACTATAATTTCCTTTGATCTTTAATTTCAAAATTTTCTCCTTCAATCTGGGTCGACCCTTCCACAGATTGTTCATCCAACTTTACCAAAAATGCTTTTCTCAATTTTTTTTTATAAAATTTTTATCACTAAACCTTTGTTTAATCTATAAAAATTAAAGAGAGAGTAATGGAGAAAAAAAAAAAAAGAAGGAAAGAGAAAAGTTTTATAAAATTGAAGATTTATATTAATAAAAGTACAATATAAAAATAAAAATTACATAAATTAAAATTAAAAAATATTAGTTTTTGCAAAAAAATTTATTTTATCAATAATAAAATATAAAAATCATATAAAATTGAAAAAAAATATAAAAATAAAAATAAATTAAAAGTCTATTCAATATCAACCACCATGTCAACACTAAATATGAAAAAAAAAAAAAACTAAAAGCCATTATTCCTTGTAGATGGAATTTCCCTTTATTTCTTTTTTATTTTCTTCTTCTTAGATACTTTGTCACATTGGACTCTCTTATGATTTTTTTAAATTAAGAAATGTAGTATTAAAAAGAGTTGCATCTTGAGATTTAGTAACAATACTTACAAATTTTAATGAGGATATAAGTTTAGAAAATTTTGTTTTTGTTATAAATGCATTCAATACGATGGTAGATGACAACAACTTTCGCTCCACTTCTCCTCATCCGTGTGCCCTATTTATTACCTTTAGACTATGTTTGGTTTTTGTTTGGTTCTTGGAAAGCTTGAAGGAAAATGTAAGGGGAAAAAAATAGAAAGGAAAAATAAAATGAAAGAAAAAATGAATGAAAATTAAAAATAGATTTAAAATAGATAAATTATTTTAATATATTATTTCAATTTTTATTTATTTATTTAACTCTCACTAATAATAAAAAGAAAATGTAATATATTTTTTATTTAATTTAATTTTTATTCAAGATAATTAGTGAGAGTCTTCCTTAAATTCTAATGTCATATATAAGATGATGAAGTGGTTTAATAAGAAATATTGTAGTGTTAATTAAGAGTATACATATCAAACTAATATCAAACACTTCATGAATAAGGAGAATTTTTTCACTTATAGTGATCTACATGCATCTTTATTTTCTACTTTTAAACTTCTTGCTGACAAAGTAATACTCCTTATTGTAGTTTTATAGATATACATAACTAAAAGAAAAAGAAATATTAGAATATTATTATGCTCAAACCAACTTTAACAAAAAAGAAATAGAAAATTTACCAGAGTATAACCTTAGTAACTTTATAGAGAACAAATAAAGAGTTTAACAAACATTTAAATTTAAGATAATTTTATTATGGTTTATTTTTGTATTTTTTTATTACAATTAAATTAGAGAATATTAGAATTTTTTATTATTTTAATAATTTTTGAGATTGAAATGATATAGATTATATTACATTAATTATTTCTTTTAAATTTATAAAAAGTTAAAATCAGTTTGTTTTAGTCATTATAAAAATATAAGGGTAATTAATTAATTTTTTAATTAATTTTTATTTTATAAAATGAAATACATTTTAAACTTTCTAGATTAAAAAGGTGAAAAATTAACCATAATTGTTTCAAATATTTTCATCTCATTACACCTTATCGCAATTTTTCTTTAGGAATATTTACTTTTGAATTTTTAGGGTCTTTTAATTTTATTTTTTTATCTTAAAATTTTTTTATTACTCCAAAAGAAATCTGCAATTAGTCTCTCTTGTTGATCCACTTGTTCAAGATAAGCATAATATTTTCATATTCCTATCTTGTTGGCATGGGATTAATATAGCGATTTTGTAGCTACCCATTTGTTAGGCATTATAATAAATTAATTTTTTCTTAAAACAAAAGAAATTTTTTTTATAATAAATGAAATGATCAACAAATTTTCATAAAAACCTAAAAATTACAAACCTAAGTTTTTCTTGAGGCTATATTTCGTTTTTAGAAAACCAAGGGAAAAAAATGTTATGAGAAATGATTTTCTTATTTTTGAATAACATAGAAAATAGTAGAAAAAGAAAATACTAAGGAAAATAAGGTAAAAATGCCATGATTTAACTTTTCCCCACCCCCATTTTTTAAGTAGGGAAAGTTTTGTTTTCTTTTTTTCTCATTTACATTATACTTCATAAAATGAAAAAGTACTTAAAAATATGAAATTTAGTAAATTGGATTTTTTATTTTTTATTTTTTATTTGGTTTACATTCAATTAGCCACTAGTTCAATCATAGTGGAGATTACGAAATATTATTAAAAATACATCATTTAGTAAATTGGGTGATCTTTTTTTTCTTTTTTTGGGTTCACATTCGATTAATCACTAGTTCAATCACAATAAAGATTACCAAGTATTACCAATTTACTACACATTTGTTTTTTTTTTTTTTTTTTTTTTTTTTTTTGCTTTTTTGCAACTTATTTTAACTCACCACATATACTTTGTAATTGACAGATATGAGACAAGGCTTATAAAGGAAATTATTGATGTCATCCTCAAAGAATTGAATTTTAAGCTCTTACTACATGTTAGTGAGAACATGGTTGGAATGAATGTTCAATTGGAAAAATTGAAATCATTGATAAAAATGGAGTCAAATGATGATGTTCGCATGATTGGGATTTATGGACTTGGAGGAATTGGTAAGACTACAATCTCCAAAGTTGTTTATAATAACATCTTCCATCTCTTTGAGAGTAGTATCTTTATTGCAAATGTGAGAGAAAGATCCCAAAGCCACTCAAGTCAACTTGAATTACAAAAAGAACTTCTTAATGGTATTATAAGAGGAAAAAATTTGGAAATAAATAATATTCATGAGGTGATTAATGTGATCAAACAGAGACTTTGCTCAAAAAAGGTTCTTCTTATTCTTGATGATGTAGACAAATTAGAGCAATTGGAACTCTTAGCAGGAAAGCGTGGTTGGTTTGGTCTGGAAGTAGAATCATCATAACAACTAGAGATCAACTATTGCTGAGGGTGCATGATGTGGATGTATTATGTGAAGTTAAGGAGTTAGATTACAAGGAATCGATTCAGCTTTTTTGTCAACATGCCTTTAAACAAAATATTCCTGAAAAAGATTATGTGTCTGTCTCAAATGATGTGGTACATTATGCTAATGGTCTACCCTTAGCCATTGAAATTTTGGGTTCTTCCCTTTTTAGTAAAAGCAAGGATGAGTGGGAAAGTACATTGCAAAAACTAAAAAAAATACCCAACATGCAAGTCCAAAATGTGCTTAGCATAAGCCTTGATGGACTAGATAAGATAGAGAGAGGGATATTTCTTGATGTTGCATGCTTCTTCAACGGATGTAAGAAAAATGATGTTACAACGCTACTTGACTATGCAATAGGTGTAATAAGAGTTCTTAGTGACAAGTGTCTAATTACTCTTTCACATAACATCATAAGGATGCATGATTTGGTACAAGAAATGGGTAGAGAAATTGTTCGACATGATCATCCTCAAAAGCCTTGGAAATGGAGTAGATTGTGGGACCCTGAGGATATTTGCCGCATATTGAGACAAAAAAAGGTATAATCTAAATGCATAAACTGAATTGATCTATAGTATCATTGTTTTTATTTAAGTACCTATATATCTTTATAATTTTGGTAAGGTTCTATATATTTTTCACTTTGCTCATCTTCTTGAACTCTTATGTTTTAGGGGCCGAAAGCAATTGAAGGGATATTTCTAGACATGTCTAGATCAAGAGAAATCTCATTCACTACTAAAGCTTTTGAAAGGATGGAGAGACTTAGATTGCTCAAAGTTTATTGGAGTTGTGATGTTAATGTTAATGATATGGGGAAGGAGTATCAAAAACTCATCCTTCCTGAAGACTTTGAATTTCCGTCATATGATTTAAGGTATCTTCACTGGGAAGGATACTCTTTAAAATCCTTACCCTCAAATTTTGAAGGGGAGAACCTCATTGAACTCAACTTGGAGCATAGCAATATAAAACACCTTTGGCAAAGGGAAAAGGTAGCATTACTATTCAGTTATATTGTGTCCTTCATTTCTATTATTAATTTTGAAGTTCATGAAAATTTATTTACTAAAATAAAATAATTAATTTCTTTTGTTGCAGTGTCTTCAAAAGTTAAAGGTCTTGAATTTATCAAGCTCTCAGCAGCTCACCGACATGCCACGCTTCTCAAATATGTCAAATCTGGAGAAATTGAATATTCAATTTTGTGGAAGTTTAGATAACGTTGACTCGTCCATTGGTTTCCTAACGAAGCTTACTTTATTGAATTTGAGTGGGTGCCGAAAGATTAGGAGCTTGCCAAATACCATTCATCGCTTGGTCTCTCTTGAAAGTCTTTATTTAGATGGTACTGCTATTCAAGAATTACCCTTCTCAATACAACATCTCACCCTACTCGTTTTGTTATCTATTAGAAATTGCAAAAATTTGAGAAGTCTTTCAAGCAGTATTTGCAAATTGAAATCTCTTAAATATCTCTATCTCAGTGGTTGTTCAAACCTGAAGACTTTTCCAGAAATCACCAAGGATATGAAATGCTTAAAGGCGCTTGATTTAAGTGGAACGTGTATAAAAGAGGCTCCATTATCAATTGAATATCTAAATCATCTCACTTCTTTGAGATTGGCAGACTGCAGAAACTTGGGGAGTCTTCCAAGTAGCATTGGTAGGTTGAAATCGCTTGAAAAACTTTATCTCTATGGTTGTTCAAACTTAGAGACTTTTCCAGAAATCACCAAGGATATGAAATGCTTAAAGGCGCTTGATTTAAGTGGAACATGTATAAAAGAGCTTCCATCATCTATTGAATATCTAAATCATCTCACTTCTTTGAGAATGGTGGAGTGCAAAAGCTTGAGGAGTCTTCCGAGCAACATTTATAGGTTGAAATCCCTTAAATCTATTTTTCTAAGACGTTGTTCAAACTTGGAGTCTTTTCCAGAAATCATGGAGGATATGGAATGCTTAAAGGAGCTTGATTTAAGCAAAAAATGTGTAAAAGAGCTTCCATCATCAATTGAATTTCAAAATTGTTTTACTCTTTTGAGTTTGGTGGAGTGTGAAAACTTGAGAAGTCTTCCAAGCAACATTTGTAGGTTGAAATCCCTTAAATATCTTTTTCTAAGAGGTTGTTCAAACTTGGAGACTTTTCCGGAAATCAAGGAGGAAATGGAATGCTTAGAGAAGCTTGATTTAAGTGGAACGTGTATAAAAGAGCTTCCATCATCAATTGAATATCTAAATCATCTCACTTCTTTGAGATTGGTGGAGTGCAAAAGCTTGAGGAGTCTTCCGAGCAACATTTGTAGGTTGAAATCCCTTAAATCTCTTTCTCTAAAAGGTTGTCCAAACTTGGAGACTTTTCCGGAAATCATGGAGGATATACAATGCTTAAAGGAGCTTGATTTAAGCAAAAAATATGTGAAAGAGCTTCCATCATCAATTGAATTTCAAAATCATCTCACTTCTTTGCTATTGGTGGAGTGCGAAAACTTGAGAAGTCTTCCAAACAGCATTTGTAGGTTGAAATCCCTTAAATATCTTTTTCTAAGAGGTTCAAATTTGGAGACTTTTCCGGAAATCATGGAGTATATGGAATGCTTAGAGAAGCTTGATTTAAGTGGAACATGTATAAAAGAGCTTCCATCATCAATTGAATATCTAAATCATCTCACTTCTTTGAGTTTGGTGGGGTGCAAAAACTTGAAGAGTCTTCCGGGTAGCATTTGTAGGTTAAAATCCCTTAAATCTCTTTCTCTAAGGGGTTGTTCAAACTTGGAGACTTTTCCGGAGATCATGGAGGATATGAAATGCTTGAAATATCTTGATTTGAGTGGAGCGAGTATAAAAAAGCTTCCATCATCAATTGGATATTTAAATCATCTTAGCTCTTTGTGTTTGAGCCACTGCAAAAACTTGAGGAGTCTTCCAAGCAGCATTGGTAGGTTGACATTGCTTACAGAACTCTATCTCAATGGCTGTCCAAACCTAGTCAAAGAGGACATGGAAAATTTGATAAATCTTGGTTTCTCAGAAACTCAGAATCTAATGGATGAAGTAACGCCAAGTGATTTATGGTGCTTATCCTCATTGGTAAAATTAGATCTAAGCCAAAACGATATGCGTCACATACCTGCTGCTATTACTCAACTTTGTAAGCTGGAACACCTTAATATCAGTCACTGCAACATGCTTGAAGAAATTCCAGAGCTTCCACCAAGTCTAAAAATCAATGCACATGATTGCCCAAGCCTATGAACTTTGTCAAATCCATCCATGGCTCAAGAAAGTAGGAGGTACAATTTTTGTTTAAACTTTTTTTCTTTCTCTTTTAATTACAAAATAGTAGTGATATAATTGATATTTATTTCAATTTCTTCTTTTCTCTGCAATTAATAGTTCTCATCTGTAACCATGTTTTTTTTTTCAATACCTCTGGAAAGCCACACCATTTACATGTTACTTTTAACTGTGCAGCCTCCTTTGGAATGGGGAAGAATTAATCTAGCAAGTAATGGAATTCCAGGGTGGGTACTGCATCAGGAAATGGGAAGCCAAATAAGAATAGAGCTTCCTATGAATTGGTATGAAGATGATGACTTCCTTGGATTTGCTTTTTCTTTCTTCATCTGTCAGAATTAATTTTTGATTTATCTTTGAAATTTGATGAAGAAGAATATACTTACGAGGACCTAAGTCTTCCCTTATGTTACTGCCATGAGATTAATGGTAGTGAGGATGAAGTGTGGCCTGTACTGTCCTAAGACTGCTATTCGGGACAAATTCCACTCTGATCAGTATATGCACCTTGAGGCTTCATTTGATATTTTTACTTTTGGTGGCTGGACAAAATCAAAGATTGCGGAGTCCATCTTATATTCTCTCAAGATCATCAACAGAATCATATCTCGTTGTTAAATTTTCCTGAGAATTCTGGTGACAGCAGATCAATAACAAAAGATATTAAGAGAAGCCATGATGATGCAGCACATAACCAAGCAGAGGAGCCATACCATAAAAGATTGAGGGAATCTAACACCCATCTCAAGCTTTTAAACTCTATCACCAGGTACACCAAAACTTTCTTTATATTTAACTATCTCTATCTTTAGCCTCTTCATTTAGGTTATGTTTGGTTCTAGAGAATATGAAGGAAAGAAAACAAATGGTAAGGGATATGATTTTTTCATTTTTTGTTTTTATTATGAAAACTACAGAAGAAAGTCAAATATAATTGAAATTAGTTAGAGACATATATTTTTAAATTATCAGAAGAGTTAAATAAGTGAATGAGTTTGAAATAGGATATAAAAATAATTTATTGACTTTAAATTTATTTATTATTTTCCTTTTTTTTTTTTTTTTTTTTTTTTTCATTTTTTCTACTTTTCCTTTTTAATTTCTTCCCTTGCATTTTCCCTTAAACTCTCTAGGAGTCAAACATAACTATGACCCATCATGAAAATTTATTAGTAACTCATCTTCTTTTTGTCTTAGTTATTTTGTGTTTAAAGCTTATCATTATCATATATGTGGTCTAATTTTTTTTTTTTAAATAACATAAATATTGCAAATTAAGATTTTACTCTTGTAGGTGTCATATCCTATGTAGATAATAAGTCAAAAGTCCTACACTTAATTTTTAGATCTAAATTTTTTTGTGAATAATTTTTCTTTTGTGAAACTCTTTTATGAAAATTTTAATAAATTCACTTCCATATATTTTGTGAATAAGACATGTGCCTATTAAATTATGGGTGCAATCCCATTTAGATTTTATTTTGTAGAATAAAAAGAAAACAAAATTTAAAATAAAAAACCAACCTTAAAATAAAATATATTTTGTGACAAAAAATTTTCATTGTTATAAATCATTTAACAATTTTTATGAATAATTGCAAAATGTTACCTAAGAATAACACATTTGAGTGCTTGGATGACCGAGTTATGCTTAAATTATCCTAAAAAACACTATGACTTGACCTATTATTTCAGTGCTATTCTAATGGAAATTTCTATCCTATCTTGACTATGTGCTTTCATACATTCAATGACTCTTTTCTTATATTTGATAATAGATAGATGGCACTCATAAACACATTTGAGATTGTTTCCAATTGAAGTGCTTCGAGTTAAAGTACTTTCAGTAGGAACGTTTTTGGGAAGAATCATCTATCAAGTGCTTTGCCAAGAAGCAGTAAAAGTGATTTTCACTTCTTAAATGTTAAGTGCAATCTAGAATTTTATGTAGGTCTTTTTCTTTCTCTAAAATTAAATGGTTAATACAAAACTCCTTTCAATTTTATATTGTTGGGTTAATTTCAATGACTTCCCCTGAGGTTTTGGTTAAATACACTTAGCCCCTATTGATTTGAGATTTCATCAAATGCCTTTCTTATTCTTATCATTTTATATTTTCACTCACCTCCCCTCTAATTCAAAATAAGAGAGTTATTTGATGAATTTTCAAATCAATGGGGACTAATTGTATTTAGTTAAAACCTTGAAGGAGTTGAGTGAAATTAACCCTATATTGTTTAGATTATTCTGTCAAATAATATTCCTAGTTTACATTTTTATTTTTATTTTTTTATATTTTATTTTTGTTTTGTCTGCTGTATAGAAGATTGATAGGTATCATAACCCACATATACAATAATCTTTTAGAACCATTGCAAAGTTATACTTTCCTTGTAATGTGAACTGAGCTTTATATTTGTATGGACCTACACAACTGGCTCTTGAAGTGAATATGACTACTTAGGTATTTAAAGCACTTTATTTTTCTGTTGCTCTCTCATAACACTTGAGTTGTTACATTTTACTAAAAAAGTTCTTTTAACCTGCTAACCAAGATTTCATGCAGGTCAAGGATAAAATTGATGAGCCAATAGGTGATGCTAAAGGTTTGATATCTAAACTTCTTTAATGTGAATTCTCTTCCCAATTTTTAATTTAACTCTTCAATCCAATATTCGTTAAGGTTATTCTTATTGTAAATAAATGAAAATTGAAATAGTAAGCTATATCAAGTTTAAATTCATCAATTTCTCCTATTTTAATATGTTCATATTAAAAATGACATTGGTGCACACTTGTTAATTTACCTTTCCCTATGGAATATGTCCCACTGATCCATGGTTAAATGTTCTTGCTATGCTAAACACAAGGCACAATTGGAGCTTTATGCATAAAAAAATGCTAAACACTTCTATGATCTTAGAATTCTTCAAAGGTCGGCCAAAAAAACAAGCTTTGGAATGCATTTGATGAACATTTGGAGACATTGAAAAGGTAAATTAACTTTTACAAGATGGTCAATAGTATAATAGATGCTCAACAAACTTGATAGACTTGAGAGATAATTTGAGTAACCTACATAGTGTTTTTGTGAAAACCATGTTGGGTTTGATAGTTTCTTGATCTGATGCTATACATATGTTGATTAAAGTAATACATACATAGAGTAACCTTTCTATCATTATTTGGTTCTTAATTAACATTGATAATTGAGTATGAAATATATTAGATGTGCTGAATTTGGTGATTTAATGCTTGGGCCCTTAATGCAGATAAGGGTACCACATTCAAACTTGATGCAATTAGCATATGGACAAGGCAACAATGGAAACCTCTCATCCTCATCCTTTTGGTGTAGGCCATTAATTCTGTGAGTTTGTCATTCATTTGTTTAAATTCTTATTGGAAATATAGTACTAGAGCATCAACCAGTTCATATTTGAGGTGCTATCCTCTATAAGTTTTTCCACAAGGAGTGGTCGTAACAGTCTTACCTTGGCTATTGGTTTCACTCTATAACAGTAACACCTACAACTACACATTGCACACTAAACAATGTCAAACAATCATCTAACATTCTCACCAAGCCATCGATACTCAAAATGGGCTTATTAGATCTTTTACATAAAAATTAAGGGTAAAGAAGAAATTTATCCATCTTTGAATGTGTACCCAATGGATTATATGATCCATATCGACGCAATGCAGCTAGATGAACTAGTAAATTTGTTCCTCCTCATGTTAGTATATTTTATTGTCTAGGAGGCATTATGCTTTCTTGTTTTTTAGTACAAGTAGTCATGGTCCAAATCAGCTACCAAATCCCTTCATGGATAGTATTCCCTCCAACTATTACAAGCCAATGCATCAAATTCTTTTAAGTTCACTTGGAAACCTCTTGCTTTTCTACTTTCTTGTGTAAACTCAAACTAGTCAACAATACAAATCTTATTCAGCTTGAACTAGATCTTATCGCTTTCATCACATTTTTTTATAATTGTTGTTAATATCTCAGTGAAACGTCCATTTCTATTATAACAATCTATTACATATAGCCTCTACCTTTTGCCAGGATTGTGCCTTACACCATAATTACTATTAGAAGAAGCCATGTGGCTTAGAGTTTCCATGAGTTTCCTTTGTCTTGTTGCTACATCAAGCTCCCCGTTAATTTTAAAGTCTCCATCAGGAGAAAACTTTAAAGGAAGGTCTTCTACATCCCTTTTAAGGGAGTCACTCATGGGTTCTTCAATAGTCGAGATGATCCCAAGATGGGTGTTGGGGTAACGGTTCCAGTAGTGCTCAACATGGGTAAGTAGTTACATTAGAAGGTCATTTTTACGATATGTTCTAATTGTAAAAATTGATGGATGTTCTTTAGTCCATTTTTACGACACTAAATCACAAGTTATTGTCAACAAGGAGCTTTAGAAGGGCATTTGCTATGCCTTTTTGGTCATGTGGGTCAACAAGGAGTTAATTGTTAAGTGATTGGAATAATTTAGAGGTCCTTATTAGATAAAAAAAAGTAGGTCTACAGAAAAACTATTGAAAGTCTAATATATAAATACTTATGAAGATGGGCTAGGATCTAAATAGGCATAATCCATAGGGCCTGCTAGGCCAACACCTAACCATACTAGTCTAAAATTTGCCTTAATAACATCCACAAGTCCTCTATTTTCTGTAGCATCAATAGGTGAACCATTATCTATATAAAAAAAAGGGTAAACAATAAACATCTACCTAGCAAGGTTGATAAAAACCCACTTCAAGAGGCAAATCTACCATAGAAAAGGTAATGTTAGAAGTTTTTATGTCACAATAAAGAAAACAAACAAAAAGGTTTAGGTGTGGAAAGCCATAAGTAGGGACCCAGATTGACTAAATGTGGGTCTTGCTATCAACATGAAATAGCTTAATTGGGCAATTGATACGTAGAGATGATGGGACTAATGTTTTATGCTATTTTTTTCATCAATAATATGAATTTTGGCAAGTTGTGATCAATATGAATTGTTAGAACTCATTGTAGCTCTGCACTGGTTCTTAATCATCTAGAATCACAATGTAAACCAAGGCTCATGCCTACTAATCTTTTATGATGGTTCATCATGAGTTGAATATTCTGTAGGGGTTACGAAATTCACCTTGGTTTTAGTAGCCAACATATGTATCCTACGAGCTCCGGACTATGATGCTTAGGCTAAGGCACTTGACCACACAAAGTCACACTTCTCTATGAACTTGAGCACTGTTGTAAGAACAATCGAGCTGCTGTTAGACATTTCTTCTATGTCATCTTTGTTTCCTAAAATCAAAGTCTGCAAAAACAAGACCAAACCTACAAGAAGTTCAACTTAGAATCAATGTTAAAGTTATATTCGATTTTTTGTTTGGATCATGACAAAGGGTTTTGAAATGGAACTTTTTACAAGGTTGACTCTCTTTGGAGTTATTAAGACTCCCCAAAAGAGCTTTGAGTGGTGACATTATTCTTAGGATCAAGACAAGATAGTGCAAGTATCATTGTCACCTTTTGAATCTTCGAATGTAACATAGCTGAAGTAACCCAACACGAGAGAAATTTAATACTACTTGGTTTACTTAAATTTATGGTTTTGATATTACTGGAGTCACTTCCTCTATTGTTTGTGGTTGGTCAGAAATGATTGTAGTGTGGGTAAGTAAGTTGTACTTGGCAACAATGAATACTTCTTTTCTTTTCAAGTTCGGGAATTGATCTTGTGGTTGTTTCTATTCATTCCATTAGGTTATTGTGGTTCTTTCATGTTATTTTCTTTATTTTTCTCCTATAGTAATGAAATACATTTTTTTTTTCTACTAGCGTGCTGCTGAAAGCATATTTGAATGGTGGTGTATGGTTGCAAACAAATGCTTTGTCACCTCAAAAGTCTTCAACTAATCTATCTCCATGTGACCAGTGAAAGGATGCAAAACCTATTTCCATAGAGGATGATGGAGTCTCTACTGTACCAGAAATTGATGAACCAATGCATGTAATCATCGTGCTTTCTTCTTCAAATCTATGTTTTGTACTCTTCTTTTAACTTGGATAATTGGATCTACTGTATCCTACTTGTTAGAGAACACTTATTTGCTGCAATGTTAGGCTAGATTCTTCATAAAGACATTGTGACTTGACATATGGTGATGGCAATTTTTATGATGTCTTGTCTATTTACTTTCATACATTCAATGACTATTTGCTTAGAACGTGTTTGGGATTGTTTCCATTTGAAGTGCTTTGAGTTATAACACTTTAAAGAAAAATGTTTTTAAGAAGAATTACCTATTAAATCCTTTTCTAGAAAGTAGAACCAGTGATTCTTCACCTTTTAAAAAAATGCTTTTAAAATTTTATGAAGACTAAGAGCCCATTTAGTAGTGATTCTGGGAAGCACTTTTAATATTTCCAATACTTGAATGATAAAAATTTTCCAATATTAGAAATATTAAAAGCGTCTCATAGAATAATTACCAAACGGGCAATTAGAGTATATTTGGTAATGATTTTAGAAAGTATTTTTAGTCTTTCTAACATTTTAAAATTTTTAACTTTCAAATATTACAAAGACAAGAAACATTTTAAAAGCGTTGTCAAACACACTCTTAATTTTATTGGCTCTTACTTTCTTTCATCAAAGAGTTAGGAGATGCTTGACATAATGGAAAAGCAATAGAACATAGAATTTTGGCTCATTGAAGGCCAAAGATGACAAAGAAACCATTTGCAGCATCAATAGAAGCCAAGTTTTTGGGCTCTAAATTGGGATAATCTAAGTACCTAGACTCAATCTGTATGCTAAACAAGCATACTGCATAAACAATAAATGTCACCCTTAGAATTACCTTCTAATTGTTTTTCTTCTTTTTTTTTAAATCTTTTTTGTTCACTTGACAGTGAAACCCTCGTGTGGCCTAAAAAATATTCAAACATTTTGCATGGTATAAAATGTTGTTTTAGAACCTTGCTAACTACACATTGATTATGACATCTTGCTATATAAAGATTAGAAAAAATTAAAAGAATTACATGGATGGTAGTGCTCTTAGAGTGACTTAGCAAAAGTTAAATGGCTAAAAAATTTATATAGAAAACTAATATAATAAGGGTTTCTAATGATTGTTTTTGGGGGAAAAAAATAAAAAAAAGGGGGACAAATATAATTTTATAGAAATACATGATATTATCTTATATTTAAATAAATAAATAAACAAATATGTGTATGCATGTTGATATGTGTGTATTTGATATGTATTTCTACATATTAATTTAACAAAGTATAATAAAAATCAGTAAGTATGACAAAGCATAGGAACAAATTAATCCCAATCATATATATATAATAAAGGTAAGTTTGTATCAAAAATAAAAAATGATAACAGAAACAAAAATAAGTGCATTAGGAAAATAATTATAAAATAATAAAAATATTTGTTGAAAAATAAATTGCCAAACATTAAGATACAAAAAGGATGGCCAAGGTAGGAAGAATGTAACCCAATTATTAAGATATAGAAAAAGTAACCAAGGTACCAAGGTATGAATGATATGAGTAAAATATAAAGAAAGTGACCTAGGTAATAGGATGCAAAATATGACCTTGGTATTGAGGTACGGAAAATGTGATCAAGGTACTAAGATACAAAATTTAGAGAAATTTTATGAAAAGTCCTTTTTCTATGATCCTTTATTTGTAGTAGGAATTTATCTAATATTTCTTTTTAATAAAAAATAATTATAATTGAAGGATTTTAATTGGATGTAAATATTAAGACATATAATCCAATAAACTCACACTTTAAAGGACTCGGATTCAAAGTATTGAGTTGAAAAAAATGTGAACTGTAACACCCCAAAATTTACTTTAGGGGCAAAATAGTAAATTACAAGTAATGCATTAATTATTTAATTAATTAAACTCATTAAGAGTGAAAGAGTCCTTTTACAATTAATAATCCTAGTTATAAATTAGATTTTCCTCTTGCCTTCTTTATTCAGAAAACCCTATCAACCAAAATTAAAGAATTGAAGATCGTAGGGTTCAAGGGTTAGAGGTTCAGAGTCTGAAGTTTAGATTTTTCCAAGTAAGATTCTAACTCTAAATTAATATATTATATTCGTTAGTTAGTTTTGAACACGCTAAATATTCTTTTAAAAAAATTAATTTAAATTAGGGTTAGTTTATTTATTATTTATTTTTTTTAATATCAAATTAAATATTGGAAGTTTAAGATTATGGGTTGATTCATTGTTAGAAATTGGGAAATCTTAAGTTTTTAGATAAAAATAAAATAAAATAAAAAATCTTTGGAAGATTTCGATTTAGGCTAGGGTTAATCTATTTAAAAAAATTTAGGTGAAAATATTCAAATTATGAATATAGGTTGTTCTATTGATGAAAATAAGGAAATTCAAAATTTCTTAGATGAATAGATCTAAGCAATGAAATTTCAAAAATTAAATGAGTAAATAAATATATGATTATATGTGGCTTAAGGGATTGGAAAATATTAGGAAGAAAAAAAAATTATAAGATTTCAATATATGGGGTGATTTCTAAAAGTGTATAATAATAATAAACAGGTTTTGAGATAGTGTACATAGTGGCCATAAATAAATTAAAAAAAAGAAGAAAAAAGAATGTGTCTATGTGGAAGAATGAAGGATGATGAAAATAATAATATTAATAATAATAAAGAGGTATGCATGTGGAGTGTGTGAGTGGGTGGATGGTATATGTTGGGATTTTATTTCTCCTACATCTTCGATTAAGACATGATTCGGAATGTGGTCCACATCATTCCATCAATTTAGGAACGAGGATTCATGCTCAGAACCACGTTCACAGCACTACCCCATGTTCTGTGCATGCTCTAGGCTGACTCGGTGATGGAGAGAGTCTTTAAAACGAGGTAGAACATTAATGGGTAAGGTTCCCTAAGCCTGCAATCTCTTTCAGTTTCTCAAAACACCATCTAAGTGGAGGTTGAGGAAGGTTTAGAAGCACCTGAACCCGAAAATTGAAAAACATATTTTAACTTGTAGAATGACAATGGCGGGAGGTATGTTTCTGATCTGTTTATAATTCCGCCTATGATCTAAATGCTATTTAATGATTGTTATAGCATGTTTAGATTAATCTAGTCTCACATTTGGTATCAGAGCCTTGTATACCTTTGCCTTGTTTTTTTTACAATCTACGTTTTTCAATTACAGTGAGTTTTGGTTTTGGAGTTACGGTTTTTGGAAGTTTTTGATGAAAAATATTGTTAGAAATCATTAGGAGATGAGATTTCTAACATTTCGGTGTTTTAAATCATTAATCTTGTGTTTGGAATACCTGGAAACCGTCGGGTTTCATTTCGGGTTGCAGATGGGTCAAACAGACTCGGTTGAAGGTAGAAGATGAGTACAGGGCTTATCGTTTTGACTAGAAATAACATATAAATTAGTAAATATGTAATTAGTAAAGGTGTAGCAACCCAGTTGGTCAAAGCCTTGTCTTACTTCATACACTGCACAGGTTCGACTCCTCCTAGCAGCAACCTATAAATTTAATTTTTTAAAAAAGGCTTTGGTTTTCCAACAAAGCCCCAGCACTCCAAAACCCAAAATTCCGTTGAAAATTGGCCTGTAGGAGGTTTGGTGCTTCAGCCTGTGTGTGACACGGCTTTCTGTGTCCCCGTGTCCCTGGCCAGAGATCTAGATTTAGTGAATAAAAAAATAAAAAAAAATCATAAAATTTAGTGTTTTAAGATATGTAAATTTATGGATATTTTATGTGCTAGATTATTTATTTTTGTTAGTTGAATGCATATTTTTATTTTTATTTTTATTTTTAATGGTTTATTGTGCATACAACATTAAATTAAATAATTTGCACATTAAATTTATTCTTAAAAGCTATTTATGGATTTAATTTTAGATATTAATGTGCTTATAATTTATACAATTTTAGAAATTTTTGCACATTGATATTGAGTTTTGTGTATAAATTGCTTATGGTTTCATGCAATTTATATAAGTTTTCTTGTGAATTAATTAAATGTCAAGTGATCCATATAATTTTAATTAATTAAGGAGTAGCCACAACATCTTTAATTATGCAAAATTATATATTAAGTGTTTTGGGATTACATATAGGAAAATGACATTAATGGGTAATTAATTATATTTGATATAATAAAATTTTATCTCACAGGAAATTTTTATTATGTTTGTATAATTAATTAGGATTGAATATCAAATTATATTTCTTAATTACCCACAGGAATTAGGAAATGGAACATAATTTGATAGTTTTATCATAAGGTTTTATATGGATCTAATTGAATTAGAACTTTAGCCCACAGGCAAGTTTTATGTCACTAGATTCATAATTTTTGAACATGAGTTACATTGGTAAAACATGATATTTGTTTATTAGTCTCAAATTTGAATTATAAGCTTGTATGTTTAATTTTTGTGCAGTCATACAACCTGCGAATTTCTCTAATATAAAATGTGACATTCCCGAATTGAAAGGTGATAACTATAAGGTTTGGAAGGAGAGAATTCTCCTTCATTTGGGGTGCATGGACATTGATTATGCTATCAGGAAAGACAAACCAACCATTGCTGACACCAGCACTACAGCAGAAAAGGCTCTTTATGAACAATGGGAGTGATCAAATCGCCTTAGTCTAATGTTCATAAAGACCAAAATCTCTGATGGTATTCGTGGTTTTGTCGATCAGCATGACAATGTCAAGGCATTACTGAAGACTATCGATGACCAATTTATGACTTCAGATAAGGCACTTGCCAGCACCCTGATAATGAAGTTTTCATCCTTAAGGCTCACCAATGTGAGTGGTGTGCGAGAGCACATAATGCAGATGAGGGATATTGCGGCACAATTGAAGACACTTGAGGTTGAAATGTCTGACTCCTTCCTTGTGCACTTTATTTTGAACACTCTTCCACTACAATGTGGACCCTTCAAAATCTCCTACAATACACACATAGATAAGTGGTCAATTAATGAACTTCTAACCATGTGTGTTCAAGAGGAGGGAAGGTTGAAAATGGAATTGGGTGAGAGTGCATTAATGGCAATGGAAGGAAAGGATCAGAATCAGGCCAAAAAGAAAGGGAAAGGTAAAATACTGCCCTAAGGTGGAATTAAGAAGGTCAATAGGTGCTTCTTCTGCAAGAAGAAGGGGCATATGAAAAAGGGTTGCACCAAATTCCAGAAATGGCTTGAGAAGAAAGGTAAACCAATCTCATTTGTTTGTTATGAATCTAATATGGTTGATGTTATTTATAACACATGGTGGATTGATTCTGGTTCTACAATCCATGTTTCGAATACCTTGCAGGGTATGCGAAACCTAAGGAAGCCAATGCCAAGTGAGCAATGCATTTATTCAGGAAACAAGATGCGTTCACATGTGGAGGTTGTTGGAACATGTCGTTTAGTTTTAAGTAGTGGTTTTATTTTAAATTTAGAAAAGACATTTTATGTTCCAAGTTTCTCTAGGAATTTGATTTCAGTTTCAAGAATTGTACCTTTGGGATATTCATTTAGTTTTTATGAGACATCTTTCAGTTTGTTTTATAAATCTAATCTTATTGGAAATGGTACATTGTCTAATGGTCTTTTCTCTATCAATTTGTAAAACGATACCACTAATAACACTATGCATGTTCACATTGGTACAAAACGATGTGTTATGAATGAAGATTCCTCTATGTTGTGGTACCGGAGATTGGGACATATCTCCATACAGAGAATTAAGAGATTAGTAAATGATGGAGTACTTAGTACTTTAGATTTTACTGATTTTCACAATTGTGTGGACTGCATTAAGGGAAAGCAAACCAACAAGTCTAAGAAGGGCGCTAAGAGGAGCACAGACATATTTAAGATCATACATTCAGATATTTGTTGTCCAGACATGGACGCGTATGGTCCGAAATACTTCATCTCCTTCATAGACGATTACTCACGATACATGTATATCTACTTGCTTCATAACAAGAATGAAGCATTGGGTGCCTTTAAAGTTTTTAAGGCTGAAGTAGTGAAACAAAGTGGAAAGCAAATAAAGATTGTGAGAACGGATAGAGGTGGAGAATATTATGGTAGATACATTGAGGATGGACAAGCACCTAGTCCCTTTGCGAAGTTTCTTCAAGAGCATGGGATAGTTGCTCAATACACCATGCCTGGTTCCCTAGACAAGAATGGTGTGGCTGAAAGAAGAAACCGAACATTAATGGACATGGTTAGGAGTATGCGTAGCAACTCCAAGCTTCCTGAATCCTTATGGACTGAAGCTCTTAAAACAGCTGTGTATATATTGAACCGAGTTCCAACAAAGGCTGTCCCCAAGACGCCATTTGAATTATGGAAAGGTTGGAAACCGAGTTTGCGACATATACGCGTTTGGGGATGCCCGTCTGAAGTAAAAGTTTACAACCCACAAGAGAAGAAACTAGACCCAAGGACCATTAGTGCGTATTTCATTGGATATGTTGAAAGGTCTAAAGGGTATAGATTCTACTATCCATCTCACAGCACTAGAATTGTGGAGTCAAGAAATGCTAAATTTCTTGAGAATGACTTGATTAGTGGGAGCGATCGATTTCAGGACATTGTTTCTAAAAAAGATCATATTGATGCTCAACCATCTACTTCAAGTGATAGATTGATTGTCATTCACAACACCCCTCAAGTTCAAACGGGTGATAGACAACCAATCATTGGAGTTGCACAAATTGCTAATGACAATCCAGTAGATCAAGTTGTTCAAGATTCGCCAGAAATTGTTGAACAACCCGTTGAGCAACATGATCCTTAGGAAAATGTTGATTCAACATTAAGGAGATCTACAAGAGTAAGAAAAACAGCAATACCTAGTGATTATGTTGTGTATCTACAAGAATCGGACTATGACATTGGAGCCGAAAATGATCCTGAAACGTTTTCACAAGCCATAAGTTGCAAAGAGTCAAATTTATGGTATGATGTTATGAAAGATGAGATGAATTCTATGGCATCTAATGGAGTTTGGAATCTTGCTGAGTTGCCTGACGGTGCAAAAACCATTGGATGTAAATGGGTCTTCAAGACAAAGAAGGATATGGGTGATGCGACTTATGTCATTGGCATTAAGATACATAGAGACAGATTTCGAGGCCTTTTAGGTCTGTCTCAAGAGACCTATATCAACAAGGTTTTAGAGAGATTTCGGATGAAAGATTGTTCACCAAGTATAGCTCTCATTATGAAGGGCGATAGGTTCAATTTGAACTAGTGCCCAAAGAATGATCTTGAGCAGGAACAAATGAAGAACATTCCTTATGCTTCTGCTGTTGGAAGCTTGATGTATGCTCAGGTCTGCACAAGACCTGACATTGCATTTGCTGTTGGGATGTTAGGAAGATATTAGAGTAATCCAGGTATAGACCACTGGAAAGTTGCAAAGAAGATGATGAGGTACCTTCAGGGGACCAAAGACTACATGCTTATGTATAGACGGATTGATAATTTGGAGGTGATTGGCTACTCTGATTCGGACTACGCTGGCTGCATTGATTCGCGAAAATCAACTTCAGGATATGTCTTTATGCTAGCTGGTGGAGCTGTTTCTTGAAGAAGCGCAAAACAAACTTTGACTGCAACTTCCACTATGGAGGCTGAGTTCGTGTCTTGTTTTGAGGCTACCTCGCATGGTGTATGGTTAATGAGTTTCATTTATGGACTTAGAGTTGTGGATTCAATTTCTAGGCCATTGAAGATATATTGTGACAATTCAGCTGCAGTTTTTATGGCTAAGAACAACAAAAGTAGCAGTCAAAACAAGCACATCGACATCAAGTATTTAGCCATAAGAGAACGTGTTAAAGAGAAAATAGTGGTTATTGAACACATTAGCACTAAATTGATGATTGCTGATTTGACTAAAGGCATGCTAGCGTTGAAATTTAAGGATCATGTAGATAGATTGGGACTTGGTTCCTTTGTGTGATTTTCGTTGTAAGAACGAATGTTATTTTCAATGAAACTCTATTTGTGATGTTTTCTCATATTTGATTTTCTTTGTGTACACTTTTATTCATTTATTGAGAAATATCATTAATGTTTGGATCTAGAATAAACATAGGGTTTATTCATTAAGCCATATGGGCTAGTGTTTAAGAGACATGATGCATTGTGATACATGGAAGATAATACTCGATTTTAGAGAACCTATCGCCATGATTCATGTGTTTTGTTTCTTGCTATGATGAATGATGGAATATATGGACCAAGTGAGAGAATGTTGAGATTTTATTTTTCCTACATCTTCGGTTAAGACGTGATTCAGAATGTGGTCCATATCATTCCATCAATTTAGGAATGAGGATTCATGCTCAGAACCACGTTCACAGCACTACCCCATGTTCTGTGCACACTCTAGGCTGACTCGATGATGGAGAGAGTCTTTAAAACGAGGCAGAACATTAATGGGTAAGGTTCCCTAAGCCTGCAATCTCTTTCAGTTTCTCAAAACACCATCTAAGTGGAGGTTGAGGAAGGTTTAGAAGCACCTGAACCCGAAAATTGAAAAACATATTTTAACTTGTAGAATGGCAATGGCGGGAAGTATGTTTCTGATTTGTTTATAATTCTGCCTACGATCTAAATGCTATTTAATGATTGTTATAGCATGTTTAGATTAATCTAGTCTCACAGTATATATATATATATACATTGTAATTGTGAGAGTGTTATGGTAGTTGTGTTTGAAAAATGTGAAAGTGGTAGAATAAACTATGTATAAATAAACGAGGTGAAGTACAAATTAGTTAAATTTATAGTATTATAATTAGATTAATGATAAATATTAAGTTAATAAGTAGCATAAAATTTAATTAGTGAAATAAATTATAGTTTAATTAAATTATATTATGTCCTAAGAAATAAATTGAAAATAAAATTTAAGTTTTATATGAATTAGAAATTTATTAATTTTTCTAAAATAGGAATAGATTAAATTATCTTTCATAATTAAAAACATTAATTTAAATACCTAAAATTTTAGGATTGTCAAACCTATAATTTTAGATAAATAGTCACGGTTATTTCTCTTATACTTTGTTAGGTGAAGAGTAGATTTTTCATAATTATTTTCTTCAAAGTTTTTGAGGACTTCTTTTTAGGTAAGGGAAATTAATACAATTTTTGCAAAAGAAAATAATTATATATATATATATATATATATATGTTGTTTGAAATGTGTAATTGTTAATTTTGCTTTTAAGCATGGATCAAATATATTTTTGTATGGAAAAATGTGTTATAACATTTATTTTGTTTATATCGAAATACTTAAGGATTTTCTGCTTTTGTAAGTTGGAATAAATAAAATAAAGAATTTGACTCTAGTTTGTTTGGGTCTTGTCAACGAGATAAAATAGTTGACCTTTACATTTTTGTGGTGAGAAATGTAATTGATTTGAACCTCAGCCTCTAGAGGTTTGGTTAGAGGTTACTAGTACTAGTAGTGTTTGGTTCCATCCACCTTAAAAGGAACATTTGAGATTAGCCACCTATTTGTAAAGTTCTACTTAAATGGACACTTTTTGTAATTTGACAACTAGAGTGAAAATAATTGAAATGTATTTGATTTGAAATGAATATGAAATGATTTTTATATATATGAAAATGTTTATTGAACTGTTTAAATGCATTAGCATGTTTAATTCAAAAGTTTTACAAATAGAATATATGTTATATCTCCTATTTGTAAGTATAATTGAAAATATTTGATCCATGAAACTATATTAATATTCCTTATTGGGCTTTGAGCTCATCCCCTTTTTGTTGATAACTTTTCAAATACCCCCAGTTTGGGTGAGGAGTGACAGTTAGGAGGGGAAATTGGCTTGTTAGGACTTTTGTCAAAACTTTCTTTATTTTGAGCATTGTTTAGATGTTAAAATTTATTTTCCATTAGAATTATTTGAATTTGGAGTTATTTAGACAACAACACTTGGTTTGATGTGTTAGTTTCAAAAATTGTTATATGGAGATTTTAGAATTTTTATTCTACTACTCTGAACAGGAATTTGGTAATTGGTAATTTTTCAGTAACAATACGAATGTTTTTGTCATTTCCACTTTGAGCCTTTGGACTTGAGGTGTGAAATGACCGTCATGCCCTTAGAGTGGGTTTTGGGGTAACCCAATTATTAAGATAAAGAAAAAGTGACCAAGGTATGAATGATATGACTAAAATATAGAGAAAATGACCTAGGTAATAGGATACAAAATATGACCTTGGTATTGAGGTACGGAAAATGTGATCAAGGTACTAAGATACAAAATTTAGAGAAATTTCATGAAAAGTCCTTTTTCTATGATCCTTTATTTGTAGTAGGAATTTATCTAACATTTCTTTTTAATAAAAAATAATTATAATTGAAGGATTTTAATTGGATATAAATATTAAGACATTAAGACATATAATCCAATAAACTCACTTTAAAGGACTTGGATTCAAAGTATTGAGTTGAAAAAAATGTGAACCCTAAAGGATATTATCTCCCTTGGAAAAAATCAAATGGTAACAAACAAGAACAGAAAAGCCGTTGCATTTGCATGTGTAATACCAAGTAAAATATAAAAGAGAAATGTGAACAAAAAAAAAAATAATAATAAATTAAATGAATAAGAGTTGTAAAAGAATTATTGACTCTTGAATCTACCAAACCAATCCCACTATCATAAAAAATAAAAATAAAAATAGAAAAAAATTCAATCCCACTGTCATCTAATAAATAAAAAATAACTACAAATAAATAATGGCACCAAAACCAACGATTCCTATCAATCTCACATACTAGCACCATGATTGCAAAAAAGCAGAGAGGGTGTTAAACTTTCTTATCTTAAAGGTGCTGCCCTTCTTTTGTGAGACTACCAAGAAATGTGATTGAGTCCTTTTCCAATCAGCACACAAAAAATAAAGATAAAGAAACACACTGCATGATCGAAAAAAATCTAACCCCCTTCTAAGAGTAGATCATGCTGGAACTAACCTAAAGAAGAATTAAGGAAAAATGATTAAGAATGGGGTATATATTCTTGAAGTAAAGTTTATGATCTTTCAACAGAATTAAAATTTTATTTCTGCTTTACATTCATAATACTAGTGCTTTAGTACAGATAGCACACCAAGTAGAAATGAGAAATTTTCATATCAATAATTGAGACTAACCTTTTTTTTCCTTTATGTGGGAATCTGATACTCTTTCATTTTTTTTTATTTGCAATCCAAGTGCATATATATGTTCCTTCCTATGGTAACTAGATAAGTTGCTGGTGATTATAGGTTTTGATTAGGCTGTAAAGAGGCTGAAAACAATTTTAGAATATTGATGAGAGAATTGAAACCTTTTTGAGCTGGCGAAGGGGACTACACGCGGGATTGTGCCTTTAGCTATCCACCATGTACTGTAGAAAAGTTTTCATGTAAATTATTCCCACTCAGTAATCATATTATTCTCCGCATGTATTGCTGAGAAGTTATCAAATCATTCCCACTCAGCAATCAAATTTTAAAAAATGATTCTTAAAAGATACAAGCTATAGTTGCACCTAACCATTACCTTGTCCACATCATAACCTATAGTAGCTGCCAAGAAAAATTTGCATCCATATCAAGCCCTATAGTAGCGGTCTAAGCATATCCATCTCCATATCATGGCATATGGTTGCAACCAAATAAAACTCACACCTATAAACACCATACTATCGATTTACTTTTATTTATTTTATTTTATTTATAAATTTACAGCCTTATAGTGGCTACCAGAGTGGCCTCAGCTATATGCCACCTTTAGTTGTGACAGAAATGTGGTTGCAGCCATAACTTCAATACTAATAGTCGCGCTCTTACATGTGGCCGTAGCTATAGCATTTATTTGCACCCCTATGGTCCCACCTTGTTGCATTGTATTTTGTTTGTACTCATATCTTATAGTCGTGCTAAGTCTTCCCTTTAGCCACGATCAATGGCCACGACCACAAACTCGCCTTCTTGTAGTGGTTGGTGATGAAATTTTAGTCATAGGCAAAAAATTTGTTACTAAATCTCACATTTGTATGTTGTAGTGATTATGAAAAAAAAAAAGGTTATAAAACGAGAATTGGAATGCAAATAAAAAAATGGGATAATATTTAGACACCTTGAGGAACATTTAAATGCTCCATAGGACATTCAAACATCCCTTACAAGGTTTAAACTATCCATGGGCAGTTTAAAAGTCCCCTTGAGCATTCAAATGCCATCTTCAAGGCATTCAAACATTGGACCTCTCATTTTCATAATTTTATTGTGCTTTTATTTCTAAATATTGTTTTTGGTAAATTTTAAGAAGTAAACTTTCCATTATTGTATCCTAGTGTTTGTCAACTATAAATTTGAATGTTCTTGTACAAACATAAAGCACAAGAGAATCACCATTCTTAAAGCCTTAAAAACTTCATTGAAATGAAACTTTCTAACTATTAAGGTCAAGAATTCATATCATATAAACTTCAAGGACTAAGAATGATTTGCTTAGGAGCGCATGAGAGTATTATGTTAGGAATGTGGAAAAAGAGTGTAATTCACATCACATAAACTTGAAGGACTTTGAGTGATTTGCTAATGAGCACAGGAGAGTGTTATACTAGGGAAGTGAAAAAAGAGTGTAAGTACTTATGGTATATGATCCTAAAGAGTAGGAGCTTTCAGTTAGATAAACCATCTATAGTTGTTTTACACTAATATTTTTAGTTGGTTTTTTCACATTACATCACATGTAAAATTGTGATTAAAAATCTTGTACATGAGAGTGATAAATTCTTAATCATTATTGAAAATTGAATATTAACTAAGTAATTACAAGAAAAGTTTAATTGTGGAAAATATAGTTTGGACCAACTATTTCCTCCTCCCCTTCCCATATGAGCTTCCAACTCTTTATTGAATATTAATCTTAATAGCTAGCCTATAATATTTTTTTATTTTATTTTTTGTGATAAAATGTAATTGGATTATGACTTGGCCATCTAGGTCGTTTGGAATGGAAATTATAAAAATTAACTTTAAAATTTTAAAATTTATTAGTTTCACTTATAAGGAAAACCCACATAGATGCCTTTCACATGTGCAAAGATAGAGATATGTCTAAAGCACACCCATCTAAAAATATTATTCAAATTAATGTTTTGTTGACCAATTCTTATTCAGCCTCCAGGGGAAATGCCTATCAATGCTAGTCCAAATGCATTGAAAAATGGAAGTCATTATTTAATTTTGTTGTAGGCCACACCCACCCATAGAATAATTTGTCTAGAAAATGATGGGTGGAGAAAGACAACATCCATCAAGGAAATTTTTATGAAAAATTTTATATAAAAAATAACTTAATGAAAATAAAAATATAATAAAAGTTCCTAAAAGATTATTTTGGAAAAAAAAATTGAAAAAGAAGACTAATATAATTATATAGAAATACATGATAATATGCTATATTATAATTATATAGAATTATATGATAATATATAATGGAAAAAGTGAGTTTCCACTCACGACATATAAAAATAATCATAAAATAGGAGCTTTTAAAAAATAATTCCAATATCATGCACTTGTGGGTCAATTGTTGTATCTAGGATGGTTAAAGATAATACTTATATAATAAAAAAGTAGTTTATGAATGGTCAAATATAGTACCTTTGACAAAAAAGTGCATAAAATGCTTATATTTTTAAATTATTACTTAAAATTTGTATTTTATAAATTTAGGTTCTTATGTTGTGAGGTTTTTTTTTTTTCATGGAAAAAGTGTGTTTTTATACAATCATATAAAAATAATCACAAAATAAAAACCCTTTAAAAATAATTCAAGCCTCATGTACTTATACAAAATGATTAAAGGTAATACTTATATCATTAAAAGATAATACTTAAGATGATTACAATAATATCTATATTTGACCAAAAAGTGTATAAAATGGTTGAAATTTATATTTTATAAACTTTTGTTTCTATTGAAAAAAAATGAGTTTACTTTAAATAAGATATCTTCTCTTGTCCTTTAAATTCTTTGGAAAAAAATGAATAAGAAAAATAAAAAGAAAATGGGGCAACCCATAAATGAATATATGTTTTGTAATCACTGACATAAATGATTCATCTCATTACCTTTCTTGCATAATAGTTTTCCAACTCACATGATATTATTAATCAATTACTAAGGATATGATTGGTTTTCGAAAAGTTTGAAGGAAAATATGAAGGAAAGAAAATAGAAAAGAAAAGTAAAAAAAAATAAAGAAAAATAAAATATTAATTTAAAGTTCATAAATTATTTTAAAACTTTTTCATATATTTAATTTTTTTATATAAAAATTAAATAATTTAAAAATATAGAAATTTCTTAATAAGTTTAATTATATTTAACTTTTTTTTTCCTATTTTTCATACCAAAATCAAATATGAGATAATCATTTTTTTCTAACATTTTTTTTTTTTTTAATTCCTTGGTGCTTTTTCGGGAATCAAAGATAGCCTAATACATCTTGTAATTTATGTATAATACATTATAATAAAATTCAAGACTCTTAGGCAATGCACTCAGGCAATAATTATCCATACCTTTCAAAGCTTGATAGCTAATTTTTAATTATTGAAAATATAAAGCACTCAGGCAATGCACTCAGCCACCCAGAGGCCATGTTTTTTTATCTTTTTATACTTGGGTTGATTCTCAATGCTACCCTTTCTTCCCTGAAATTTCAGACGACGTCCTTCCTCAGTTCCTCCTACCTTCTTCCCTACATTCCTCCCTAAACTTTTCTCAAGAAATAGCTTAAATGCTAAGCTGCCCCTGCATCCTAGCCTGAAGAGAAATCAAGCTTCAAAATCTCTTCTAGTTTTGACCCAGGAAGGAGGGGAAAAAAACAACCATGACTTCGACAAACACCCAAATCATCTCTTATTCTCCTCCTCCTTCTTCTTCTTCCTCTTCTAAATCCACCCATCAATTCCCTTATGAAGTCTTCTTGAGTTTCAGAGGAGAAGACGCCCGCTATGGTTTCACCGATCATCTTTATGAGGCTTTGATTTCCCATGGAATTCGCACCTTTAGAGATGACGAAGAACTCGTGAGAGGAAGAGTAATTGCGTCTGAGCTCCTGAATGCTATTGAAGAATCAAAGATTTTTGTTTTCATTTTTTCCAAAAACTATGCTACCTCCAGGTGGTGTCTAGATGAGCTCGTGAAGATCTTCGGCTGCATGGCAACAAAGCAGCGATTAATTCTACCCATTTTCTATCATGTGGATCCATCAGAAGTGCGAAAAGAGTCAGGATGTTATGAAGAAGCATTTCGTCATCACGAAAAAGAAGCTGACGTGGAGAAAAAGAAGATTCAGAAGTGGAGAATTGCCTTGACAGCAGCAGGCAATCTCGCTGGATATGATCTAAAAAACTATGGGTAACTATAATTTCCTTTGATCTTTAATTTCAAAATTTTCTCCTTAAATCTGGGTTGACCTTCCCACAGATTGTTCATCTAACTTTACCAAAAATGCTTTTCTAAATTTTTTTTTTTTTTATTTTTAAAAAAAGGTTTTTATTTTTTCTAATTTTTATCACTTAACCTTTGTTTAATTCTTTGAAAATTAAAGAGAGAGTCAAGAGAAAGAAAATGGAGAAAAAAAAAAATTAAAAGGAAAGAGAAAAGTTTTATAAAATTGAAGATTTATATTAATAAAAGTATAATATAAAAAAAAATTATATAAATTAAAATTTAAAAATATTAATTTTTGAAAAAAAAAATATCAATAATAAAATATAAAAATCATATAAAATTGAAAAAAAAAAAAAAAGTCTATTCAATATCAACCAACATGTCAACACTAAATATGAAAATAAAAAAATAGAAGAAAATAAGACTAAAAGCCATTATTCCTTGTAGACAGAATTTCCCTTTATTTCTTTTTTATTTTCTTCTTCTTAGATACTTTGTCACATTGGATTCTTTCATGATTTTTTTAAATTAAGAAATGTAGTATTAAAAAGAATTGCATCTTGAGATTTAGTAATAATACTTACAAATTTTAATGAGGATATAAGTTTAAAAAAATTTGTTTTTGTTATAAATGCATTTAATACGATGGTAGATGGCCTCAACTTTCGCTCCACTTCTCTTCATTCATGTGCCCTGTTTATTACCTTTAGATAATGTTTGATTCTTGGAAAACTTGAAGGAAAATATAAGAGAAAGAAAATAGATTTTAAATTGATAAATTATTTTAATATATTATTTCAATTTTTATTTATTTATTTAACTCTCACTAATAATAAAAAGAAAATGTAGTATATTTTTATTTAATTTAATTTTTATTCAAGATAATTAGTGAGAGTCTTCCCTAAATTCTAATGTCATATGATAGGATGATGAGGTGGTTTAATAAGAAATATTATACTGTTAATTAAGAGTATACATATCAAACTAATATCAAACACTTCATGAATAAGGAGAATTTTTTCACTTAAAGTGATCCACATCCATCTTTATTTTCTACTTTTAAACTTCTTGCTAACAAGTAATACTCCTTATTGTAGTTTTATAGATATACATAACTAAAAGAAAAAGAAATATTAGAATATTATTATGCTCAAACCAACTTTAACAAAAAAGAAATAAAAAAATTACCGGAGTATAGCCTTAGTAGAACAAATAAAGAGTTTAAAAAATATTTAAATTTAAGATAATTTTATTATTGTTTATTTTTGTATTTTTTATTACAATTAAATTAGAGAATATTAGAATTTTTTATTATTTTAATAATTTTTGAGATTAAAATGATATAGATTATATTACATTAATTATTTCTTTTAAATTTATAAAAAAAGTTAAAATCAATTTGTTTTAGTCATTATAGAAAAAAATAAGGGTAATTAATTTTTTATTTATTTTTATATAAAATGAAAAACATTTTAAACTTTCTAGATTAAAAAGGTCAAAAATTAACCAAAATTGTTTCAAATATTTTCATCACATTACACCTTATCCCAATATTTCTTTAGGTATATTTACGTTTGAATTTCTAGGGTCTTTTAATTTTATTTTTTGATCTCAAATTTTTTTTATTACTCTAAAAGAAATCCGCAATTAGTCTCTCTTGTTTATCTACTTATTCAAGATAAGCATAATATCTTCATATTCCTACCGTGTTGGCATGAGGTTAATATAGTGATTTTGTAGCTACCCATTTGTTAGGCATTATAATAAATTTGTTTTTTATTGAAACAAAAAAAAAAAAAAAAACCTTTTATAATAAATGAAATGATCAACAAATTTTCATAAAAACCTAAAAATTAGAAACCTAACTTTTCCCTAAGGCTATATTTTGTTTTTAAAAAACCAAGGAAAAAAAGGTTATGAGAAATGATTTCCTTATTTTTGAATAACATAGAAAATAGTACAAAAAGAAAATACTAAGGAAAAGAAGGTAAAAACGCCATAGTTTTACTTTTCCCCACCCCTATTTTTTAAGTAGGGAAAGTTTTGTTTTCTTTTTTACTTTTTTTCTCATTTATATTATACTTCACAAAATTAAAAAGCACTTAAAAATACAAAATTTAGTAAATTGGATTTTTTTTTTTTTTGGTTTACATTCAATTAGCCACTAGTTCAATCATAGTGGAGATTACCAAATATTATTAAAAATACATAATTTAGTAAATTGGGTGATTTTTTTTTTCTTTTTTTGGGTTCACATTTGATTAGTCACTAGTTCAATCACAATAAAAATTACCAAGTATTACCAATTTACTACACATTTGTTTTTTTTTCTTTTTTTTCTTTTTTTTTTTTTTGCAACTTATTTTAACTCACCACATATACTTTGTAATTGACAAATATGAGACAAGGCTTATAAAGGAAATTATTGATGTCATCCTCAAAGAACTAAATTCTAAGTTCTTACTACATGGTAGCGAGAACATGGTTGGAGTGAATGTTCATTTCGAAAAATTGAAATCATTGATAAAAATTGGGATTTATGGACTTTTGAGGAATTGGTAAGACCAGAATCTCCAAAGTTGTTTATAATAACATCTTCCATCTCTTTAAGGGTAGTATCTTTACTGAAAATGTGAGAGAAAGATCCCAAAGCCACTCAAGTCAATGTCAATTACAAAAAGAACTTCTTAAGGGTGCTCTAAAGGGAAACAAATCTAGAAATAAATAATATTCTTGAGGGGATTAATGTGATAAAATGGAGACTTCGCTCAAAAAAGGTTCTTCTGATTCTTGATGATGTAGACAAATTAGAGCAATTGAAATTCTTAGTTGGAGAGCATGGTTGGTTTGGTCCTAAAAGTAGAATCATTATAACAACTAGAGATCAACAATTGCTGAGGGTGCATAAAGTGGATGTATCATATGAAGTTAAGGAGTTAGATTACGAGGAATTGATTCAACTTTTTTGTCAACATGGCTTTAAACAAAATATACCTTAAAAAGATTATGTATCTGTCTCAAATGATGTGGTACGTTATGTTAATGGCCTACCCTTAGCCATTGAAATTTTGGGTTCTTCTCTTTTTAGTAAAAGCAAGGATGAGTGGGAAAATACATTGCAAAAACTAAAAAAAATACCCAACATGCAAGTCCAAAATGTGCTTATGACAAGCTTTGATGGACTAGATAAGATAGAGAAGGGGATATTTCTTGATGTTGCATGCTTCTTCAAAGGATGTAGGAAAAATGATGTTACAAGGCTACTTGACTATGCAACGGGTGTACTAAGAGTTCTTAGTGACAAGTGTCTAATTACTCTTTCAGATAACATCATAAGGATGCATGATTTGGTACAAGAAATGGGTAGAGAAATTGTTCGACATGATCATCCTCAAAAGCCTTGGAAATGGAGTAGTTGCCGCATATTGAGACAAAAAAAGGTATAATCTAAATGCATAAACTTAGTTGATCTATAATATCATTATTTTTATTTAAGTACCTATATATCTTTATAATTTTGGTAAGGATCTATATATTTTTTGCTTTGCTCATCTTCTTGAACTCTTATGTTTTAGGGGTCGAAAGCAATTGAAGGGATATTTCTAGACATGTCTAGATCAAGAGAAATCTCATTCACTACTAAAGCTTTCGAAAGGATGGAGAGACTTAGGTGGTGTTTGTTTTTTTACTTAATTCTAAATAGAACCTTAATCCTTAATAGTGTTAAATATTAGGTTGTTTGTTTTTGTAGTATTTTATTTCTATTAAGTATTAAAAAGTAAAAAAAACCAATATGTTATTTTTTTTATTTAGAAAAAGTTACATATTTTGGTTTTTTCTATTTAGTAAAAAGTTTATAATAAGTAATGAAAAAATAGAAAAACAAACACCACCTTAGATTGCTCAAAGTTTATTGGAGTTGTGATGTTAATGTTAATGATATGGGAAAAGAGTATCAAAAACTCATCCTTCCTGAAGACATTGAATTTCTATCATATGATTTAAGATATCTTCACTGGGAAGGATACTCTTTAAAATCCTTACCCTCAAATTTTGAAGGGCATAACCTCATTGAACTCAACTTGGAGCATAGCAATATAAAATACCTTTCACAAGGGGAAAAGATAATATTACTATTCATTTATATTATGTCCTTCCTTTGTATTATTAATTTTGCACTTCATGAAAATTTATTTGCTAAAATAAAATAATTAATTTCTTTTGTGATAGCGTCTTCAAAATTTAAAGGTCTTGAATTTATCTGGATCTCAACGGCTGACTGACATGCCACACTTCTCAAATATGTCAAATCTGGTGAAACTAAATATTGCATTTTGTGAAAGTTTGGATAAGGTTGACTCATCCATTGGTTCCCTAAAGAAGCTTACTTCATTAAATTTGAGTGGGTGCCGAAAGATTAGGAGCTTGCCAAGTACCATTCAACACTTGATCTCTCTTGAATATCTCAATCTCAGTGATTGTTCAAACTTGGAGACTTTTCCGGAGATCAGCGAGTATATGGAATGCTTAAAGGGTCTTTATTTAAGTAGAACATGTATAAAAGATCTTCCATCATCAATTGAATTTCTAAATCATCTCATTTTTTTGAAGTTGGAGGGGTGCGAAAACTTGAGGAGTCTCCTGAGCAGCATTTGTAGGTTGAAATCCCTTGGTCATCTTTGGTTAGGGAATTATACAAACTTGGAGACTTTTCCAGAAATCATGGATGATATGAAATGCTTGGAAAATCTTTATTTGGATGGAACGGGTATAAAAGAGCTTCTATCATCAATTGGATATTTAAAACATCTTTCCTATTTGTCATTGAGACAATGCAAAAACTTGAGTTGTCTTCCAAGCAGCATTGGTAGGTTAAAATATCTTGAATATCTCGTTCTCGATGGCTGTCCAAACCTAGTCACAGAGGACATGGAAAATTTAACAAAACTTGGATTATCAGAAACTCAGAATCTGGTGGATGGAGTAACGCTAAGTGATTTATGGTGCCTATCCTCACTGGTAGTTTTAAATCTAAGTCAAAACAATATGCGTCATATACCTGCTGCTATTACTCAACTTTGTAATCTGGATTACCTTAATATCAGTCACTGCAAGATGCTTGAAGAAATTCCAGAGCTTCCATCAAGTCTAAGAGAAATCGATGCACATGATTGCCTAAGCCTGGGAACTTTGTCAAATCCATCCACACTTCTCTGGTCTTCTCTCCTCAAATGGCTCTGGAAAGTTCAGGTATAATTTTTGTTTAAACTTTTTTATTTTCTTCTCTTTTAATTACAAAATACTTGTGAAATAATCCATCCCAACATCTTCATATGTAACCATGTTTTTTTCAATACCTCATGAAAGCCACACCATTTACATGTTACTTTTAACTGTGCAGTCTCCTTCGCAATGGAAACAAATTATTCTCGGAAGTCATGGAATTCCAGGGTGGGTACTGCATCAGGAAATGGGAAGACAAATAAGAATAGAGTTTCCTATGAATTGGTATGAAGATGACCAGTTCCTCGGATTTGCATTTTTCTTTCTTCATCCAGGCAGATCATCTTTCCGTTTATCTTTGAAATCTGATAATGAGGATAAACTGAGCCTGGTGTACCATCCTAAGACTATTTTTCGAGACAAGTTCCACTCCAATCAATATATGCACCTAAAGGCTTCATTTGTTAGTTCTAATTTTGGTAGCCAAAATAAAACCAAAAGTTTTGGGGTGCATCTTATATACTCTCAAGATCATCAACAGAATCATAACTCGTTGTTAGATTTTCCTGAGAATTCTGGTGACAACAAATCAACAGCAAAGGACATTAAAAGAAGCCATGATGATGCAACACATAACCAAGCGGAGGAGCCATACCATAAAAGATTGAGAGAATCTAACACCCATCTCAAGCCTTAAACTCAATCACCAAG